>CM076575.1:1904816909-1905222014 GCA_034641835.2 Pinus albicaulis | reverse complement strand
TGTCTACATGCATGTGACGAAGGATGCAAGAAGGAAGCTGGATCCAACCGCAGAGGTTGGAATATTTGTGGGGTACACTGATACACCTCACAACTATCGGTGTATTTGTCAGACAGTCGCACGACTGTTGTGCGATGGGATATCAAGTTTTAGGAGGAGAAAGCCATGCAGTGTTCGCTTGAGAGGGAGCTACACTTGCATGCAGATGAGGAGCTGTTAGTTCCTAAGGAGGAGCTTCCGGATGTGGATCAGCCACAAGAGGAAGTTCAGGAGGTGGAAGAAACCACCCATGCGGCGCCAACCATCAGAGGGCGCATGCGCACTACAGAAGCTGAGCGACTGGCTCGAGATGCAGAGAAGGTTGTAGGACCACCTACAGCACAGCGCAGACAGAGGCAGTCACCGGATCGGTACATTGGATACATGGCTCTTGTGAGTCAATGTGTTGTGACGGAGCCATCCTCTTTTGAGGAAGCTGTGGAGGAACCCGCATGGGTTGATGCCATGATCGAAGAATATGATTCGATCGTCGGGAACAGTGCATGGGAGATTGTCCCAAGACCGGTGGGGAAATCAGTGGTGGGTTCGCGATGGATCTACAAGGTGAAGCAGGCGGCTGACGGGAGTGTGGAGAAGTACAAGGCGAGATTTGTCGCCCGTGGCTTCTCACAGATCGGGGGGATTGACTATGAGGAGACTTTTGCACCTGTCGCAAGGTACTCTTCCATACGGACGATCCTTGCTCTCTCAGCGCAGATGGGGTGGCACATTCATCAGATGGATGTGAAGACTGCGTTCCTCAATGGAGTTATTGAGGAAGAGGTGTACATAGAGCGGCCTGAAGGTTTTGAGATCTTCAGCAGTGAGTCGCATGTGTGCCGACTCAAGAGAGCACTGTATGGGCTGAAGCAAGCACCTCGTGCTTGGTACACTCGGATAGACAGCTACTTCACCGGGCTTGGATTCTCCAAGAGTGGGGCGGATCCAAACCTGTACCAGATTGTGGTGGAGGGGAAGCTGTTGATCATCGTACTGTATGTAGATGATCTGATTTTGACTGGCGACGAGCAGTTGATACTTTCATGCAAGGAGGATCTTGCACGAGAGTTTGAGATGAAGGACCTGGGCATCCTTCATTATTTCCCGGGATTGGAGATTTGGCAGCGCAGTGGAGGACTGTTTGTTTCTCAGGGCAAGTATGCCCGGGAGATTCTGGAGAGGTTCAACATGCAAGGCTGCAAGCCTGTTGATACCCCTCTTCCTGGTGGATGGAGGAAGGGAGATGCTACTTCGGAGGAGGTAGTGGATGCCACTGTCTATCGACTGTTGGTGGGGTCGTTGATGTATCTGGTCAATACTCGACCCGATATATGCTATGCAGTTAACCAGCTTTCGCAAGCTATGGTTAAGCCTACCAAGCTCTTTTGGAAGGCGGGCAAGCATGTATTGCACTATATCAGAGGCACATCGGGATATGGTTCATGGTACAGACAGGAGGATCAGCTGAGGCGGCATGGCTTCACGGATTGGTATCATCATATCAGAGATTGTGTTCAGCGGAGAATCATGATGCTTTCATATGTTCCCACGGAGGATCAGGATGCCGACATCCTGACGAAGGCACTCACCAGGAGCAAGTTCGAATTCCACAGAGGCAGGATAGGGGTTGCAGATAATCCATATCTTGCTGAGAGGGAGTGTTGAAAATGCGGCAAGATGATGGAGCTTAGTGAAATGAAGTCGCCTTCACTAAGTGGGCCCGCAGGCAAATTCTGGCGCAAAATCTATTTTTAGACTATGTCTATTTTAAGACATATGGAGCATGGTTCGGGGATTCCAGTTTGAGATTCTTGAAGTATGTGTCATGTTGGTAAAAATAGATGAGACTCTATTTTTGAGGTCAAAGAGGTCGAAGTCTATTTTTAGACTGCCTCTCCTTAAAACAGGGAAGTCAAATATTAGTTACCCTTAATAATATTTAGACTATAAACAACAGTTTACTCTCTTGGAGCACTTCAGTTCGAGCTACAGAAGTGGCTCATGCATCTGACAGAGGAATCACGTGGTTCCCAAGGGTTTGATGGCATCATGCATGGTTGACTTCGGTTGGACTTCAGTGGCAGAAGTTTGGAGGAGTTAATGAGACAGATAGTGGAGTTGTGTTCTGTTTATTTTAGTTGAACTGATTGAGATTAGTTTAACTAGCTAATCAATTAGTTATGAGTGGAGTGAATTAGATATTATTTAATTCATTAATTAGTAACTCATTATTCAACTCAAGAACACATCAGTTCACTACAGTGCATGATCAGTTCAGTGGAGACCAGTGAAAGAGGTAGATGAAAGGGTGGAGTTAGCTATCAGTTGTGACTATACTGTTGCTATTTGCAACACACAGATAGGTGGAGTAAGCCCATGAGGATTGCGCAGTTCGGGCTGGTGGTTTATCTATATAAAGAGGCCATCCCATAGCATTGAAACATGCAATAGAGGCAAGGCAATTGGCGGTGAGTTTTGAACTAGTAACCTGTTCAAAACTGAGCTAGATTGTGAGTAACTGTATGAGAAAGTACTGAGTACTTGTGAGGAGTATTGTACTGAGTTTGTTACTTGATTTCTCCATTATAATATACACAATAGATGCGGGGTTTTCAGCTATAAGCTTTCCCCATACATACTGTGTTAATGTGTATGATGATTTGATGTGTTATCGCTTGATTTTATTTCCGCATGTTTGATGATCTGAGTGGAAGAGATTATGTGTTGCATATAAATTCGAATTGTATGTGATCAGGATAGTCTCGGTGGATAATTAATCATTATTCGGCAAATTTCTACATGGTATCGGAGCTATTGAAGTTCAGATTGATCATCACAGTGATTACAAACTTATTTCGGTAGACAGAGTCTGCATGCGGGCCAGGTAGCCTCCGGATTCATCTTTCTTCAGAAAGTGAAAGGTCTGGTAAACGCCTCTTACAGTCGATCTTTGTGCTAGAAATAATTTTTTCTCACGATCTAGAGCGGTTGAGCTTTGAGGTGGAATTCGAAGTTTTGCAGCAGTTTTGTTTTCTTGGTGCCAGTGTTGAAAATGTCTTTCAACGGTTTGTGACTCGAATATGCTCTTGAAGGCAGTTCGAATTATGTTGCATGGAAGGATCGCATGGAGGCAGTATTAGAAGATAATGGTCTCAAGGAGTTCGTAGATACGGATGTCCAAAAGCCCACTGATCCTGCTGAAGTCGAAGCATGGCAAAAGAAGATGGCGAAGTGTCGAAGGATCCTGTTGGAGGGCGTCAAGGATCATATTGTATCCGGCCTGCATGGAAAGGCTACTCCATATTTAATGTGGAAAGCTTTGACGGATCTATTCCAGAGTAAGAGCGACCAAAGGAAGCTGGCGCTCAAAGATAAGCTCAGGAACATCAAGATGGAGAAGGGCGACGGTATCGCCAAATACCTCACGAAGTTCACTCAATGCAGAGATGAGCTAGGAAGTGTGGGGGTGACTGTCGAAGACGAGGACATGGTCGACCTGGCTCTCCTTGGTCTTCCGAAGGCTTGGCACTCATATCAAGATAGTGTCAATGGTCGGAAGAAGCTGCCGGGATGGGAGCGCCTTTGGGTGGATCTCATGCAGGAGGAGATAAGGAGGACTACTCGAGATGGATCTTCATCAAAGGGAGCTGATGAAGAAAATTGTGCTTTGGTGGCCAAAGCAAAGAAAGGGAAGGGTGAGAAAACCTCTCATTCTGGTGCAAAGGGAAAGAAGCAGGATATGGCGAAAGTGAAGTGTTTTCACTGCCATGATCACGGACATTATGCTACCAATTGTCCAAAGAAGAAGAAGAACAAGCAAGCGGGAAGATCTACAGATGGAGAAGCTTTGGCTTCACAGTTCGAGCTTGACTTTTCACTGATTTCATGCTTGGTTTCAAGTGTGATGGGATCGGTGTGGTTCTTGGACAGCGGTGCGTCATTTCATATGACGGGAGATCGGGATTTGTTCTCAGATCTGGAGGACAAAGATCTGGGCGTGCACATCGAGATGGGCGATGATGGTAGATACAGTGCGACTAGTATCGGTACCATATCCTTTCAGAGGGAGTCTGGTAAACCCTTCGTGTTGAAGGATGTCATGCATGTACCTGGATTGAAGAAGAACTTGATCTCTGTGGCGATGTTGGAAGATAAGGGGTATGATGTGGTATTCAGCGAAGGAAAGGCCGTCCTGCGCAGTAAGACTAATGGTGAGACCCGGAAGATAGGAGTTCGAACCAAGAACCTCTATCAGTTGCAAGTAGATGGTTGCGCAGCAATGGCATGCAAGGCGGGAGAAGTGGTGAGCCGGGATGATGAGGGCGAACTGTGGCACAGGAGATTGGGCCACCTTCACCATGGAGCTTTGAAGATCCTGCAACAGATTTCTATTGGGCTTCCTAAGGGCACTCTTGCACAGTCAGATCAGTGCAAGGGGTGTACTTTAGGGAAGTATGTGAAAGCCACCTTTCACGAGAAGGATAGTTGCGCCACGACGATCCTTAAGAGAGTTCACACAGACGTGTGTGGTCCTTTCTCAGTTGCTTCGACAGCAAAGCACAGGTATTATGTGATCTTTGTTGATGATTTCTCTCGAAAGTGCTGGATCTTCTTCATGTAGAAGAAGAGCGATACATTCGCGAAGTTTTGTGAGTTTAAAGCACTGGTCGAGAAGGAGTCGGGGAAGAAGGTGATTGCTCTAAGGAGTGATAACGGTGGTGAATTCATCTCGGCTGAATTCAAGGAGTTCTGCAGCGCAGAAGGGATTCGGAGAGAGCTCATCGCACCCCATAACCCACGGCAGAACGGGGTGGCTGAGCGGAAGAACAGAACGATCGTGGGTGCTGCACGGGCGATGTTGCATGATCAGGGCCTACCCCTTCACTTGTGGGCTGAGGCATGCAATACAGCAGTGTATGTGCAGAACGGTTGTCCTCACAAGGTTCTTGGCATGAGTACACCAGAGGAGGCTTATTCTGGCAAGAGGCCTGATATTTCCCATTTGCGGATTTTCGGATCTCCTGTCTACATGCATGTGACGAAGGATGCAAGGAGGAAGCTGGATCCAACTGCTGAAGTTGGAATATTTGTGGGGTACACCGATACACCTCACAACTATCGGGTGTATGTGCCAGACAGTCGCAAGACTGTTGTGCGACGGGATATAAAATTTCAGGAGGAGAAAGCCATGCAGTGTTCGCTTGAGAGGGAGCTACACTTGCATGCGGATGAGGAGCTGTTAGTTCCTAAGGAGGAGCTTCCGGATGTGGATCAGCCACAAGAGGAGGTTCAGGAGGTGGAAGAAACCACCCAGGCAGCGCCAACCATCAGAGGGCGCATGCGCACTAGAGAAGCTGAGCGACTGGCTCGGGATGCAGAGAAGGTTGTAGGACCACCTACAGCACAGCGCAGACAGAGACAGTCACCGGATCGGTACACTGGATACATGGCTCTTATGAGTCAATGTGTTGTGACAGAGCCATCCTCTTTTGAGGAAGGTGTGGAGGAACCCGCATGGGTTGATGCCATGATCGAAGAATATGATTCGATCATCAGGAACAGTGCATGGGAGATTGTCCCAAGACCGGTTGGGAAATCAGTTGTAGGTTCGCGATGGATCTACAAGGTGAAGCAGGCGGCTGACGGGAGTGTGGAGAATTACAAGGCGAGATTTGTCGCCCGTGGCTTCTCACAGATCGAGGGGATTGACTATGAGGAGACTTTTGCACCTGTCGCAAGGTACTCTTCCATACGGACGATCCTTGCTCTCTCAGCGCAGATGGGGTGGCACATTCATCAGATGGATGTGAAGACTGCGTTCCTCAATGGAGTTATTGAGGAGGAGGTGTACATAGAGCAGCTTGAAGGTTTCGAGATCTTTAGCAGTGAGTCGCATGTGTGCCGACTCAAGAGAGCACTGTACGGGCTGAAGCAAGCACCTCGTGCTTGGTACACTCGGATAGACAACTACTTCACCGGGCTTGGATTCTCCAAGAGTGAGGCAGATCCAAACCTGTACCGGATTGTGGTGGAGGGGAAGCTGTTGATCATCGTACTGTATGTAGATGATCTGATTTTGACTGGCGATGAGCAGTTGATACTTTCATGCAAGGAGGATCTTGCACGAGAGTTTGAGATGAAGGACTTGAGCATCCTTCATTATTTCCTGGGATTGGAGATTTGGCAGCGCAGTGGAGGATTGTTTGTTTCTCAGGGCAAGTATGCCCGGGAGATTCTGGAGAGGTTCAACATGCAAGGCTGCAAGCCTGTTGACACTCCTCTTCCTGGTGGTTGGAGGAAGGATGATGCTACTTCAGCGGAGGTAGTGGATGCCACTGTCTATCGACAGTTGGTGGGGTCGCTTATGTATCTGGTCAATACACGACCCGATATATGCTATGCAGTTAACCAGCTTTCACAAGCTATGGTTAAGCCTACCAAGCTCTTTTGGAAGGCGGGCAAGCATGTATTGCACTATATTAGAGGCACATCGGGATATAGTTCATGGTACAGACAGGAGGATCAGTTGAGGCGGCATGGCTTCACGGATTGGTATCATCATATCAGAGATTGTGTTCAGCGGAGAATCATGATGCTTTCATATGTTCCCACGGAGGATCAGGATGCCGACATCCTGACGAAGGCGCTCACCAGGAGCAAGTTCAAATTCCACAAAGGCAGGATAGGGGTTGCAGATAATCCATATCTTGCTGAGAGGGAGTGTTGAAAATGCAGCAAGATGATGGAGCTTAGTGAAATGAAGTCGCCTTCACTAAGTGGGCCCGCAGGCAAATTCTGGCGCAAAATCTATTTTTAGACTATGTCTATTTTTAGACATATGGAGCATGGTTCGGGGATTCCGGTTTGAGATTCTTGAAGTATGTGTCATGTTGGTAAAAATAGATGAGACTCTATTTTTGAGGTCAAAGAGGTCGAAGTCTATTTTTAGACTGCCTCTCCTTAAAACGGGGAAGTCAAATATTATTTACCCTTAATAATATTTAGACTATAAACTTCAGTTTACTCTCTTGGAGCACTTCAGTTCGAGCTACAGAAGTGGCTCATGCATCTGAGAGAGGAATCACGTGGTTCCCAAGGGTTTGATGGCATCATGCATGGTTGACTTCAGTTGGACTTCAGTGGCAGAAGTTTGGAGGAGTTAATGAGACAGATAGTGGAGTTGTGTTTTGTTTATTTTAGTTGAACTGATTGAGATTAGTTTAACTAGATAATCAATTAGTTATGAGTGGAGTGAATTAAATATTATTTAATTCATTAATTAGTAACTCATTATTCAACTCAAGAACACATCAGTTCACTACAGTGCATGATCAGTTCAGTGGAGACCAGTGAAAGAGATAGATGAAAGGGTGGAGTTAGCTATCGGTTGTGACTATACTGTTGCTATTTGCAACACACAGATAGGAGGAGTAAGCCCATGAGGATTGCGCAGTTCAGGCTGGTGGTTTATCTATATAAAGAGGCCATCCCATAGCATTGAAACATGCAATAGAGGCAAGGCAATTGGCGGTGAGTTTTGAACCAGTAACCTGTTCAAAACTGAGCTAGATTGTGAGTAACTTCATGAGAAAGTACTGAGTACTTGTGAGGAGTATTGTACTGAGTTGGTTACTTGATTTCTCCATTATAATATACACAATAGCTGCGGGGTTTTCAGCTATAAGATTTCCCCATAGATACTGTGTTAATGTGTATGATGATTTGATGTGTTATCGCTTGATTTTATTTCCGCATGTGTGATGATCTGAGCTGAGTTGAGTGGAAGAGATTATGTGTCGTGTATGAAGTTCAAATAGTATGTGACCAGGATAGTCTCGGTGGATAATTAATCATTATTCAACAAATTTCTACAAGAAATATGTTATTATAACTTTCTTATGAGGAGGGTTGTGATATTGTTATGATCCGATATGAATTTTCCGAAATGAATTAAAGTTCTAATAGGTTTTTAATGAATAGAAGTGAAGTTAAATAATCCTCAAACTCTGGCAAAATAATAAATACTTCTGTGAACATGTTGCAAATTTATAAATAGTTGATTGTTTGCTTATTTCAAGTCTCCAAAATCAGATGAATGAAGACCTGCAAAAATAAACAGAACAAAAATAAGAAATAACTATGAAGAATAAATACTAACAATAGATGAAAATGAACTTGTAAAATGCATACTTGGAAGAATTTTGACTGTAAGTTTACCTCGTGAATCTTCAAATTCTCCCATGCATTTGTAATATCCAAAAAGGGAGAATGCAGTAATACACAAACACAATATTTGAAACAACAGATTATGTACACATAAATTATGAACAACACAGAAATAGACAGAATAGGTGAGCCATTTTGTTATGTAGGAGATGGATTACAGATACAACAGTGCATACAATATAAGCACTCGCCAAAGAAGTGGGCTAGAATGACCCTGAAATCATGCCAAGCAGGAACTACGTAACTAGAGCTGATGAAAGCTGTATATTGCATTGTCCCATCAACTGATGATGATCTTACAACTGCTAGCTGAAAGGGAATGCGTAGATATAGGGTGCTCTAGAGCTCTAATGATGCTAAGATTGCAGATCTGGGCACTATGATGGAAACCCAAGATAACCCAGAAAGGAAATCCAGATCTAAGAAGACCAGAAATTCACCCTCCTAGGGTTTGATCCCTTGACTGCTGGGTTATGCAGATCTGAAGCATAAACTGATGTAAGAGGGTTGCAATGTGTTATAGATCAGATCTATGCTTTGAGGTCTGATCCCTCTTTCAGATATCCAAGCTAGAAGCTTGAGATCTATCTTCTTCTTCCTCCTCTCAAGATAACAACTGCTGCATACACAACAGCTGGAATAAACTGTGTTTTCTGGGAGGGAGAGGATGATGCCTGTTGCAAGATATGTCTGATCAAATCAAGAATGATGGAAATAATAAGTACAAAGTGAGGGGAAGGTCCCTCACAGGATTTCTAGTTGAAGCACTGGAAACTTCCCTCCTCCAATGGATCTACAGGACTGGACTGCGCAATCCTTGATGGGACTATTGTTGCATGGAGGTATGATATGTTTGGCCTGATGCATGATATGGATCTGAAGCACTGGAAGGCTGATCTTGAAGCTCAAGGTGAAAGGATGAAACCTCCACCAGTTCCTCAGCTGAAATACAGAATGACAACCTCCTCTTCTCAAACCCTAATGCAGGAATGCGTAATGCCTGAAGATGTATGGGTTGCAGAGAGTATGAACAATGTGGCATCAATGTCTAATGGTAAATGGCAGCTCAGAATAACCTTCCCATAGTAGGCACTCGAATTCCCCCATGGGTAAGGGTGGGATTCCCAATCAGGAACACCCTGTGCTAAACAGCACTGCAGTCTTAGCTAAATAGCTTAAGCATGCTTTGGAATGTCAAAGGACAATTCCAGATCTAAACATATCTCAAATCAATAATCCAAAAATCCTCCTTCCAATGCTACCTTCATCTTCCTTATATTCTTTGTGAGCCTTCCCATGCCTTGGCCCACCTCATAACTTCGTTGCACATGTGGACATAGGTCTCCATGTAGACTATGTTGTCTCTCCATGATCTCCATGATTTTTGCTTTTAATGCACACCTTCTCCATCATGTGTGCACTAATGCACCACTTCCTCCATATTCTCATCATTTATTTCTCTATGATCTTACTTCGATTCCTCCTTGATCTTATTTGACTCCTTCATCTATCCATGTTCTTTCTTATTAATGATGTTTGATCCCCACTCTTTAATTCATTAATAAGCTTCTCCACTATTCCATGATGTGGGTTTATTAGCTAATTATCCATGTTCACACTCTTAGGAGTGTATTTATTCATCGTAAGGGGTTATGGGTCTGGGTCCCTCCACCCATTTATTTACTTAGTTAATTAAGATAAGTAAGAACTCTAATATTCCAATAAACAAATGTAAAATTTGGAATATTATAGTCCTCCTCGCCAAAATGTTGCTTGTTCTCAAGCAACAACAAAAGTAGATGCTCTAGCCATCTATCTCCTTCCAAATGGAGTCCTCACAAGTAAGGCCTCCCCAAATTCTACAATGTGCTATGCATGTCCATACCCAAAGTTGCCTCTCTAGAATGTCTAGAGTGACCTCAAAATGCGTAGTTAGATGTCCCTCATCTTCAATGAAGTTCCAAGTGACAACCACATATTGTCCAACATCATCATCAATCCATGAGATACATGAAATGAAGTGGTTCCTCCCACAAAAGGAAAGCCCCAATTCACAAAACATTTACCCATCCCATGCTTCATGAAGTAGACTTTGTCTCTTTATGCTTTCATATTTAGCCCTGTTGGCCTTGTTGGATCCAAGAATCATCCCAACATTGTGCAAAATAAGAAGTAGATATATATGGGTAGACATGAAAGATGTCAAACCATATTCTCCTAATAGAAGCCACTACAACAAAGCTTCTTGCTTCCACACCATACCATCATCATACCAAGTGGGTTGGCCATATTCTCTCAAGAGGAGCCATCGTAGCAATGCATCTTGTTTCCCCACCACATCATCATCATACCAAGTATGGTGTCCATACTCTCCCAATAGAAGCCATCAGAGGAATGCCTCTTGCTGCCATCCTCCATCATTACCATGCAAAGTAGGGGAGTATGTCAAACCAAACTCTCCCAAGAGGAACCATAGCAACAAGATCTCTTGCTGCCTCTTCACATCATCATGTGAATCATGGAGCAACAACATATTGATTGACATGTGGAATTTCATATCAGCCCAATACAAACAAAATCCATTATTAGACATCATGAGAGTGTTATTCCATGTTCCAAACAATACAAAACACATAGACATGGGAGATGCCATGTGATGGCCAAACTCTCTCAACAACAACCAAGGTAACCATGCCTTCTTCTGCTACATTCTGCCATTGATATGTAAGGCATGGGTCAAATAAATATGAGCCATTGGGTAGTAAGCATACTCACCCAAGGACAACCAGCATAGCCATGCCTTCACCCAAGGACAACCAGCATAG
Organism: Pinus albicaulis; assembly: GCA_034641835.2. Classification (NCBI taxonomy): domain Eukaryota; kingdom Viridiplantae; phylum Streptophyta; class Pinopsida; order Pinales; family Pinaceae; genus Pinus; species Pinus albicaulis. The sequence goes on along the minus strand of CM076575.1, from coordinate 1,905,210,924 downwards.
CCATGCCTCCTCCTTCATTACATCAATGTTGTGCAAGGCATGGATCATGGAAATACGTGATGTTTGGTAATAACCATACTCACCCAAGAACAACCAGCGTAGCCAAGCTTCTTGTTGTCTTGTATCATAGCTCTGCAAGTGGCCTTGCAACCCCTTGCTCCACATCAACATCCATTCATCCCAATGTGGGTGATGGATCTCATTCTGAATAAACTTGGTATCCTCCCATTGTAGGACACCAACTTCCTTAAACTGTTGAAGATCTTTGCACTCCATGATATGTTGAAGTGCACCTCCCATGAGATATCTCCATGAGATCCTCTCATCATTGTCCTCCAAAACCCATAAGGTTCTGAATATGTTGTAGGTAGAAGTTTATCTTTGAGCTATGAGATGCTCATTGAGAGAGTGTCATCTTGAAAAGGAAAAATGTTTCCCAACTCAAGATGTCTACCATCTATCATCTGTCCCTCCTATGCTTCATGAGTGAAGCTTCCATTGGAATGCTCCGACAATGAATGGGTCCTCTTATCATCACTGCTGCTCATTGACAACGTTGATGATATCCATGATGATGTATCTACTGTCTCATGGCAAGGAAAAATGCTGACCTCATATCCTGACATTGTACATAGGATTATGCTCATCCCATCTTCTAAGACTCCACACTTCAACTCAAAGGGTTGAGTGTAGCTCAACAATGAAAAACTGGGATATATCTTCATATTTTCCTTGATCAGATCAAGGGTCCTCTGCACAGTGATAGGTTGTTGCTTCAAATCAACATGTTGCTCTAATCCTTGGTTATACAATGGTCCTGATGGCATATCCCCACAAGCTTCAATAATAGGTACTAAAACAATATGGAATGGAAATTATTGCAAATCTTATACCAACTGATGTTTGGGAACATCTTTCAAGACCACAAGAGTTCCTTCAACCGGTGCAATGGTCTCTCCAACTGCTAGTAAGAGTGATGGCTGATCTTCTATCAATGTACTAGCGTTGGAATCTGCCTCCTCCTCATCATGCATCTCTTGAATCATGCATGGGACTCTATATGTCAAAAGCCTAAGACTGCCTTGCAGAGATGCAAGTGTCTCTCCTCTTGATACTGGTACTTTTGCAGCTGGTGGTGAATTTAGTGACTCTTTATCCAGAGTGACAAGAATGACATTCTCCCTTGGCTTCTTAGGAAATTTATCTTTGTGAAATGTCTCTGGTTCTCTTCTATAAAACCCTTTCCATATCCTTTGAAATAAGTCTGAATATTTAGTCACTTTTTCATGCTCCATGTGACCAAACCACCATTCATTTGCTTCACCTTGAAGGTGAAGAGCTGCAATCTAAACAACCTCTTTCTCGGCTACAGGATGTAGCCTGAAGAATGCATCAAACTCTTTCCTCCAAGCCCTTGAAATGCTTGAGGAAGGTCCATCAAATGTAGGAAAATATGATCTATTACGCCTCTTTCTTCTATTACTGTTGTAGGATCTTCATTCTTCCTTGAGTTGGAAAAACTATTGGAGAGTTAGATTCTCCTTGAATGCTCTAGACTGTGCTTTGTACTCTTCAAGATATAGACTCAGAGTCTCATGAGTTTCAGGCTCCAAAATTCTTCTAACTCCATACCATTCACTTTCCTCTTCAAAGAAAGTGGGCATAGTAGATCTTTGAGGAGACCTATGCTTCTCCAGTCTTCTTTGCTGCTAATAAGAAGTATTGGGACCTTCTTCATTCTGAAACCTTCTTGAGGTTTCTCTCTTCATTTCATTGATCTCCTTGGAGAGATCCTTCATAGTTCTAAAGAGAGATGTAGCAAAACTTAATCCCTCCATTATTTACAGCTATCTATTATCTTCTTTTCTTATGATGTCAAGAATCTCCACAAGTTGAGCCAAAGATCATGCTCTGATACCACTGTAATATCCCAAAAGGGAGAATGTAGTAATACACAAACACAATATTTGAAACAAAAAATTTTGTACACATAAATTATGAACAACATAGAAATAGACAGAATAGGTGAGCCATTTTATTATGTAGGAGATGGATTACAGATACAACAGTGCATAAAATAGAAGCACTCAAGCCAAAGAAGTGGCCTAGAATGACCCTGAAATCATGCCAAGCAGGCACTGCATAACTGGAGTTGCTGAAAGGTGTATATTGCATTGTCTCTTCATATGATGATGATCTTACAGTTGTTGGCTGAAAGGGAATATGTAGATCTAGGGTGCTTTGGAGCTCTGATGATGCCAAGATTGCAGATCTGGGAATTATGATGTAAACCCAAGATAACCCGGAAAGGAAATCCAGATCTAAGAAGATAAAAAATTCACCCTCCTAGGGTTTGATCCCTTGACTGCTGGGTTATGCAAATCTGAAGCATAAACTGATGTAAGATGGCTGCAATGTGTTGTAGTTTAGATCTATGATTTGAGGGTTGATCCCTCCTTTAGATCTATAATCTAGAAGCTTGACATCTAGCTTCTTCTTCCTCCTCTCAAGATAACAACAGCTGCATACACAACAGTTGGAATAAACTGCGTTGTATGGGAGGGAGAGGTTGATGCCTGTTGCAAGATATGTCTGATCAGATCAAGAATTATGGAAAAAATAAGTAAAAAGTGAGAGGAAGGTCCCTCATAGAATTTCCAGTTGAAGTACTGGAAACTTCCCTCCTCCAATGGATCTACAGGACTGGATTGCGCAATCCTTGATGGGACTGTTGTTGCATGGAGGTATGATATGTTTGGCCTTATGCCTGATATTGATCTGAAGCACTAGAAAGCTTATCTTGAAGCTGAAGGTGAAAGGATGAATCCTCCACCAGTTCCTTAGTTGAAATACTGAAGGACAACCTCCTCCTCTCAAACCCTAATGCAAGAATGTGTAAATCCTAAAGATGTATGGGTTGCAGAGAGTAGGAAAAATGTGGCACCAATGCCTAATGGTGAATGGTAGCTCAGAATAACCTTTCCAGAGTAGGCACTCGAAGTCCCACGTGGGTAAGGGTGGGATTCCCGATTAAGAACACCCTGTGCTAAATAGCACTGCAGAATTAGCTAAACAGCTTAAGCATGCTTTGGATGTCAAATGAAAATTCCAAATCTAAACATATCTCAAATCAATAATCCAAAAAGCCTCCTTCCAATGCTGCCTTCATCTTCCTTAAATGCTTTGTGAACCTTCCCATGCCTTGGCCCACCTCATAACTACGTTGCACATGTGGACATAGGTCTCCATGTAGACTGTTTTGTATCTCCATGATCTCCATGATTTCTACATTTAATGTTCACCCTCTCCATCATGTGTGCACTAATGCACCACTTCCTCCATTGTCTCATAATTTATTGCTCTATGATCTTACTTTGATTCCTCCTTGATATTATTTGACTCCTTCATCTCTCCATGTTCTTTCTTATTAATGATGTTTGATCCCCACTCTTTAATTCATTAATAAGCTTCTCCACTATTCCATGATGTGGGTTTATTAGCTAATTAGCCATGTTCACACTCTTAGGAGTGGATTTATTCATCTTAAGGGGTTATGGGTCCCTCCACCCATTTATTTACTTAGTTAATTAAGATAAGTAAGAAATCTAATATTCCAATAAACAGATGTAAAATTTGGAATATTACAGCATTTCTCAAAATCTACATATGTTCAACATCATGTACTTATTCAGTTTAAAATTCTAAGTAATGAACTTTCAAATTGCATTCACCTCAAATTTACGTCAGAGGACAAGAGTGGTGACTATGAGATTTTCATAAGTACTTGCGAATCAAAATTTCCAATCCATAGAAATTCGTTAGATTTTATTCATACATGATTAATCTGATGAAGCTTTGTGAAAACAAGACAATCAAGTGGTTTGTAATCTTAGGATGTGTTCTAAGTCACTTTTCCATAAAATGAAGGGAAATGCAAAAAACTTGGATTCATTACTTTCTTATTGAAAAATATTAAATAATGAAATAAATGAAAACATAATAGAAATTTAATCTATTCCTATTGCTAACTGAATGGACAGAATCATGAATAGATATAGTCATACTTCCAATGTAACCATTCACTCATTTTAAGTCTTGCATGTATGTATAGATAAAATACTAGTAACAAAAATATAGTTAAATGAATAAAAATAAATTTGAATCTAGTATGTACACTAATTGCTAATCTACTTATAGAAAGCAACGTATTTACAATTACCTTCTCTTGAAATGTCCCTTTCAGCTGAATTTCAATTGGATCATAGAAATCTGGATGGATTTCCATTGATGATTGAGAGATGTTCAAAAGATGGGATAACAGGCCAAATTGTGAAAATGGATTTTTAGATACAACGGCATGTACAAATTTGTTAGTCTTATGTACATTTGTTAAATTATTAATAATCTTCTATGAAGGAAAAATTTCAAAATATCTTTCAAATGGGTCAATGAAAAATGGATGGAAATCTACTATATTCAATAGAATATCATTAATTAAATTAGATTGTTGGTCATATTGTGAAAATAAACTCTCTTGTTGCCACTATTTTTTAGAAGAAAGAAACAATTGATAAGAGATGAACAACAATTGAAATTGGAAGATAAATATCTCTTGATATTCATGATTGTGATTTGAACCTTCATCTTCCTATTCGGGCAATGCATCAATCGAGTGTTCAATATTGAAATGCTCAATATGCCAGCATAAGGTATTGAAAAATCAAAAAATGAAAACAGAAAACAAATCTGAAATTAAATAAAATAAGTGAAGGAAAAACAATAAAATCAAATCACTTTCATTATCGGTTCAACTAGTGTTACAACACAATTGGTATTGATTTGAAATGTTTTCCTTTTCACAAGGATTGGTTAGAATAATGCAATTAGAATGATTGTCAACACCAACTTGTGAATTAGAGAGAACAACATGAGTATCAATAGGAATGAGAGCTTGATCATCATTAGAATCATAAATTGGGATTGATTCTTGAATGTTGAAATCATGAAGATAATTTTTTGCTTGAGAATGAGAATTGATTGGAACAATTTCTGAATTAGAGTGTTCTTCATTACCATATATAATTGATCTCTGAAGATGAGGATTCAAATGGGAATAAGACAAATCAATATCTTCAATGTCAGAATAATAATTATAAATGATTTCACAACATTCTCTAGAGTTCCATTGAATCTCATCCGATGTATGAAAACAAGAAGGAATATGAAGCACATGTTCATTAATGCCAGAAGAATTATCAATGATTGATTCTCTATCTTGATAAAAACTAATTGGCAATTCATGTATATCAACCTCTCTATTTTTTTGCATAACATTAATGTCAAGAGGGGATAAATTGCTATCAACAAAAATATTAGCATAGAGGCAAAAATGAGATTCATAAACAATGAATTCAAAAATGTCTTTGTTTGAGAACTCTTGTGCATTTCTTCATTGAAAATTTCATATTTATGATCATTCATTTCTCTATTAATGCATTCTTGAATAAGGTTGTTTGGCTACCCCAAATTTGGCATTTGATCAACATGATAAAATCCAGAAATTTGTACAGCAGATTGCATATTATTGCAAACTTTAATTTCTGCATGTATTTGCTAATTTATTAACTGATTTTCTAAATTTATTACAAAATTATTTTCATATATGAAGACAGTGGTTTCTCCAAGATTATTGCTAGTATATTATTGCATTTGATTATCAAATTATTGCAAGATTTTTGGGAATAATTCATTAGCATGATTATCATTAATACTGTAAGAGGTGTGTATTATCATTAATACATGGCTAATATCGCTTCATCATGATTAATATGCACCTCTATATCAGTTGATAATATTACTAGGAGTTGAAAGAGAGTCATCAAAGCTTGCAATTGTTTCATATGGGATGGGAATGCAAGGAAGAGAACAAATATATTCAAACCAATTTATTAATTCAAATTTTGAAGGTTTGTCTTCAACTTTGAATATTAAACCATTTAAACGAAATCTAATGATAAAATCCATGAAAGATTCATTTTCAAACCTTCATAAATCTTTAATTCATCACAAACATGTTCATAATCATAACCTTAAAATTTACAAAGGAAAAGTGTGATAAATTGATATCAATTGAATAAAGGAAACTGGAAGAGATTGACACCAGCTTTTGGCTTTTCCCGAGAATGTAAGAGTAAAATTCATACATAAAATTACTTCATCAATTCCTTGAAAAGTAGAATTTGAAAATTTTTGAATAAATTGAAAGCCATGATTAAATGTAGAAACATTCCTCTTACCATTAAACTTTACCTTTGACAAGTGACTTACTATTTCGGGTGGAGTATTGGGAGATGCACATCCAGAGATACAACTCCAAATGGGAAGTTTGAGAGGAGCCATTGTGATTAAATAAAACTTTAAAATAAAAAATATTCAATAGGAAACAAGTCTTCAAGCCCTCCTTCTAGCGCCAAAAATGTTAAAGGCTTACTATTCTATGCCTATAACATTATGAGGGAGACCACCTAGTCTGAACCTTAAAACAACTCCTTTTCCTTTTGGAATGGTGGTTTCGACTGGTTAAACTAGGCCCATATACCTTTTATCTATCGTTATCGGTGTAAGATGTGTCTTTAGCTACCAATAGGCAAGGACATCAAATCGATTCTTCTTGTTGATCAAGTAAGAGAATCACACTTAAGTTGTTTTACCGGCACAACCAGATCACTCTAAAGATTTTCCTCTTAAAAAAAAAATCTTCTATAATGCAAAAGTTATGATAACACATGCAAGATCTAATCTAAGATTCAATTAATCTAACCTATCTTGATTGAAGGAAAGGGAAATCCTTCTCTTAATCGAGAGCCAATTAACTTAACAGGGAAAAGAAGCTTTAAACAATTGGAATTAATATGGAGGAATTAGATCAAGGAGATAGTGTTGGCTTGGTGGGGCCTAGACCTAGGTTCAAATATGGTTGTGTGAACTAACAAAACCCACTATTACCAACCCTTTTGGTAACGATCTGCTATGCAGATCAAAGTCTCACCCGAGGCAATATTAGAGGATGCTAAAACTAGGTTTCTGCATCTAGAGGGACAATGGGGTGTGGCTTTAGGGCATATATTTCCTTCAATAATTAACAAAGCTTCGCAAAACAAATATGTCAATTATACAATTGTTTTTCAACACTTCTATTGAACTCTCTTGCAGACTACACGATTTTAATTTAACAAGCATAAAACAGCATAAATAACCATAAACAAGACTTCGAGATGCAATTATGTATAAAAGCCCTTAACTTAGCACAGATGATTTCAAAATACAAGTAAATAAAACACATAAATAAAAAACTCATATTTTTCTTTCAAGTATTATATTATTACTCAGATCTTCTTGATACAACCCTTCCCGCCCTGCGCACTCAACTGCAGGTGTCTGCACGCTCAGCTGCAGAATTTCCAAGGTCTCCACGTACTCAGTAGTAGGAGTCTTCCATTTCCCACAAACAGTAGGATACAGAATCAGAATAATGTTACATCCAAGTGCATTCTATCATAAGAATGAGATCTCCTTTTTCTAAGGTTATCCTAGACTCCTTATATAGTCTTTTATTTTACAATACCATGGTCTGAAAACCATGGGCGGAGATCAACGTATGAAAAATTATCCCATCCCTTTACAAAATAAGGATCTTTGACCCACCCAAAAGCCCCTAAGACTCTACTACATATGCTCTCCGCTCCTTGATCTGTTGTGCCTTCCTCAAAATCTTCCATCGAGGGGTACCCTATCCAACAGGCCCCCGACAAAAAAATGTGACTTGTCCTAATTCACTCTATCGATGCACTCTTGATCTTTGATTTGATGTTGCTCAAGGCATACTTCAGAGGTAGAACTGTTTCGGCGCACTACTTTTCAACTTCATTGATTTCGTTCAATAATGTCTTAGTGGTTGGTCCTGCGATTTTTGTGGCAATCTCCTTCTACATCTGACACAATCCTTTCAGCTTTTTCTTGACAGTCTACAATAGTTGACTAGCTTCGGCTTCCCATGGCTTCGTTCTGGCTATGATAAGTTTTTCTTTTATACGTGGCTCATCTATCTTTTCTTGCAAAGATTTACCCTCTTGTAGACAGGAATACTGCTATATTGGTGCTAAATTCTTCGCGGTGACCTTACTGTGGTCCATCTATTCCAGTTTCTCGCGAAATTCCTATTCAATATTTTTCACCTGAGGCTCCTCCTCTAGTGAGGCCCAAACATCCATAACATCTTCAAAGACTTCGGTGCATTCCTGGACTGTGGAATTAATTAGTTCATTGGTGGCCTTAATCTATGTTGCGCACTGCTCCCGAACCTCTTGTGGTGTAGCAGGTTGCAATTTCATCTGCAGCTCAATGATCTTCATCTACATCTCAAGTCGCACCTTGTTGACTTTGGCTTTGGAATCCTTGACTTCCATGGCGAGTGTTTCTACTTTTTCCTCTGGCATTATTGCAGCCTGAATTTTCAACTCAAGTAGGTCGCTGCAAACCTTGGTGATGGTTGTTTCCAATTTTTGTCTCTGCGCAGCTGCCTCATTGCACTTTTGTATAGCCTACTGCTTTTCCTCTTCCATCCTTCGCCTTTCTTTCTTAACATCCTGGATAATTAACACGGTGTTTTTCTCTCGGATCTGAAACTCTTCGGTAACGCCCTGGTGGAACTCGTGCAATGTGTTCAAAGGCAGCGTAGCAAGGTCGAGCCTTGTGTTCTGCCAATGTGCCTCCTGCGCTAGTTTCTCAATAGTGTCAAAACATAAGGTACTTGCAGTATCAACACCGTGCAGGTATTAGATGTAATCGCCAACTAGATTCAGATATGGTTACGCTAACCAACAAAACCCATTATTATCAGCCCTTTTGGCAAAGATCTACTGCACAGATCGAAGTCTCACTTGAGGAAATATTAGGGGATGCTAAAATGAGGTTTCTGCATCTAGAGGGACAATGGGGTGTGGCTTTAGGGCTTATCTTCCTTTCAATACTTAACAGAGCTTCACAAAATAACTATGCTAATTATACAGTCGTTGTTCAACACTTCTATTGAACTCTCTTGCAGACTGTGCAAATTTACTTTAACAAGCATAAAACAGCATAAATAGTCATAAACATGACTTCACGATGCAATTATGTATAAAAACCCTTAACTTAGCACAGATGATATCAAAATACAAGTAAAGAAAACACATAAACGTAGAACTCATATTTGTCTTCAAATTCTTCTATTATTACTCAGATCTTCTTGATACAACCCTTCCTGCCCTGCACACTCAACTACAGGGGTCTTCTCACTCAACTGTAGAATTTCCAAGGTATTCGCGCACTCAGTAGCAAGATCCTTCCCTTTCCCACAAAAAACTAGATACATACTCAAAACAACGTTACATCCAAGTGAATTCTGTCATGAGTATGAGATCTCGTTTTTCTAAGACTATCCTAAACTCCTTATCTAGTATTTTCTTTTACAATATACAAAATTATCCCATCCCTTTACAAAATAAGGATCTTTGACCCGCCCCAAAGCCCCTAAGACTCTACTACATCTGTGTGTTGCACGCTCTGCTCCTCGATCTACGAAGTCTTCCTCAAAATATTCCATTGGGGGGTAATTTGTCCAACAGATAGTTCACAAGATTTAATTCATCGTTAACATAAATACTAAAAAATGAAAACTTAGTAAATCATTACATAAGAGCCTATTTACAAAATATCCAATTCCTTATTTATCATTATGCATAAGAACTAAAAATATTCATGATGAATTACTGAATTAGTTCTAATAAGACATCATGTATGCAAACAAACAATTATTATCCTAAATTGTAAGATAGCTTTCCAATCTAATATTATAACTATGTGTTCCTATGCAACCTTCAATTTTCATATTATATCTAAAATTAATCCTGTAGAATAGTCTAAGCATGCTTTTAAATGAATTAACGCTCAAGATTCAACAATAGTGCATGAATATGATTATTAACTCATACATTTAAAATATAAATTGAAAGACTGAAATAAGAAGTCATTTCAATCAAATTTTGTAAACAATAGTAATAAACATCATTAACTAAAATAAACCTTTATCAATAAATGAAATAAAATTACAGATCCTCACAATACGACAGCAGTGCACAATAATCCTATGAGCCTATAATCGATCTCTGCTTGAAAAAAGGGCCTCCTCCTTACAACAGTAGTACATAATAAAAAAGAGTTTCGCTACAAACAGATGAAAACACAGCAATATCGAGCCTTATTCCCCCAGGATTCAAATCCCCACTCCCCCTATAACTCTAAATCCTCTTTAAAATAATATTTTTCAATAGTTCCATAATTGCAGAGAAGAGAAATCCCTAATACATTTTCTTATCTTCTATTTATAATTTTTACAAAAAGAATTCTAATAGGAAAGTTGTTTCAAGAGTAGTTCTGCTCCATCAATTTTCATTGGCCCAAAATCTCATTCTTCTATTACTGGAGAATTCTCATTGATTGATACCTTCTTCACCTCATCTCTTCAACTGCTTTCTCTTCAAAAACCAATCAAAATTAAATTAAAATGCAAATTATAATCAAAATACCAAATATGGAATATAAAACATATCAAATCAAGACTTAATTAAATAATTAAATAAAAAGAAATTTTAGCTTTCTATTGATGCCTGTGAATATCGAATTGGTCAGGGAGAACACAGACGAATGGATTTAAACTCGTAAAGTTAGTTTTGTTTAAAAATTCATAGTTTGATATTCTGTTAAATTGTAGACCCATTAAATGATCAATTCTAGTAATGAAACTATTTCAGATATAATATCCATGATTTTATCTATGCAACGAGCCATCCTAGGCCTTATTTGCGCAAGTAAAACTCAACTTATGAGCTTCTAAAGTTGAAGAATGAAAACTGCTAAAATTCTGGAAAATATGTTGCGAAAGCCAAAAATATTTTTTTTTAATTAAAATCTAATCCTAAACTAAATTAAATTATTTATTAATTAATATTAATTTAATTGTAATTGGAAACTTAAATTAATTAGCAATAAATTAATTATAAACATAATTAAATTAATCTATAAAATATAAATATATTATATTAATATTATAATTTAAATTATAATATATTATTATAATTATAATATAATAAAATTATATATATATATATATATATATATATATATATATATATATACACACCAAACTATATCAAAATCAAACTTAATATCAAAACAAACCTCATGCGCCTTTTGAAATATGGTGAGGTGGGTTAATGGAGGTTATGTGAGGTGAGATGGAGGGATAAGGAGATGAGGGTGAAATCATACTTAATATCAAAACAAACCTCATGTGCCTTTTGAAATAGGGTGGGTTAATGGAGGTTATGTCAGGTGAGGTGGAGCGATAAGAAGATGAGGGTGAGGGGAGGTGGAGGTTGTGGTGTAAGAGATGGAGGTCGGGAGTTATAAGGTGAAAACCAAAATCTTGTGTGAAACCAAAATAGTTGTGTATGGATGTTGGGAGTTATAAGGTGAAAACCAAAACCTTGTGTGAAACCAAAATAGTTCTGTGTAAAATTTATTGCATAGCAAAATTTTAAATGAACGCACACAAAAATTTTGCGATATGAGATCAATTTTTTTTCACATCGCATTTTATAGATCGCATTTTTTTATTTTGGATTTTTTTTTTAATCGATATTTTAGAAGGAAAGAGGTGATGTGAAGTGGGGCTCATGTAGAATTAAAAATATTACAAAATGAACTATGACCACTTCGCAATTTTGAGATTTCGGGTTTGGAAATTTGTTTTAAAATAAGAAATTGGAATAAATTGTCGAGATCCCGAAAACGCGTTTTTTAACTGTTCTACAATTTGGTTGGATCATTTTGTAGGATCGTTAGTGAAAAATGAAAAAATTAGTAAAAATTAACTAAGAGTTATTATTTACAATGAATGACTATTTTAATTGCAAAAATTGAAATATTATACATTTCATACATTTTTTAACCCTTGCGACAAAAATAATCAAACTTTAGAGTGTCATTTACAAATCGGTTAACCAAATGAAGCGAAACAAGTATCGATGGAAAGTTTGCTAAAAGTCGAATTCAATTAAACAATCAAATAAAAATTCGACAAAAATGAAAAATGGAAAAATTGTAGGACAATTAATTTAATGAAAATCATAAAAGGTGTTTAGCCAGAAATTAGTAGAAAAGGTCCCCGTTATTTGAAGTAAATGATTCAAAAATGGGGGGTTTTGAGTTTCCCTACAACACCTTCCTAATAACCAAGAGGCTTAAATGACTTGTGCATGAATGGTTGTGGAATAAATTTTAAGGAACACTTGAAGGATATGTTTTCCTTAAGTTATCTATGGGTGTCGAATCCATACTAGCATATATATCTATGAGCTAATATATATGTGTGGAATACATATTAACATATATATATGAGCTAAGTAATGAGGTAATATATGGGTTTAGAATCCATACTAACATATATCTATAAGTTAAGTAATTCTTCTGATTAGAATAAAAAAATTATCTTGATGGAATCTCATAGACATGTTTAATGAGGATTGATTTGTGTAATTAAAGTTAAATGGATAAAAATTCGTAACATGATTTTGCTTGAGATTTAAATCCATTATTTTTTTTAATTGCAAATGAAGAAATTAAGATAGGTATATTGTATACCATTAGTTGGTTTAGATATTTTGGAATAATTGATTTTGATATATGGAGTCAAGTGTGAACTGAGTATCTATCCTCTAGTATTGTAACTATTTTGTATGTGTTGGATTTAAGTAGAATTAAATTGATTTTCAAATTCTTGAAATGTAGAAAAATATTATTGTGATCTGTTGATGAAATATCTTTTCTATTGGCTTAAGACAAATTAGTTCTAAGAAAGCCATAAGAGTCTCCTTAATGATTTAATCAATTGTATATTGATTGAAATATATTTAACTAAATTAATTAGATAAATTATGAAGATTGAACTCATGAACTATTCTAAACTATTGTTATTTAGGCGATTGAGTCTGTTATACAGAATCTACGACTGTAGACAGAAGTGTCTTCCCTAGACTAGGTGACCTAGCCTAGAACAATAGAAAGACAAAGAAGCCAATGTTTCCCTTGAAGTAAATAGATAATGGGATGAATCCTACCTGTGATCCATCATATACTTCACTGCTCTCTTGGTTTAAATGCTCCAATCCTAAATGCATTCACTATAATTAGAACTTGCACAATCAAACAACACAAGCCAACAATCTATGACATCTATGTCACATCATCTAATCACTTCATTCAATGGATCAACATGGCATCCAAATATATGAAATCATAACATCAGATATAGGAAAACAAAGAACTCTTTGTAGTAATAGAAATGGAGTGAGTAACAACCAAATATAGGAGTTGATATTGTAGAAGAGCTCCTCCAAGTTGACTTGTTTCTTCTTTGCCACAAAGTGCACCTATAATCACCCCAATGCATGGAATAATGACTCTTCACAGCAGCAACGTGAGGGTAGAATCTATCTCTAAAAGCCAGCCCCTAGCTTATGGATGGAAAGAAATATATAGAAGAGCATGGTAAGTTGGCAGTTCTTATCCATTTACCAATCTAGGCTTTGAGATCCACTATTGATGGGAGAATGGGATTAAAGGATAAGGGATGGAAACTCCAAGGTAGGATAGGATATGATTTGAGAGTTTTATCTAAGGTAAATAGTTGTAACAAATATTGGAAGCTTATAGAAGAGGAAGCTTCATAAATTATTTAATTTTTCCCGAATTTCTAGAATTAACGCACGCCAATAGAAGGAAATCTGCTGGTGATCAACCCTTCCCAACATGGAGCAATATTTCTGCAACTCCATTGGAATACGAATGATATCAGAATGGATCACAATCATTCTTTCTTTTTGCTCCGATCGGAACTATTCCGAATTTGCAACAAGTCCTAGCATTAGTATGAGTTCGTTGATCGTGTAAGGGAAATCCATCTTGATGACGAATTCCACGATAATAAGAAATAGGAATTAATCGTTCGATGTCTGCTCATTTTCTAGCTCTAACTAACGTAGATGCCTTACTTACCACTACAAAGCACTACCCCACTCACCCATACTTACCAACTCGCTTCACTAACTCACTAACAAGATTTCTCTCTTACCAATAGAATGAAAGGAGGCTGGATCAATTGGTTCTTCTATTCCTTCATCTTATCGTTTCTATGCTATTTATCGTGTCTATATTAGGCCTTCGTTCATTAGAGCTTAACGTACGCTATATATTGGTACCTTATCTTCGGAAGGGGGTTAAGTTGGGTTGGTCCGGAGTTCGGGTATAGCCAGCCGATGAGAGCTGGAGGAGGAGAGGGGAGACATTATGGACGCTATAGAAGGTTCATCAGGAATTACGCAACTATAAAAGCTGTTGGTAAACGCAGGTCCACAGGCATACAAATTGTGTTGGTGCTTAAAGAGGATAATTCAAGGTTGTTTCAAGAAGAAACTCTAGGATTAAGGAGAGTCATGATTAGGGATTTGTGTAATGATGATGTTAAGGGGTGAAAGGATGTTGATTGATCTAGTTTACAAGTTTATTGACTAGATGTGAGAAAATGGCCTATAAAATATTGCCCCTAAAGCGCAAAGTCAGAAATGGTGACTAAAGACTGAAGTGATTTACTTTGTGGAAAGTCAGGATCAAGAACAATCGTCGACATCATCTTCTGTTACAATACATTTACATCTTGATATATTTGTTGAGGGAGGCATACCCATACTTAGCACATAAGAAAACATTACATGTATAGTGATCAAAAGATGAGTCCACTGATGACAAATGGTGGACCCATGACTATATGAATTTCTGAGTGTTCATAGCCATTATACATTGTGATCTTTGTATTAATCCTAAAATCACATCCCAGATGGATAAAAATAGATCGGTGTTATTCTATCTCTTTCACACAACCATCCAATTTATGAGTCTAACCATGTGAATCAATGAGCTAGAGTGAGACACCATCTTATTACCGACCAATGATGCAAATCGTTAACAGGCACGAGAGAAACCACCGATGATGTTAATGCCTCTCAAGGCACTGCAATACAGTTTGTATGGTGTGACGGAATGAGTTGATGCCGAATACCACATAAAATCTGTCGGTCAAAGGCCAATGATGTGAAATTGTTGTCGAGAGCGAGGAAACTTGACATTAATGTATGCAAGCACCAAGGTACCAAAGGGTTGTTTCTAAATCAACTTTCTGGATAATGAGTTCATGTCGACAGGAAGCGACCCATTGCAGGAGGGCCTTGATGTATCCCCCATCAACGACAAGAAACATGTATCATGGTTTGATATAGAATGATGATGATACGAAACTGAATCAGGAATGAAAAACATGAAATGAAGACTTAAGAGTATTGTAGAAGATAATGACTAAATGACTCCTCTTGAACACAATGGAGACACTGAATAGAGTTGGCAGCATTGACCCAAAACCAAAAATGGAGGCTTTGAAAAGGTATGATGAACCAAAAGGCAAGCAAATTTCCGAAACCAACAACCACGGAGATGAAGTGGAAGAGTGTCTTGTTCAAGAGTGACTCGCTACCATTAATAAATGGAGTACACTGTTTTCCCAATTTCCCAACCATACTGGTTAGTACCTATTTATTTTTTAACAACCTTGAGGAGGATAACATATGCTTGATCTGTAAGTTCATCCTTTGGATGAATCCCTTCGAGTATGTTTAACCAACCCTAAGAAGGAGTGGTTTGATCTCGTCACGTTTGACAAGTCCATCATTGTTTTATGTTTTAACAAGTTCAGTAAAGGTAAAAATCAACATCTTTTTCATGTTTAGAGAGTTTTAAAAAGAGGCGAAAAAGAAAATTCTAGATGTTTCTTTTCTTAGATAGTCCCCTGAGTCCAAAAAGGCAGAAAACAATACCCAAGAGAACCTCTTAGCCATGTTCAACTAAGGTATTCCTTTTCTGTAACTAGTCTATTTCAGTCCAAAAAAGGGTTAAACTTGTATTGAGTAGACATCTTTTCATTTACTTTTACGAGTTCGAAAACACAATTGCTCGACAACCTTTTCATATTTTGGGAGTCTGAAAAGAGATGAAAGAGAACTCCAAGGGGTTCCTTTTTCGTGAACTTACAAAGTCTGAAAAGCGATAAAAGTATACTCCTCAGTTAAAACGATCTGTTAAAACACAACAAAATCTGTTAAACAGGGTTCAACCTGCTCAGAACACCACAAAAAGGATTAAAAATATTTGTTTCATGATAAAAAGAAAAAACCATTACTAGATAAAAGCATTAAATATGATAAAATAATGGAAAAAATGACCACAATTAATCAAAATGACTATTATTTTTTACCATTTCACATTTACCTTCAACAGTGAGAGCTCTGAGTAATTTTTTCCCATCTTCTACAGTTTATTGCAGCCTCTATGGATTTTTGAGAGGCTTGGGGTTTTAAAAATTCGCCCTAAGACCAATGCATTCCCTTCATGTTGAAAAGAGTATTGCACCTAGGTGTAAATGTGTTGCAGGGAGGGGTGCAACACTCTGTCCTCTCTTCTGGGAAGCGTTAGGCATAATTCTCAAGTCAAAATTGTTATTTTTTCTCAAAATTGGTCAGGATTTTGCATGAAAATGATCCTAATGAGTCTCTTGTTGATGTTTCAAGTCTTCATTAGCACAAAACTCCCTTTGTATGAAGAGAAAAGAGAACATGAAGAACAAGAATTAAATGCAGTAAATGATCCTGCCACCATTTAGGAACTTAAAAATTGTGGATTGTTGAAATTCTTATGGTTACATGGTATGAGGTAACAGATGGAATTACTTGAGTTCCTTGTTCTTTCATGGGATGTGCAAGCGAAGGCATTCAGGTTAGGGGAACATATACTCGAGATAAAAGTGGAAGACATATATTTTCTGATAGTTTTATCAATGATAGGTGCCCCCATATCTCTCATAGTTGGGAGAAGGGGTGGAGAAACAATGAAAGAATATATTACCATTTATTGAATACCTCAAGCCCAACTGACTGGAGATGGAAAGATCGACATTAGATATGTGACCTGTTTGCCTCTGAGAACAATCTTATTTATCATTTTCAAATTGGATGGTAATGCAACACTTTATGTAGCTACCAGATCATACATGCAGTTTGGTTGAGAGTGTTTGGAGACAACAGTTTTCAACTGGAGCGAGGTGGCGTTGGTCAATATGAAAGAAAAATTGTCTAAAGCAAAAGAATGGAAACTGGAAAACTTTGGCTATGCTTCAATTTTGGTTTCATTTTCCCTAGAGCGGATTCCATTATTATAACCTCAGCATATCATGCCCGAGCCCATTGATCTGAGGGTTCCATGGATGAGGAGGTGGATATATCTTATGTCTCGACATATAGGTTTGTCGACAATCAGCATCTCACCAATCTTCTGTAGATGGTTGCGTAGACATTTTATTATGATAGATGATTTTTATGTATGTAGGGGTGCATTTCTGTGATGACCATGAGCTCATGCTTCCTGAGGGTGAGCAATCGGGTGTTATCGGTAAGAATTTTAACCATTAATTTTTTTAAGAGTTTTACAATTTTTTGTGTTTTTTTATGTTTCTGAGGCTAAAATGTTGATTTTTTCATTCATATGTTGGGGCCATTCGACCCATAATTACTTCATATCTCCGACCTGTAGGGGATCCATGACAGGAAGTAGCACCAGTATAGGTCGTTGCAGTATGACGAGATTCACTACAGGATCTCAATGTAGTCGAAACCCTAACAGAGGTGTAGCACCACATGGAGGGGTTGACACACGACATAGATGAGACTGTGGTCGATCATATCCCTATGTGACTTCAACGATACACTATTTGAGTGCCTAGTTGTATTGGTCGGCTACAACACAAGAGAGCTCGTACAGTGGCATGTTATCATGAGCACTATGATTAGTCTGTTGGGTTCATAGTCGTATCTGCATGTAGTTTTTTATATGGGTCATGTGGCCATATGTGTCTCAGGCACAAATTTTGTAAAACCATATATATATATATATATATATATATATATATAGTGTTTCTATTTTCCTATTGTTTTTTTTAGTGGATGTGATTTTTATTGAAACTTATTTACATTCGTCTCAAAAGTCTATTTAAAACATGATTAGCTAGCACATATGTCAATGTATTTAGATTTCTAGAAATATGTTGATATTGTATGAAATCAAGATGTCTTTCTAGAAGGAAAACCCTTAAGAACATGCAAAGGACAGTAGGGCTTCCGACTAAATAGACATTATCCAATTTTTGTACCACAATGTGTGAGTCAAGTCTAGTGGCTAAACGGAAGATACCGTATGAAATAGCATCAGACAATAACTCGACCATTGTGCTATACTCAACGAATTTGTTGGTAGAGTGATCAATACAAATAAATCGTATACTCACTAACTCGCCATTTTGATCAAAGGTATCCCACGTTGTGTAGGATAGATTATGAGTACTACAACTAGAACCATCAGCATAACCGACATATGGTTCAAGGGATGTCAACATATGTAAACCAAACGTAAAATGGGATCAACAGAAATCGTAGGAAACTCTGAAGAGACACAATGTAAACACACTCAACACACCTATAAACAGTATATACATAGTGTACTATGCATGAGATCAATCATAGTATTTCTTAAGGTACAACCCATTCCTAGGCTGTGCCAGTGGGACTCCGTCAAAATCGACTAACTCATAGGCCCCTTTAGCAAGAACTCGCTAGACAATATATGGACCTAACCACATAGGTTGGAACTTCCATGATCCTAATTTTTCAAACTCTTGGTCATGTAGTAGGACAAGATCTCCTTCCGAGAAGATACAAGGCTTGAAACTTTTGTCATATTACACCTTGACACATTTCTTATAGGATTCCTTAGCCATGGCCACATCTCGATGATCAAAATGGGTCAGATGTAAAAGAAGTTCCTCTTCTATGGAAGTGGCAGGAGGAAGTTATATATTCAGATTCACCGATGGAATCTAACATTCAATTGGGAGGATTACTTCCAAACCATTGGCCAATTGGAAAGGAGTGAATCTAGTATCAATCCTAACAGAGGTTCGGTATGCCCATAAGGAAGCATAAATAACCAAATTCTAGTCTGATTTATGGACCCCTATCATACGTTGAAGCATCATTTTGAGAACTCTGTTAATGGTCTCAACCTACCTATTAGCCTGAGGGTAGTAGGGAGTGGAACGTTCATGAGAAAGTTCCAACTTGGCAGCAAGTTTGGTCATCATGTGATTGCGAAAGTGCTTTCCATAATCTGTAACTATAGCTTACAAAAAACCAAACCATGTGATGACATGATTGAAGAAAAAATATGCGGTGGTTACTCCAGTATTGTTATATGTAGGCATCGTCTCGTCCCATTTAGTAAACTAATCTACCGCTACAATGATATAGCCATGCTCCCTGGCCAAGTGAGGGTTACATATCATGAAATCGATAACCCATTTTGAAAAAGCACCTAGAGCGATATTGATATGCAATGGAGCTGGTGGAGCATGAGTCTTACGATCATAAATCTGGCATGTGTGACACTTTTGGACAGTGAGAATACAATCGCAAAATATGGTGGGTCAAAAGTAACCAGCATGTAGGATATTTTGTGTGGTGGCGTATCTAGAAAAGTGATCACCACATGCCCCCAGGTGGAATTCATTGAGGACTTTCTCATCCTCCTCATATGTGAGGAACCTTCGAAAAACTGTACCAATACCACAACGATAAAGGGTGTCACCGACGGTGATGGAGTTCATAGCTTGGTATTGAATACGTCATTTTTTAGAGTGAGAGGTATCGGGTTAGAAAGTCTGGGTATGTAGATATATAAAGATGTCTCCATACCAAGGGTTAGATGACGATTCAGAAACAACAACTCATCTTGGATAGAATTCTTATACGTCGATTCGAAATCGGTAGAGGGAAGGTCGCATATGAGCTCAGAGAAAAATAAGGATTTCTTTGATTTATATTTGATGAATTCAAAATCAAAATCTTGCAGGATAATTATCCATATAGAGTATTTTCCCCCCAACAATTGGCATGAAAAAATGTATGTGATAGGGTCGCAATCTGTAATGACCATAGTTTTCCAGAGAAAGATATAATGACAAAACCTTTGGATGGATTGAATGACTGCCAAAGCTAACGTTTCCATGTGGGTATACTTGATTTTGATATCATTGAGATTCTGACTCAAGTAGTAGATGGGATGTTCAGTCCCTAGATCATCTTCCTAGATAAATACCATTGATATAGTAGTAATGGCAGCAGCAAGATACAAGAAATAGTCGCATTGATAATCAGGGGGATATAAGAGAGATGCCTGAACCAATACATCTTTCAGGGAATCAAACAATTTTTGAGAAGTGTCATCCCAATGGAAGGGAATCCCTTTCATAAGCAAGCAAGTGAATCCTTTGGTCAACTCAGGATAATTAGGTACAACCCTCTGCAAAAATTGATCCTTCCCTTGGAGTCGTTGAAGTTGAACGAGAGAAGAAGGTGCAGGAAAGTCGATGATTTCCTGAACTTTCAGAGGATCGATATGAATTCCACGTTTGGAAATGACAAAACAAATAAGTTGACTGGAACTAACACAGAACACACATTTTTGCAGATTGAGTCGAATATTATAGTGTATACATTGTAGGAAAATGGCACGAAGATGCATCTGGTGATAAGCCCGATGTTTAGAATGAGAAGGGAGGTTGTCCAAATAAGGTTGCATGATATTTTTTATGCCATGAAAAGCATAACCCATGGCTCATTGAAACGTAGTTCCGACATTATTTAAACCAAAAGGGAGTATCTAGTAATAAAAAGTACTCGAGGGAAAAATAAATGAAGTATTAGGTTGATCTGTTGGGAGAATTTTGATTTGATTATACTTTGAGAAGCCATATATAAACAAATATATCTCACAATTGACACAACCATAAATAATCTAAATGATAAACTATGTCGGATAATTGTCCTTTGGACAAGTATGGTTTACATCCCGATAATCGACGTATACAGAGATTGTCCCATGTTTCTTCATGAAAGGGATGACATTTGACACCCAATCGGTCAAAGGAACATGATAAATGAAACCAACAAGAAGAATTTTTTCAACCTTAGCTTTAATCTCGATGGCCTTCTTGGGATGGACCGGATGAAGGAGTTATCGGATTGGTTTAGCATCAGGATACATTTTAATCTCATGCACCACTATATTTGGATTGATGCGTAGAATTTCATCATAAGTCGAAGCAACGATTTCTCTAAACTCTTGAAATAGGTATTTATAGGTCTTAATCTCATCTGGATAACAAGATGCACCAATGTGTAGATTTTCAACAATACTTGGTTTAATAGAGATATCAATAGGTATCATCTCTTCGATATTCGAGAGGTTATTCTCAGAATCGACTTCGTGAATAGAGATGGAACTCGTAGAAGACTCAATAATATTGGGTAGGTACAAATAACTAAGATTATCCTCAGTGGAATATGGTTAGGAGGAATGATGGTGATGATCGTCCCAAGGCGCATTGTATGGAATTATGATCTCCATGATGCTCTCATCTATAGGGAATACACAAGAGAATGGATTAGAAGATGATCCATAATATAGTGATCGATTGACCCAATTAATCGAAGAAAATGAATCAAAACAAGCCGCCCAAACCGAATAGATGGCTTCGTAATCAAGCTCGATGGAGCTAAGTGGAATCTAATTTCCCAAAATATAGATGCCAGTCTCATAGGGTACTACCCATGGATCAGTTTTAATAGTAGAATATGATATCATATTGATATAAGCAACCGAAGGTGATCTATCGAGAAATTAAGGAGGAGGAAGTGAAAAGGTTCCCATAAGAGAGGAATCCTTAAGAAGTATTATCCCAACATGCTGATAAGAGTGTAGGGTTTCCCCTATAAGAGGGACACTTCATGTAACATGATAATTGGAGGCAAAGAAGGTGATATGGTTGATGGCCACAATTCTGCCCTTATGAGGAAAGGAAATCATACGGAAATAGGTAGAAATGACAACAGCCATGGTGTAAACCCACATGTGACCCGATATAAGATTATAATCAATAGGTTCGTCAATAACTTCAACTTCTATAGATACAGTCTTTCCCCCTAATTCCACTTGTAATGAGTTTAAAATACCACATGGTTTATATGTTCTTCCATCAAAAGTTTTCAATGTGGTAGGTGACCAACTCAATTGAGGAGAGCCAATCACTTTCCAGTAAGAAAAATACATGATACAGGTGGAGGCTCCCTCGTCCACAATAGAACGATGAATGTATGCTTACTACAAACGACAACCTGGATCATAAAATCCAATTGAGTCAGAAGTCAAGGGGAATATTTATCATGATTAAAAAATACTAGGCTGGAATATGAAGGATCAACACATCTGATAGCAGAAAGCAAAGCCTTCTTCTCGGCAGGATAGTTTTGCAACACCTTGAGATTCGGCATAGTTGATGGAGACTGATCCAAGTCTTAAACTACGTTGTAATTTTTGGCAACTCTCACACGAGGGTTGAAAGCATATTTATGAATATTTCCTTTCGGAGGATTAATGGTCAATTCCATAGGAATCATAGGCAGAATGGGATCTAATGGTGTTGAACTGGTAGGTTTATCAATATCTTGACTGTTCGAGAGATTCACATTACCGTAGTCCTTATTTTTGGTATCCACCATAATATCAGATCTAGGATTTGTGGAAGAAATCATCGAAACCATGTTATATGAACTAGGGTCCCGAGAAACCATGCGAGTCTCCTAATTAGGAAACGGTTCAGTCAACACAACATGTGAAGTGGAGGATTTTAAGAATTGGTTCACTTCCATGCAGTGAGGACAGTCACAAGTAAAGTTCTCCTCATTACAGATAAAACAGGTATAACGAGGCTTTCTTTTCTCACTAGAAGACTAATTTGTTTCTTTATCATGTGGTGAATAATATTTCTTCTTTTTGCCTTTACCTTTCTTCTTACTTCTCGGTTTCTGTTGATATTTACCTTTATCAAGATGAATGACATTTATCAAAAGTAGAAGTCACAATAGGATTGTACGAAGGGATTTGACCAGATGCGGTAAGAGAAGCACAAGATGGTTTACTCACCAACTGTGAACTGGAAGAACCAATCATGCCATCAAAAACATGAGATTATTTACCAGGAGTTGAGGAACAGTGTTCATAGTTCTCGGAGAATTGTTCTTTTAAAGTGTGTCTGCTTGGGTATAAGTGTGATCCAAATATTCTGCATGAGAAATCACTTGCTCTTCGGTCATGACTCTAGCTTTAGCCACATCCTCTGTTATAGGTGCTAACAGATATTTAGTGAACCGTTTCGCTAAAAATTGATCAGGAACATATGTCTTAACCAACTGGCGATGACGTCGCCACTCATGAATGTGATTAGAAATGTGAGTGGTATCTTATTGTTTGAATTTGGTCAAAAGTTTCGTTTCGGTCTCATTTCTGATGGGTAACTGGAAATGTGTAAGGAAGTAGTGGCTAAGGAACCGAAATCATAAAATGAAGCTCTAGGAAATTCAAAATACCATTTATTTGTGGTACATGTAAGCGTACGTTGGAAAAGATGTAATCGAATCGAAACGTCATTAAGGGAGTTCGATGAACACCATAGATGATAAGTCATTACATGCAAGGGTATTCTTCAGGATTTCCATTGAATTTGGGAATTTCAAAAGGAAATTTGGTAGGAATTATCAGCCACCAAGGAGAATGAGCGATGAGTTCATTTGTGATCCGAGTCATATATGGAAGTTCAAGAGTTTCCACAAATGGAAACTGCTTGTTAAAATCCGAAGGAGGGTAACCCGGATAAGATGGGATAGCCTGAGAAGCAAGTACTTGCATTCCATAATGAGGAGGGTTCTGATAAAGAGGAACCTGGGTACCATAATAAGGAGGATTTTGATAACCATTATATACATGTCCTTGTTCTCCAACTCCAGGATAACCTTGCAAATGTTGGAGCAGCTAAGTATGGATTTGTTGACCTAAATAAGGTGTATGAGGGATAACTTAAAAAGGTCAATATTTTTGTGGGATTTTGCATCATACCCACATAAATGGATTTCGATGGGTGTTGTGCCATGCCATATGCATTTTTTCCTACATGAATTTGAGGGATACCTTGTCCAAGTTGTTGAGATTGCAAGTTACCTTGTAAAAGCTGAGTAAGTGGGATCTGGGAAATACCAGATACCATTGGAATAGATTGAGTCAAAATGGCATCTTGTAAAGGTTGGCTTACATTTATTTGAGCTTGTAAAGGTACATATTGATGAATAATAATTTGGGATGCATATGGTATAGGTTGAGAATGTACAGATGTACCTACAACTGGTCCAGATTGGACGAGCATGGTAAATTACAAAATATTAGCATTCAAACTAGAATAAGGTCGATTCAATAAAGATTGAGCACTAACTTGAGGTGTACAAATGACAGGTTTCCCCCCTGCCAAAGGAGGATGGGAGAATGGATGAAACTGCCCACCAAATGGAGAGTACCCAATGTAAGGAGAATTGGGTTTTTGAAGGTGTCTACTAATATAAGGACTATCCTTCTGCTCAACTATAGGTGTAGGTGGAGGAGAAGGAGCAGTTTGTATATTTCTCATTAGAGAAGTGCCATATGGAATTCCATAAACAGATGTCATGGGAGAAGTCTAAGGATTGGATGTTTCACCAGAGAAGGTACTAGATAATGACTGATAACCAAGCAAGACAGACGGGCCACCATAAATATGAGTCTGCAATGATGTCGCAAACATGTATGAGGAAGCAACATTTTATGTCTCAGCCATTGTGGAAACGGGTTGGGAAACCATAGCAGATTCAGTCATGGCTAATGATCCCAAAGATGATTGTCACGAGAAAATCATGGGCGATCTGAAAGGAACATAACCAGGTAAAGGATCTTCAGATGGAGTTTTAAGAGGAGGAAAAGCATAATCCTGATAAATATGTAACCATCTCAAATGAACAGGAGTGGAGGGATGAAGTTCTTCTTGTGGGATCTCTTCAATACTCACCAAACCTTATGAAAGAGGCTCACCATCGGGTCTAAGATATATGGCATGTTGTTGTGATTGAGACAAAGGAAGAGAAGAGGAAGCAACATGTGAATATGACTAAGGCACCTCGGGTTGAATAACCTCAGGCAATAAGGTATCAGACTCAATGAAGTCAGGTTCAATGACCTTAGGAAAAAGGGATTCGTGTAATTTTGTTTCAATTGTGTCAGATTCACCCACAAGAGTAGATGTAATCTCAGGCTCATAACTCAAAGGGGAGGATGATTCTGGTGGATCAATATGGGGAGGAGGACCATAAGTAGTTCCTAAAGTTCCTGATCCAGTATTTTGTGTCTTTTATGCTTCTGACAATAGCAAGGAGTTGCCTCTGGTGGAAGAGGAGGCTTATTTTTCATTCTACACGAACAACGGATGGGGTGTTTTTTCTTCCATGTTGGGTTATTAAATTTTAATAATTAACACAAAATAAAATCATAAAGGGGTAAAACTAGGCATAAAGGTTTACCAAGAAACCATGAATTACAATATACACCTTGGAAAACCAAGGACTTAACATACGTGCAAGAAATATCCCCGAATGTTATGTTCGGTGTATCACAGTATACAATGTGGTTGACTCAGTTACTTATGGCAAGGATAATAGGGGACTTCCAAAATATAATCGACCGTATGTGGAAGTGCAGTCCATAGTAGTGTTTTCTAATGTGTAACCATTTGATGAGAGCATTCCCATATACTTTTCATGCATGGAGTGCCATCCAATATACCCAAAGGTATGCAGAGTATGGTCCTATACACTTACATACGTGGAACAGAATATCACCCCCATGATACAACGTTGGAAAACAACAATATCTCCTACATTTAACGACGTCGAAACACGTCTCGAGCCTAAACCTCTAGATGTTTGCATTAATGTTACAAATTCTCCTTAGGTTGATTAATAAATTTAAATGTTTATCTTCGATTAAGTTTCAATTTTAAGGATCACCACGAGTTTCACCTAAATTCCGTAAAATGCAAACTAGCATGAAGAAATGAAATATTTATCTTTCAATGAAAATCTATCTAAGGGAGGGAAGAGACAAAGAGTATGCATCAAACAATATGCAAAGTGCAATTCTCTTTTAATGCAACTGTTCCAATATTGATGCGCACATAAAACCCTATATGCTAATGCAAAGATTTTTCTTTTCAATTCCTCTTAATTTCAAATATGATTAAAACTAAGATATAATGTCTAATCACGTTTCAAACAAAATTTTCAGAACAATGACTAAAAAACCAATTCTTTCAAGCACTCAATGATAAAAAAAAATCATTTTGTTAATGACCTAGTGCTGAGAACAACGGAAAATAAAAATAAATCCTTATAAAAGGGATTCAAAAACAAAATCAAACCAAATGGAGGCTTGATAGGGATCACAAGACACTCAAAGACTCAAGAAAGGGAAACTAGAACAAGGTTGATAAAAGAGAAAATTCAAGCAAGAACAAGGTCCAATGCAGGTGTAGAAGGGGCACCAATGCTATGCAACGCAGGAACAGAGAGGGCTCTGCAAGGGTGCAATGCTCTGTCCCTAGACCAGAGGGAGCGTTGGTGAGGAAATAAAAAGTTTCGACAAAAAAATTGCAATTGAAACTCAACGAAAATTCTTCCTAGGTTTTTTCTTGACTAAGTATGACATTAAAGGTCTAAATAAGAGGTAAAAGAAACACTAAGGACAAAAAAAACACCAAGGGCATACATCGATCCCCAGTATGGTCTCCAATTTGTTATACAAAATCTATGATTGCAAATAGAAGTATCTTCCCTAGACTGGGTGGCCTAGTCTAAAACAACAGAAAGACAAAGAAGCTAATGTTTCCCTTGAAGTAAATAGATAATGGGATGAAGCCTACCTATAATCTGTCATACGATTCACTCCTCTCTTGGCTTGAATTCTCCAATCGTAGCTCCAATTTATATAATTAGAACCTACAAAATCAAACAACACAAGCCAACGATCTATTAAATCTATGTAGTATCATCTAATCACTTCATTCAATGGATAAACATGGCATCGAAATAATGAAATTATAACATCATATATAGGAAAACAAGGTACTCTTTGCATTAATAGAAATGGAGTGAGTTACAACCAAATATAGAAGTTAGTATTGTCGAAGAGCCCCTCCAAGTTGACTTGTTCCATCTTTGCCACAAAGTGCACCTCTAATCACCCTAATGCATGGAATAATGACACTTCACAGCAGTAGCATGAGGGTAGAACCTATCTCCAAAATCCAACCCCTAGCTTGTGGATGGCCACAAATATATAGAAGAGAATTGCAAGTTGCATTAGAGGAAATTTCAACCTAAAATTGGCTTCCTAAGAAAAAATAATAAAATAATAGTTATGAATTTTGGAGGGAAAAGAAGAAAACTACTTTTTTAATTTGTATTTTTGGCTTATCTCCTTATATGTTTGCTCAAATTTCAAGTGTAGACACTCATAGGATGTGGAATTAAATTCCACATCCAATGAGTACCCATTATGCATACTTTTGAGAAGACCCGCATTGGTAAACACGTTTTTTTAATGTGTCTACATTTTTTACCAATGCGGGTCTTCTCAAAAGTATGCATAATAAATGAATTTATCAATGAGTGTATACATAATTTGAATACAAAAGTAGTTTTTCGTCTTTTCCCTCCAAAATATTTACATATACCTCTTTTTAAATTTGATGGATTTTGATTGGTGTACATACTATGACATGGAAATTACATGAAAATTTCATGGGCACTTTTAGGCTCAAATTTCCTCTAACGGGAGTTCTTATCCATTTACCAATCTAGGCTTTGAGATCCACTCTTAATGAGAGGATGGGATCAAAGGATAAGGGATGGAAACACCAAGGTAGGATAGGATAGGATTCGAGTTTTTTATCTAAGGTAAATAGTTGTAACAACTCTTGGAAGCTTCTGGAATAGGAAGCTTCGGAAATTATTTAATTTTTCATGAATTTCTAGAATCAATGTACCCCAACATAGGGAAACTTGTTGGTGATCAACCCTGCCCAGCACGGAGCAACCTGCTCATGAACGCAGGTCCATAGGCATACAGACTGTGTTGGTTCTTAAAGATTTTTATTCAAGGTTGTTTTAGGCAGAAACTCTGGTATTAAGGAGAGTTGTGCTTAGCACTTTTTGCAATGATGTCTTTAAGGGGTGAAAATATGTTAATTGATCTAGTTTACAGGTTGATTGACCACAAGTGAAAAAATAGATTATAACAGAGTAAAAATTCATATTGGTTATGAACTTGATGAACTTCTTTCTTGAAATTTGATTAACTTTTAAATTGTTAAGAGAATAACATGTTTAGAATACAAACATGTTCCATGGTGAGAACTTTGTTATATTTTAACTTAAAAGGAAAAATGTTTGTGATTAATGAAAAGCTTATTTGAGTTCTTGTTTTACAAGAATATGTGCTTGTGATATTGTTATAGGGAGAAATTGGAGAGTGAGACCACATTTTGATGCATTTGAATTGTTGCATGATTTAGAACTAAGATGATTATATTGTATGTAGAATGGAAGAGATTGTTGGATTTAGTAATTTGTGCTTGGATGTATAGTTGTATGAGTAGTTATTAGTCCTACAAATGGTTGTAATATTTTGAGAGGGTGGTAATTATCCTTCAAAAATAAAAATAAATAAAGGCTTAGCTTTAGGCCAGAAATTCCCTTAAGATAGTTTAAATCTTATTTAAATTCAGCAATATTATTCATAATTTGAGAAACGTATGGTTTTCATAGCTTTTTTTTTGTGTATGTATTAATAGTAAGGAATAAGACTTGAAACCAAATGAATTGATTAATTATTCAATAGAAATCATGAGCAATTTTATAGTTGGAAAAAATGTTGACTTACAGCTATCAAAATATATCAATAATATAAATATCATATTTGCATAATTATAAAAGTTGTTCTTGATTACATGTCGATTTCGAAAAGATATCATTAATTTGTTTTTGGAATGAATTTCTTGTATGTAATAGAGTCATTCATAATTGATTCTCAAGAGAAGTGAATAATAATGAAGATTATGGGAACTCAAGGAATGGTCTATAATACAAAAGTGTGTGCATGAGGACCATATGGAACCTTCACTTATTAGTTTAAAAAAAAAAAAAAGGTGTCTTGATCCTCAAATTGTGAGTTTTCCTAAGGAGTAAAAATTTAGTAAAAATTGTAGGTAGATCCTAAAGATTTTGATTGCAGGGATTTCTTATGGAATTAAAATGGGAAACTTGGATTGAGAAGACATAAATCAAGTGGGATGTAGGAGTGGGTTTTATATATGATATCATGTTTCGTTGCGTAGTTTCACTGGAAATTGTATGTAGACGATTTGATGATTCTTGTATGCAAATTTGATTGTGAGATGGGATGGACCATCACTGTTGTTTATAAAACCAATGTGTGAGCTATTTATAGCTTGGAAAGATCAACATACCATAAAACCAAGAATATGAAACATGTAGGATTCATGCAAACTATGAGAAAGAAAAACATATAGAATATCAAATTATTATAGATAACTTAAGTAGATGTCATATCAATTACATAAAATAGTATTTTTATCTGGTGCTATAAATTGTATAGTTGGTTTTGATATAGAAATATTTGGTATTTTATATCAAAACATGTCTAATATGGCATGGATATATTTTCTACTTGATTAATAATGGTATGTTTTGGTTTTCATGGAGTTTCTTCCAATTTAGAAAACATTAAACTATGAATTAGCATGAAGAAAAATATATCAAATACATATACATAAGGTTAACACCTTATTGACAGGAGAACCGAAAAGAACTAAGTATCTTATGACTGTAGGAAAACTTCAGGCCAATTTTAGCCCTAGACTGGGGCTATGTAGTGTCCCTCCTTGGTGAGATAGATTTGATGATGTTGAAAAATGTAGCAAGAAATTCTCATTTTGATTTTGCCCTGATTAAATTGAGAAAAATTGAATTTCCACATCAGTAGACAACTTGGATGATGTTAACTTATGTGGCATGGCTTGTATCACCCATTTTACTCAGTAAATTCGAGTTGGAGGAATTAATTTTCAATTAGCAATATGTGATTTCTAATTTGTAGTAATCAAGGTCATTTATCTAAGGTTGTTTTCAGTTAAACTAGTTCCAATTGTTGGAGGAACTAGTGGAGGGAAAAGTTGTGCAGTGGGACTTCTGTCAAACTTAATGATCATCTAGTTAACTCATCAATTTGCCCAAAATAGCTATTTCATGCAGATATTTTGAGTTCCCCAGGCTTGGTGGAGATTCCAAGGCAGTGTAGCATTAGTTGTAGATTAGTATTGAGTGTACAAGTGTTGCATGCAATCATATTATCAGCCTAAGGAATTGTGCAATCCATTTTGGAGAATTTCCTAATTAATAGGGGGTTAATTCCTCAAGGAACAACACAAAGAAATAGGACCTCAATCCAAGGCCTAAATTGACTAAGTATGGGTTAGAGTCTTTTAGTGAGTAGAGAAATAGGTTGTTCACTTGCAGGGTGAGCTCAGTTGGGAAAAAAAATGTAATACATCTCTATTCATTTGATTAATGCAAGCAGGAATTGGGGTTTTTAGAATTTTTCTTTCCTCGATAAAGATACTTATTGCATGTGTTTTATTTCTTATTGCATGTCTGAAACTTTTGTTCTAGATTGTGAATTACTTTTCGCAAAGCAATAGATTAAGTTTGTGTCTTATGATTTTGATTGAAACTTCATGAGAAGTTGCAAACCTCCATCCTAATTTTTACATGGTATCAAAGCAGGATTCTCATTAGAACCAGTCACTGAATTCCTCATGTATAGTGATCATTGAAGTACTAATGAGTTTTTAGAAGGTAGAGTTGATGGAGCCCTAGTTCAAGGAAGATCTAGAAGACCCTATGTTCAAACTTCTTAATGGAGCAAGAAGGATGCTAGTGTGCAGATCAGTGAGCCAATGTTTAGTGACACAAAAAGGAGCTATGATCATTGATATTGGTGGACTAAGGGGCAAAGATATTTCCCATAGGGACATCAAGACTCAGAGGGAGTCTAGTTTTAGAGGGAGCAACCTTATGGAAGCTAGTACTTCAAGATATAGGGAGATCAGACTCATTATTGCAGTAGTTGCAGAAGTAGTGTGGATGCAGCAACATAGCAGTAGCAGCAGCAGTATGAGTATATATATTTCACCATGCATGCAACCATAACTCCAGAAGTGAGGTGGGGCGATGTAGATAATTAGTCCAAGAGTTGCACAAATATGGGTAGGGTCCATTGAGTTGTTCTCCTCATGGATCATTACCTTGCTACAGGGGTCCACAGTATTCAGTAGCAGGAGGATCAGTGTCAATCCGATACTGAGGAGTGAAGAGGAGTGCTGACATCAAAGCAAGGGGGCCAGTAGCAAAGTTAGCAGCAACAAATTTTTCCCAATAGATAGTTGCAGACACAGTTGATTCAATGTTTTTTTTTTTTGCTTCTCAGTTGCATATGTTGCAGTAGCAGCGGAAAGAGTGAGAGGTGTTGCATTCAGTAAATTCCACAAGTGCAGGACAGGGGTGGTTGATAATCCATTTCTTGTTGAGAAGGAGTGTCAAAAAATGCATCAATACATTCTCAAATTGATTTTTCCTTGATTAAATTGAGAAAATACGAATTTCAACATCAGCTGACAACTTGGATGATGTTAACTTGTGTGACATGGCTTGTGTCACCCAGTTTACTTTGTAAATTCGATTTGGAGGAGTTAGAGTTCAGTTAAGCATGTGTCATTGCTAATTTGTAGCAATTAAGGTCAGTTATCTAAGTTTGTTTTTAGTTAAACTAGTTCCAACTGTTGGAGGAACTAGTGGAGGGTCAAGTTGTACAGTGGGACTTCATTCAAACCCAATGATCATCAAGTTAACTGATCAATCAACCAAAAATAACTAGTGCATGCAGAGAATTCGAGTTCCCCAGGCTTGATGGATATTCCAAGGCAGTGTAAAATCAGTTGTAGACTAGTCTTGAGTGTACAAGAGTTGCATACAGTCAGATGATCAGCCTAAGGGATTGTGCAATCCATTTTGGATAATTTCCTATTTAATAGGGGCCTAATTCCTCATGGAACAACACAAGGAAATGGGAGCTCAAGCTAGTGCAGAAATTGACTAAGTTTGGGTCAGAGGCCTTCACTAAGAAGAGAGATAGGTTGTGCATTTGCAGGATGAGCTCAGTTGAGAAAATTAATTGTAATACACCTCTATTCATTTGATTAATGCAAGCATACATTGGGGTTTTTTGCAGTTTGATTTCCCCGAGAAACATACTTGTTGCATGTGTGTTATTTCTTATTGCATGTCTAAAATTTTTGTTCTATATTGTGAATTACTTTCTGTAGAGCAGTAGAGTAAGTTTGTATCTTGTGATTTTGATTAAAACTTCATGAGAAATTGCAAACCTACATCGTAATTTCTACATATGACACTTGGAGACGGTGATTTTGATGCAGTGATATAAATATTATGCATGTTAGACTTATGTATATGCTTGTATGCTATAGACCTAGTTTATTTCACACAATTGTGACATGCTTATGATAAACATTTATTTTGTTAAGACTGATTTTGGTTAAGTGCATATTATCAATGTTTTCTCTTCTGGTATCCTAGTCTGGACATAGGTGTATGACATGGACGGCGATCCAAGATTGAGACACATAGATCCATGGATGATCATGGTTATATGGAACATATGGTTAATTATGATTTATGGATGATACATGATTTGTATGATTATATATGCTTAATATTGTGTTAAGCAGGATGTGGTAGGGGACGCGGTTATTTGCAAACAAGGATGTTCAAATTATAAATGACTATGGAAGTCATTTATTCAAAATGAAAATGATTGCGGAATTCGTGCACAATTCTTGGTATTGGAACAAGACCTTACCAACGAACCATCATATGGGTATGAGCTCACAATCAATACCTTAAGGTGAAGCATGGAGTTTCAAAGAAGAGTAGATGAGAAACTATGGAACTTAGGGTGTGGCTAAATCCATGAAATATAAAGACGTGGAGTCTTGGATTTATAATAAAATGATTAGGGCGCAGAGTCCTGAATATTTAAAAGATCAAGATGTGGAATCTTTGATCCTTGGAGTATATTAGGGCGCAGAGTCCTCAATCTATTAAGGCGTGAAGATGCATGTGATAGGGATGTGGAATCCTTGTTTTTCAAAAGAAAAATACCACTCCTGGACAGCTCAGGGATGAATTTCCTTGATGAAATACCATTTCTGACAATTTTGCAGTGGCTTTCTAAAAATATAAAGTTGTGTCTAGCATCTCAAGTATGACTTTTCAAAAATAGTGAATCACACTGCATCAATTTGTAATCAAGTACAGTCGAAGAAAAATACCTTAACTTATCACAAATCAATCCTAATAGTTCAATTTTGACTTATTCATCAATATTAATAATATTAATAATATTATTATTATCTTTTATGAGACTATGATATTATTAAAAAATAGAATTATAAGTCACCTTCATCACCTCAATCACTTCACACCTCCCTCCTTGATGACTCTCATGGGTCTACAAAACTCTCTATCTTAAAGATACATTACACTCTCTCTTAAAGACTCATCAAATACATGGCATATTCCTCTCATACTCATTAAAAGCATGTCATAAAATATTCCTCTTACGCTCTCTTTAATGTATATGTTACACTCTCCTTAACTAAGGCATGCATACCTCTCCTCAATGGCATGAGTGTTGAATTTTCGTGATCTTGGGTCTAGGTTAGAGTCTTAAATCACTGACACTACCAAACCAAGAATCTCAACCACTAAACTACTTTGGACAACAGGAATATAAAGCAGTAAATCATATATGTACAAATATACACAACTTTTTAATTTTCCAACCCAACTTTGTTATATTAACAACATATAATACAAAATTCTAGGGCTCTCGTACCAGGGATAATGGCCCTCACATCCACTAGTACAACACAAGATACTCTGACCATCTGGTTGTAGCATCTAATAGCTCCTCGCGGTCGTACCCTATACCTTCCCGGTCCTTCAGATCCCGATATGTAGCTCCTGCCTCTATCAATGCTCCAAGTCCATCTGGCCACTAAATCTCTGTTGTCCATTCTTCTCTCTAGTTTTCCCTTCATTCTTCGAGGTCACAACTCATCGAGACTCCTGTCGAGTTGTGAACAACTCCACTTGTGAACAACTCTCAATCTACCCATTGCTGCTCCTCAGCTACTTAGGGACTTCAACCCACTATGGTATTCCTGTGCTACTATGTTGAAGACCACCATAGGGCATGGAGGGCTTCCACCTATCACTGCAATATGTCCATCTCCCACAATGAACATGGTATAGGAGGAATACCCATCATCTATTGTAGAATTCCTTCTCCACACGCAAGTCTCGGGCTACACAAACTACTCCTCGCTGATCAGACCCTTGAGCTCCAACAAAAACTGCCAGGCTAGCAGCCACCTTCGTCCATCAAGTTGATGCACTTTAGCTCCAACATGGACACTATCATGTTGTCCTCCAACAGACCATAAGTGTCCAATCTCATCCACACTTGGTCTTCTCTCACGCTGCCCTCCAACAATCCACGAGAGACCAAGTCCACGATGTAACATCTGCCTGCTGATTAGGGCATCTGATAGTCCATGTCATCTCTATCTCTTGGCTGCTAAGAGTCTTCCAAATCTGATGTTCATTTTGTCACCTTGGCTGCTTGGTAATCTTCCCAACTGTCCATGTGGGCACCTCCAAACAACTCCTAAGGTTTCTTCATGCTTCGCATCATCTGGTCCAACTAATGATCTAATCATGGATTTCAAAGTGTGCCTGCCTTCTACTGTACAATTTCCTTTATGGAAGAAATTTTAGGGCACCTTGTCACCTTAACACCTCACAAGGATGACAAGCACATGATCCAAATACTGGCCCACAAATCACGGACCCAACATAAGGCAAAACTGGATAAATGACGTACCTTTCATCTATTGTTCATGGACTGAAGTTTGGTCATTGGTTAGGGCATCCTTGTAGCCCATAATCATCTACCATATGTGATCAAAACTTCCACCAAATATTGTGGCCTCCTCAAATCTACAATCCTCTACTACCTGTTGTCTTGATAGGCACCTACAACACTCAGATTAGGCTTGTTTAGCCCTCCAAACAGCCACCGCAGGTCTGTGACCTAACATCTACAGGTATGTAATTTCCTTGGCATGTTCTAGCATCAAAATCCACATCAAATAGTCGTGAACATATTCCTTGGAGTGCGGTTATCCTTCCTTGATAGGCCGAGGAAGTTTTTTGTTGTCCTAGCCTCCAAACAAGCCTCGATCTTCCTTCAAGTATGTGGATGCCCTAGATCTCCATCTTCAGGTCTACGACAACCTATATTTGGGACTTTTTACCCTTAACCAAGCCTTCAAATAGTCCCAATCTCTTCTCCTTTCACCCGTGTTTTTCCCTAGCCATAATCAGCCTCCCTGCAATAGTAAACAGCCCTAAAAACAGAGCCAAGATGGCTCCACGCTGCCCTCTTTTCCTTGTTGTGGTGACCTTCTTCCTATGGCCTCCACACAGACATGTATTTCTCCTAAGCTGACTCGTTCCTTAGCTCCCAAACGTTGCCTTGTTGTTGCACACAAAATGGATGCCTCAACAATAATCATTCACCCTTAATTTATAGACCCTTAAGGGCTCAACGTCTTCTTCACGGAGGGATTTTCCAATAGTCATTAGGCCTTTAAACTTGAGGCTCACCTTGACCAATACATGAGAAAAACCCAACCTAACCTTCAAAAATTCATAACTCCTTTAAAATAACTCAGAATCGAACGATTCTCATTGCGTTGGAATTGTATCGCCAAGCACTATCATCCTCATCCATCACACGCCGTATCTCCATCATGTTTTTGGCCCAAACATCGATGGGTGAAAAACCCCCAAGCTTGGTTCTCAATCCCACAAGCCCATTTGTGGGACTTTGACCTCCAACCCTCGAACACCAAGGCTTCGAGTACCTCCCAAGCTACACAAAAATCAACAATGAGTTACACTCTCTTAAATGGAATATGTTACTTTTCCTCAAGGCATGTATTAATCCTCCTTTATGACAAGAATTTGTTTGTCCTCCTATATATGTGTCTCATTTATTCTCACTTGGGGGAGAAAGAGGTGCATTGTGATACCTAGAGTTGGAGAGATTTGAAGAATACTATGAGAGGGAGAGACCTGGAGAGTAGCCAAATGCTAATCTAAATTACTGAGTAGCTCTACCAAATGGAGTTGAACATGAGTGGTATTGGGAGGAAGTAGAACTTATCTTCCTTGGCTTGCCTTGTATATCTTTCTACTGTTATATTTTGGTACTTCTTATAAGTTTATACGACTCGGGGGCTCTAGGGGGAGAAGTTCTTCCTGGATATGGTTGGGAGGAAAACCGGATGGTTCAAATGAGTTGGTTATGGAATTAGATATGGATCATGTTATCAGTGACTGGAGTTGAATATCTCATCCAGTATAAATTTTGTTGGCTTGAAATTTTAGTATAGTATTAGCATTAAAAAAGTAGAAATTGAAATTGTTGTAAGCATCTAATTTTTGTTTAAGCTTATGTTATCTAGAATAATATTGGCGAGTTAAAAAGTGAAGACTAAGAGTGGTATATATGTATGGAAGTTTAGATCTCAAGTTGGAATTATTATTGGTGTAGTTTATTGTACTAACCTTGGTATTATAGTGTTTGAGAAAGAAAAGCCAAATATTGCTAACAATAATTATAATGAAGAATTACAGAGGTTGGATAAGAGTTTCATGACTTATGGTTTTGTGTTGTTTTAATTTGAATAGGTAATTAAATGCATTTTAGAAAGGGTTTCAGGGTACGTGTGCAAAGTGTTTGACAAAATCCCTGAATGAGTAATCCTATCAATTTATATATTTACGCATGAATAAGTGCTAACTTTCAACTTACAAGAGAACTAAGAAAATGTACATGTATCCAAAATATACCTCGAGGAATTATAGAATCACCCCTTAAAAGAAAATACAAAAATAATGGCAGCTAAAATATGGTTTGGAAGATCAAAGGCTTGAGGTATGTTTATGGTAATTTTCAATTATGGCTTATGTCTCATTCTTATTAATAATTCAATGTTTTGTGATACAAGTTTTTGGTATAGAACTGTTAAAATTTTGACAAAAATCCTTAATGGTTGTAGCATTCAGGGCTGCCATGTGTTTTTCAAATTGTAGCAGTGGTTGCAGTAAGCTTGTCAAATTATGTCAAAGGAAGTATCTTGTGGGTTGTAAATTGTTCCAAGAAATTATATGGTGGATTTAGAAATGTGTTAAATTCAATGAAAAACTCTTAGTAGAATAATTCTAGGTTGTCTTTCCTCATGTAGAGTTGTAGATGAAAGTTTGCATTTCATGTGTTTGAAAAAAGTGGTAAATGAGATATTATGGATCCAATTTTTTGTTGTTTTAAAAAATTGCATCCTTGGGCGTATTGGATGTGATTCATCCCAACATTAGGGGGTATTCGTACCATATGAACCTGTAACCCCCGATTTGATTCCAAAAAATATGCTTTTGAGAACCTAAATCATATTTTTGGGTGATTTTTCATATTGTTGATGCCAACTATGTTTGTCTGTTGTCGATTTTTTAGTGAAAGATTAAGATTATTTAATCTTTGTTTTAATATGCCAACATTGAAGTTTAAATTTATGAATTTTATGAGTTAAATAGGTTGAAGAAGAATCTCAAATTCATTGTTGCCAAGTGTTTGACAAAATGCCTCAATGGTTGTAGATTACGTGCTTGCAAAGTGTTTGAAAAATGTCTCAATGGTTGTGGATTACATGCTTGCAAAGTGTTTTTCAAAAGGGTTCAATGGTTGTAGATTGCATGCTTGATAAGTGTTTGTCAAAAGGTATCAATGGCTATAACTTTTGTGCATATAAATTGTTAGAGTAAATGTCTATCTTATTATAGATTTTATGTACTAGAAAATTATGAATAGCTTATTTAATGGATGTAGCTTCATATTTTTGCTAATTTTTATATGAATGTAAAAATGAATTTAATAAGTTGTCGAAGTGTGAATAGAGAATAGGACAGTTGTTACTTCTATTATTTAAATATTTCATAAAAAGAGGTGGGGGGTGTTGTTGTTGGAAGCAATTTTACAGTGACCAATTATGCAAGATTTTGTGCAAGTGGGCATAATAAGTTTCGTCTGAGCTACATGTATTCATGATTGCGGTCCTAAGCTTTAATGATTGTGGCGAACAACTATTTGATGCAGAAGCATAGACTCGGGAAAATACCTTGTATTTTATTTAACCTAGGGGTCTCATGTTTTTTGAGAAAATATTAAATTATGTAAATATTAGTGAGATTTTTGAGTGATTAAATTATATTTTAATTTAATTATATGTGAGGATTTGTAATGTTGAGAGAAATTAGATGAGAGATATCTAAGAGATAATCATGAAGCCTAAGATATATTTAGTTGCAAGGTTTTAGGGATAAAAATCTATCTTTTAGGGGTGTTGAGATATTTGGGGATTTGTTGAGTGATTAAAGGGATGTGAACCAAAATTGGTTCAATTAAATTTGTATAAATTAATATGCCTCAAAGGCAAAATGGGGCAGAAAATAATAGAGAAAAATAGGAATTGGAAGAGGACAGGCCTCCGGGCAATTGTAAGAAGGGCCATGAATTTTGAATATTTGGCCAAAGACAAAGTTTGTAAGTATTCCATTTGTTAATGTGAAAAGTGTTTTCAGAATTGTGTGTATCGATTTATTGAGCAGGCGTATATTTAATTTCTGCAATTGAGGTTTCAAGTGAAAGTGCGCATATGAATTATTGATGTTAATTACAGATTTAATGTCAATTGTATGAATTTAAGTGAGAGGGTACAATACTGGCCTGAATCGAAAGCATAGAATGACACGTAATCGAATGAGAATTCGATGAAGTAGGAAACCAGAGAATGCCGTGGAAGTTTCTAGTTGAAACCACGAGGGAAAATTATGAAATCGAATGATGGCGCATTGAAATTATGGGCGCAGAGAATTATAGATCCGTTTGTTCATGGAAATGAATGAGTAATGATGGCAATTAAATGATAAAAGAATCAATCATATTGAAAACAATTCATGCAACCTTT
Source organism: Pinus albicaulis (assembly GCA_034641835.2). NCBI lineage: Eukaryota > Viridiplantae > Streptophyta > Pinopsida > Pinales > Pinaceae > Pinus > Pinus albicaulis. Next base: position 1,905,171,392 of record CM076575.1, on the reverse strand, counting down.
AATGATATCGATTTGGTTGTATTACTGATTAATTGGGCGTAGTTCCAGATTGAGGAAGGATCGATGTTGTTAAATGTCGATTTTATGTTTTGAAGGTTTGCAATTTTTAAAGTAAGCGCACAATTTGAAGTGAAATGCCAGACAGCGATTGCCGAGAGTTTGATTGGCAATTTAAAAACCATCGATCAGGAATTAAATTCTCATAATTAGCTATGTGTTGACAGGTTTTAAAATCTGTGCAGAACATGAAGCAGAGCCGATGTGTATTCAAGCATCGCTCTGAGGTTGAAAGGAACTGCAACGAATCTGATTAGTGGTGGATAAACGTTAAGCACAGAGCAAGAATAGAAAATGGAAGCCGTCCAATGATCGCTGAAAAGAATGGTTAGTTAAATGGGCCAGACGCATGATTAATGTTGGTGTGTGGCTGAAAGTTAAACATGTGTTGAAATTGGCAAGGTAAATCGATCGATGGTGAATTTTATATTAAACGCATCTGGTTTAACATTTTTGGAATGCTACATTGAGTTTGTAGGAGTGAATACAAACCATTGATGAAATTGCCGGACTTGATGAGTTGGAATTCGATTTATATAAATCAATGTTGATTCTCATGTTTTTTTCACGGTACAAGAATTCAATAAGAAGGCAGTCCATTATCATTGCAGTGTTGGAGCAAATTCTAAATATGACAGAATTAATAACTTGCGTTTTGGAACGTAGTTGATCAGATGAGTAAGTACTGGTTTATCACACTGATATATGTATTTTAAACGCTGTTTTGGCATGAATTGAGGGTGCAGGGTGTACGCGGTCGATTGGAGAAGCAATGAACTAATAACCAATCAGTATGTGTTGGAAGGACAACATTGAAGAAGTAATGGATGAATCTATGCTATCGTGAAGGTATTGTAAACATTTTTGAAATCAATTTTCAACATTGGGACACGCTGTTCAATGTAGAGAGTCTTCAGCGTTAGCCGTGGAGCTAAAGGTTGTGTTGGAAGGAGTAACGAAGGTAAGGTCGGAATTTCGATTATGGAGTACAAATGCTTTGGTCCAAAGTTAATGTTGTGTTAATATATGGTCTTATGATGTGGGAAAAAGTATTGAATTTAAAAAAAATAAACCTCGCATAAATGAATGTTGACGGAGAGTCGTATATATAATGCGCATTATTGAGTTATGGGTCCAAAATTATACGGTTTAGAAGCAATCAACTTCGAATGGTTAGAGAAGCCAAGGTCAATATTGACATTGGTATAAAAGCTTGTGAGTTTGGATTCTAAATGCAATGAAGTTTGGAAGGTTGATGTGGAGTTTATGGTTTCATGTCATATTTGTAAGAGAGCTTCCTCCTATGAAATGGTTTTATAACCAGAAATTAAATGTGAAGAAATATTCATGATGAAAATGGGTGAGATAAAAGCTTCCGCGAATGATGATTTTTCCCAGACATTGAAGTTTTATTTGGGCAGTTATTAAAATGCATTTTGACATGGCATATAAAGGAGAGATTATGGGTTTGCGGGGTTTTCCTGCGTCACTATTGTTCCCAATTTTGGCAGGTCCATTGTCTTATTTGGTAGGTTTTGAAGAATAATATGCTTCTGAATTTGTAACAGTGGTTTTTCATGCTGCAACATTCATTATACGAGTCTCATGATTGAAGCAATGCCAATAGGAATTTTTAATTGATGAATCAATAAACATATCATATTTATTAGATTTGCTAGAAAGATAGACATGTTCCTCCTTCATTTCTCTTGTTACAAGTAGGTTAATACTCATACACGTATTTGTGATTTTGTGATAGAAGCATAATATTTTGGGTTCTTGTAGAGTTGTAGATGAAAGTTTGCATTCTATGTGTTTGACAAAAGTGGTAAATGAGATATTATGGATCCAAATTTTTGTTATTTTAAAAAATTGTATCCTTGGTCATATTGGATGTGATTCAACCCAACATCAGGGGGTATTCGTACCATATGAAACTGTAACCCCCGATTTGATTCCAAAAAATATGTTTTTCAAAATCTAAATCGTATTTTTGGGCGATTTTGCATATTGTTGATGCCAACTATGTTTGTCTGTTGTCGAGTTTTTAGTGAAAGATTAAGATTATTTATTCCATTTTTTAAGATGCCAACATTGAAGTTTTAATTTATGAATTTTATGAGTTAAGTAGGTTAAAGGAAAATCTCAAATTCATTGTTTCCAAGTGTTTGACAAAATGTCTCAATCGTTGTAGATTACATGCTTGCAAAATGATTTACAAAATGCCTCAATGGTTGTGGATTGCATGCTTGCAAAGTGTTTTTCAAAAGGGCTCAATGGTTGGAGATTGCATGCTTGAAAAGTGTTTGTCAAAAGGTCTCAATGGTTGTAGCTTTTATGCATATAAATTGTTAGAGTAAATGTCTTACTTACTGTAGCTTTTGTGTACTAGAAAATTATGAATAGCTTATTTAGTGGATGTAGCTTCATATTTCTGCAATTTTTTATATGAATGTAAAAGTGAATTTAATAATTTATTGAAGTCTAAATAGAGAATAGAATATTTGTTACTTTTATTATCTAAATCTTTCATAAAAATGGGGGGTGTTGTTGGAAACAATTTCACAGTGACCAATTTTGTAGGATTTTTTGCAAGTGAGCATAATAAGTTTCGTATCAGCTACATGTATTCATGGGTGTAGTACTAAGCTTTAATGATTGTAAAAAACAACTATTGTTCCCAATTTTGGCAGGTTCATTGTTTTATTTGGCACTTTTTGAAGAATAATATGCTTCTGAATTTGTAATAGTGGTTGTTCATGCTGCAACATTCATTATACGAGTCTCATGATTGAAGCAATGCCAATAGGAATTTTTAATTGATGAATCAATAAACATATCATATTTATTAGATTTGCTAATAAAGAGAGACATACTCCTCCTTCATTTATCTTGATAAAGTAGGTTAATAATCGTACTCGTATTTGTGATTTTGTGATAGAAGCATAATATTTGGGTTCTTGTGGCATAATTTTGTGGTTGTGATATCAAGAGTCAACAAGTGTAACTTATTTGGCACAATCTATGAAATCAAATAGATTGAACTAAATTTAATGTTCGCACATGGAATTATCGTGGAATTTATGTCTAGCCTTACTTAGAGCTTATGTATAAGTATGAAAAGAGCACATGCTTCTTTAAACTTGAGGAGAATGTCTTTTGGAATTGGTTTTAAGGGAAAGGTATCCATGTCTCCTTATGTTGAAATAGATGATGGAACACAATTACATGAAAACTAAGCCAGTCACGTTATGAAAATATTATAAAACAATGACTACTAATGTTCAATGTGACCTTCACTTCTCTATATTGTGGATGGTTGGTAAGGTGGGACTTTATAGTGTTGAATAATAAACACTTGGTGCGTTTAATGGCTTAAACACACCGGCGTTGATTCAAATAAACATATTGGTTACCCAAGCTCTTTTTGGTTGAAAATTATTTGGTTTATCTATAAAATGTATTTAATAGCTTTTCTATTGAATGGTACAGGTTGTATATTGATAAAAAATGTATGAAATTTTTTCAAGTAACAAAATTATTGATCGACACAATAATAACACATCGAAAAAAAAAAAAAAAGAGAGAGAGAAAATTCTTTGTAAATTCTTTACAAAATTAATATGTTTGAACTATATGTAAGTTTAACTAATATGTATTGGTTAGTGTGTGTCATGCAGAGCCACAAAATGAAGAAGGTCGATAAGGTTATCTCTAATCTAAGTGCAAATGAGCATAAAATCTGGATAGACTAATTGTAGAAGGATGAGTCAGGTGACTGAAAAAATATTATTCAATATGATTTATTTATTTTTAAATTTTCATTAATAATATACTTAAGAATATTAAATAATATATTTCAAACAAGCTATTAATTCATATATGTTTAATTTTCTACAAGAAGCAACAACGAAGGAAAAGATCAATGTCATTCGAAGAAAATAAATATTATATAATATGTAAATAATGATGAATTGGTCCTTAGCTCATCTGGAGTGGGGTTAGAGGTTAATGAAAGGGAAAGAATATTTTACAAAACTATGAGGGATATAGTCGAACGAACATATAGAGGTACTTTCCACTTACAATAAAAAAATCAATCCAATGATTCCAAGAACCAAATTATATCTAAACTACGAGAAGTGTTTCCAGAACAATAGTCAATGAGACATATCAGATTTGCAATAGCAGAAACATACAACAACAAAAAAGAATCATTCAAAAGGTAATATTCCTAATTAAATGATTTTCTAGAATTATATGTATATATTACTACAAACCATTCATTTATTAATATCAAATTTGTTATATTTACTTTTCATATATCAATATAAAAAATAGTTTATTAATTTTTTCAGGAAGATTATGAAAATCATTTTTTCAGAAAGATTGTGAAAATATCAAAGGATCAATGAGCTGATATGTGAAACATGCCAGTAGGAATGTCAAAAAAAATGTACAAGGAGATGGTCAAAGAAATGGACATAACTACATCACAAGAGGAGCCATCTCAACAACAATGTGTTTCAAATGTATGTAATTATGATTGGCTTTGTACATATTAAAAAAAAAAAAATTAGCATTAAATATTATTTTTATGTATTTTTTTACAAAAAAGAAAACAAAATGGAACTCATACATAAAACAGAATGATAAGGAAGAAAAAGGTTTATATTGATCATGCTTTGAAATAGGCCATCTAGCCAAAAATTGCCCAAAAGTCTCCCAGAAAAATTCTGCTAGAAAGAATCACCATAGATCTACATGGTGGGAAGGAGCACAAAAGGAACATTACACTGTCATCAAGGAAGAATACTCTCCAGAAAACTCTGAATCGCAACAAATCAGACAAGAAAGAAACAACTCCCAAGACAAGCAGGAGGAAAGCCCCGCCCAACAACAAAAAAACAAACTCGGCAGCCCCTCAAGCATCAACAATTATGAGGATTCGAATACCGCGCAAAAGAAATATTCATTTAGCAGCAAAGAAGATCTCCCAGATCCCGAAGATAAGACACTAGTATCCCAAGAATCAGAAGAGATGAAGGAGGTGCAAAATAAAGGAGGTTGGAAGACCGTAGAGAAGAAAAAGAAAGCTACAATACCAATCTCACCAAGAAAGACGAAAAGCCGGACAATTAAGAACTAAGAAAATTATAGGTTTGATAGACCAAATTTTGGTCTCAGTGGAAGTTAATCATCATCATCATCATCAAAGTGTGTGAATAATTGTTAATATTTCCTTATAATTACTCAAGGTTTCATTTTTGTATATTTTAAGTTGTTTTACAACAACCATCATTGAATGTTTTCAAATAGGTGATAACATACAAAGAAGAGCCATTGGAAAAATTTATAGACATTGAGTTAAATATGGGTTGTGAGTATATGTTGGCATATCAAAAATTAATTGTGGAATTTGTAAATATCTATGTTATTTTACTTCTCTGAGTTTATAATTAATAGAACAAAAAAATCATTTATATTAAATCTATAATTTATAATAGGGTTTAAAACATGCAAGAAACAAAGTATGTAACTACACTAGTAGAAGATTGGTTGCAACAAGGCATGAGACTTGCCCATGTGTACAGTTTATGAGACACTTATTATTATGGTACATTGTTATTCGATTTACAATGATATATATTATTTATTTCAATTTTCATTATTCTCACCAATGTAGATACACTCATTACACTTTATTTTAATGTTTGCAGATGGAAGAAGATCAAGAAGACGAAAATAATTGATACAATCAACAAAACATTTGTCCAAATAACTCGAGTCATAGAAGTAGCTCGAGCACTAACAACAGTTCCAACGAAGAATGATGATCTATTTGGATATCAATGCACCTTATTGTATTTTTTTAAATAATTGTCTTTGAAAATCAAACATTTTTTTTAATGTAATGGACATAGTGTCCCAATTGAAAGACAAGGGGTTACCAATAACAATCTCATTTTGTATGACAAAAAGTCTCTTATTAATATATAATAAAATACATTTTAATTTATTCTATTGTGCTATCCAATGTCATTGTGAAATGTTACACCACTGATTAAATATATTGATAATTAGATATTATAATGAAGAGATGTGAAATCTGATAATATAACAAATTAATCCAAACATCATATACAGATGCACTAATCAAATTTCAATTTATATGAATATTCTTATAAGATATATGTTGATTTTTCAATGAATAACAGATTTTAAAAATCACAATAATTGCACTATCACAGGTGGATGTTTCTAAAAAAGAGAAAATCTCATACAGAAAACCAGTGTCCATAACAGAAACACGCATTGGTGCGTTATGTTATATAACATCATCGTTATGGCATCTTTTTACATCACCGATGTCTTTTTGGAAAACGACAACATCAAGGCGTTTAGTTCTTCAAGCGCTAGTATTGTTTGCAGTTAACGCCTTGGTGCATTCTAATTCTTAAAGCTCCAATGCTTTCATAAAAAGAACGCACCAGTGCTACAAAATATTATTTCCAGCCCCAGTGCATTATTAAAATTAACAATGCTCGTTATTTTATATTCATATCACATTGATGCATTTATACAAATCATACGCATCGACATTGCGAGTTTAAATAAAAGCACTAGGTCTATAATATTTGTTTTTCTACCCCAGTTTCGTTCCTGAAAAGAATGCCCCAGGGCATTTTTGATATATACGCATCGGGGCAGTATACATTTCAGGCACTAATGTTCTTTGCATTCAACGCCTTGGTGACTTTAGTTATGTATGCAACCCTGGTGCATTTGTATATGTAGAACAACAATGCTACTTTTTCCATGAAGTGCACCGCTAAAACAACATTTTGTTAGGTCCCTATATTACTAGTATAGTCCCTTATTATTGTTCGTGTAACCCCTTATTGTTATTTTTGTACCCCTGTAACCCCCATATTTTTATTATTGTGCCCTTACATTATTATTGTTAGGTCGGCTAGGATTACATTATGGCCCCATGAACTACTATATATAGAAAAGAGGTTTTGTCATTTGTATCATCCAAGAATTGTTCATTTATGTAATGTAAAGGAGGTTGACCCCTCGAAGTGGCTTATTTCTAAGGCATTGATCTCTCTTTTTTTCTATTTTTGGAGTTGGTTTCATAACATTTGGTATCAGAGCTTTGAATTATAAGGTTTCGCTGCTCCAAACAGGTCATCGTGGAATTTTCGCTATAACTTGTTTTCTACGAAGTTTCAGAAGCTGAAATTTTTACAGAGCGAAGCTCAAATCCTGAGGAACGTCATGTAAAACTTGCAGATCTTGGTTCGTAATATTTTCGAAGATATGATCTGTGGAAGTTAGGGTTTTTTTAGGCTCCCGAATTTCACCTAAAACAGGTCATCATGGAATTTGAGCTATAACTTTTTTTCTATGAAGGTTCAAAAGCTGAAATTTTTACAGAGCAAAACCAAAATCTTGTGGAACTTCCTGTACAAATTTCAGATCTTGGTTCACAATATTTTCAGAGATATGATCTGTGGAACTTAGGGTTTTTTCAGGCTCCTGAATTTCATCTCAAAGAGGTGACCGTGGGAAAATCGTCATAACTCTCTCTCTGAGCGTTGGATTGGAATTCTGTAAAAGGTGGCCATAAGTACACGGACTGTAGTTTCCTATGTATCAATTTCAGAACCAAAGGAGGAAACAGTGACACGTGGCACGTCGTACAAGTTTTCTCTACTGAATCAGTCCATAATTAAGTCATTGTGGGAGATTGGGCATAACTTTGCCTTGAAGAATCCAAATCAGGTCAGACCTGTGGCATTTGAAAGAAGATTCAGAGTGCTACTACAGAGCCAAATTTCAGATATTGAAGATCCTAAATCACAGAGATAATTCAATTTTAATATCAATATCCTCAAAAGCAAGAAAAATGTGTGTATTTTTTTTCCGAATTGCATTAGTCTTGTTTCAAGAATCAATTTGAATTGATTCCAAGTGCATATTGCAGTATAGATATCAGTATTGGGTTCTAAAATTCCCCCTAAAAAGAATTCAACACCCATTAAGCCTTTAGAAGGCTCTACTATGGCTCATGAAGATGAAGAAATGCAACATGACATATCAAAATTACAAGAGCAAGTGCACCAAATTTCGCTCTCACAAAGAGCAACAAAAAATGAAATGGATGTTTTGAAGAAAAGCATGGAAGCTAAGATGGATGGTTTGAAGAAAGGCGTGGAAGCTACGATAGATGGTTTGAAGAATGATATGGAAGAAAAAATGAAAGGTTTGAAGGAAGGTTTGTCAAAGTTGATACAATAAATGATTCCTACTGGCGAAAAGATAGTAGAGGAAACTCATGATAAGAACAAAATAAATGTTAATAGTGATTTCATAAACTCTAATGTTGGATTAAAGAACCACCATATTCCAAAGATGGATATGAGGAAGTTTGATGGCAAGGATCCAATAACATGGACACTACAGATGGAACAATATTTTGATCTCAATAATGTGCAAAACACACAAAAGGTACGCATTGCAACTTTACATTTAGAACAAAATACATTTGTATGGTATCGATGACTTTGCTCCCATAAAAAAAATTTCAATTGGTCAATTTTTACGGAGGAAATGATAGCACATTATGAGGATACAAAAAGAAACACCTTCTTTAGCCAATTGATAAATCTCAAACAAAAGGGTTTAGTGGTGGAGCACATTGAGGACTTCCAAAAATTGGATTGATGTCTTCAAAGGGACTTTAAAGGATAACATTTAACATGAAGTTCGCGTTTGGGAACCTGATTCATTGGAGAAGGCATTCAGGTTGGCAAGAAAAATTGAATGTAAAATTATGGCGACAAGGAACCCTACCACTCATATCTATAAATATGGAAGTGTTGCTACACCTAGACTTCCACAACCTACAAGGTTGACACCACAACAATTGGAAGAAAAAATAGAAAAAGGGATTTTCTACAGTTGTGACATCAAATACACTAAAGGTCATAAGTGTGTTGAGAGGAAATTATTTTACATAGATTGTGAAGAGAAAGAAGAAAATGAACAAGAAACTTCAAAAGAAGAGGATATACACCAGGAACCAACCCTAGAAGAAGAAGAAATGAGTCTGACCATATCGTGTAATGCATTGGCAGGAATTACCACTCCTCAAACTCTTAAGATAGAAGGACATATCAAGAAGAAAAAGGTAATAGTGTTGGTTGATTCGGGTAGTACCCATAATTTTATTCATTGTAAGGTAGCCAAGGAATTGAATTGTTTCCTATATCCAGCACCAAAATTTCAAGTGATGGTTGCAAATGGAGGAACTATAAATTGCTCTGGAAAATGCCATAATATCAAGCTAGCCATGGGGGAATATGTATTGACTAGTCCAATGCTTTCCATCCCAATGGGAGGTGTTGATGTTGTACTAGGAGTACAATGGTTACAATCTTTGGGGACGGTAGCTTTTAATTTTCAAGAACTTTTCTTGAATTTTTTTTCGGAAGGAAAGGAAATCGAATTACAGAGTATCGCAGAAAAGCCAGGAAATATAATAAGCTCTAATGTCATGACAAAGCTTCTGAAGAAATAACAACGAGGCATAATTGCACAATTATGCTCACTAGAAGTTCCAACATCAAAATCATCTATTTCTCCAGATCTCAAAAAAATCTTGGATAATCATTCCAAGGTGTTTGAAACTCTTAAAGGACTCCCACCTATTCATTATCATGATCATGCTATTCATTTTATTCCAGGAAGTGTTCCTCCAAACATCAGGCCTTAGAGATATCCTTATGTCCAAAAGAGCGAAATTGAATGTATGATTGCAGAAATGTTAGAGGTTGGTATAATTCAACCTAGTTAAAGTTATTTCTTTGCTCCAGTAGTATTGGTGCACAAGAAGGATGGATCATGGTGCATGTTTCTGGATTATAGGGAGCTCAATAAGCTCACTATTAAAGATAAATTTCCCATTCATGTTGTTAGTCATCAGTAATTTCTGCCTGTTTAGATGACTAAAATGCTTTGACCTGGATTTCTAGAAACAAAATTCAAGACTCATGTGAGTTCTAGAAATCTCCTCAAAACAAAAATTTTCACTATCCTGCTTCTCTGTCAAAGCATGGCCAATCTATCACCCAGACAAGACCAAATCCTGGACTAATGTCCCTCACTCTCACTATGTTTTCCACCTCTGCCTATAACACTCTGTCTCTGCTTGCCTAAGCCCTCTACTTTCACACCTTGTTTCGCCAAATAAACCAAACTTTTTTCCCTACTCACCAAGTGCCTCAAGCAATGGTGATTTCAAGACTCCCTTTCTAAAACCCTCTAAAGTAAACAAGGTTTTCTAGTTGTCTAGGATGATAGTGCATAATAGAGTGTCAAAACCCTGTCCCCTCATCCAAACCATGATTCAAGATTTTTCAGTCAAAAACCTATTCCAAGGACATTACAATGAGTCAAATAGGGTCACCTAGGTTATGCACTATCATGGTTCTAAATTCACTATTTCCACATATATTCAAAGGTGAAGTCAAGAGAACACAAGGATGAAGCTTATCATTGTCCAAAGAACATCAAAGACCTCCAAAGATATCCTCTTAATGAAGCAGTAAGCTTGCAAAGGAGAAATTTACCATGTCCAAGCATTTCTGCAGGAATGTTTTGTAAATGGTCAACAGCAGAACAGAGTCAAAGAAGGAGACCTAAAAAACTTATAAAGGCATCCACAGCAGGCAGTGAGATACAACGGGCTTAAGTTCACAGAGGAGATCATTCAAAAGGTATTTGGCTTGAAGCACAAGTTTTGTAGGGGGACAGTTGTCCCTTACTTACTTTTCTGCAAAAAAGTCAAAAATCTATCAACCTAACAAGAAGTAAGGTAATGAGAGGCACCATCACAAGAAAACCACTCACAACCAAGAATAAAGCAGCAAGGTATGGGTTTGATGGAAATCAGGATTTATGACTGTTTTGACCAAACAATAAAGCAATACTAGGGTTACAAAGGCAAAGGACACCTCAACCCCTTGTTGGTCACTTGAATTGCTTATTGATTTAAACAATCAAGTGCTACATAAATTGTCAACCCAGGGAAGTTTGTTTATTTCAAAGGCAATCACACACTGTATATGCTCAACTCAAAAGCAATGAAAAGTTGTAGTAAAAATTACACTAATCACACCTTGTTTCAAATAAACTGAAGTTCTACTTGAGTTATAGCAAAGGCAATCTTTCTATTGTAGACAATCACCAAAAGAATCCTGGATTACATTAAAAAGATAACAATCTAGGAAAGGAAACCAATCCGTAGAAGAAAAGACCAATTATGCTATAACAGAGAACAGGACCCTATTCCCCAAGTAGGAATCTTCAGCACCTGTTTCTGATTACCACGCTTTCACAAACTCATTCTGTAAACAAGAATACCAATTAAAATAATCCACAATTACCTAGGAATGAATTGTATGAAAACAATGCAACAATCAATGGAAATAGAGTTTCAGCAATAGATAACAGAGTTCCAATACTGCATAAATGATTTCAGCAAACAGAGTTTAACAAGGCGTAAATGAAAAGAACAGTTAACACACTACGGAAATAAATGGGTGAATCTTGTGAAGAAGGTGGGCCCTTTTCCTTCTCACAAGATTCCCCAGGAGAAGGAATTAAAACGAAATGCTCAGGACAAGCTTTTATTCAACTGTCAAATGTAACATATTACAAAGGATTCATGTCCTTCTCTGTAAATCTCTTCCAAAATAAGCCTTCCCTCGTCTCTAATAATGTTCTCTAATGGTGATGTCTCCTCTTTTTAAAGAGGAGACGTCTATTACAATTGATTACATTATAGAAATCCTATTCTTATCTCGATCTGCTCTTCTATACTGAAATAGGACATTATGTTCTTCCATAGTAAAATGTTGTTGGTTACAATGGTACTGGCTTCGAGGTGCAGTTGTTACGGCCAGTGTAACAACTCCTTTACTTATCTTTTCTTGTTGTTGTCGTGCCTAAAATACTGCTTCAGAATCGCAAATCACGGGTTGTTTCAGCAACGGGATTTGCGTACTATTTTGACTATTTCAGCAACACGGTCTTTAGACAGCCATGATAGATTAACTGCAATCTTCAAACTGTCTCAGCAACTATATATTTTTGATTAATGATTAAATATGAAATTAATGTAAAATTACATGTAAAACAAATTAAACATATAGTAAAGAGAAGAACGTTATATACCTTTGGAAGAATGGATGAAAGTGATAATATAGGCTTTAAATATGGACTGGAAAAGAGTGGAATGATAGAAAAATGTATGGTCAAAAAGGTACATTATAGAGTCCTAACATCCCCCCCAACTAAAAAGGTTGCATGTCCTCAAGCAACTTTAATCTGAATCAGAGTCCGAATACTGGCTTTTGCCATGCAAGTTACTTAGGCAATAGCTATGGAAGGTATTGTCTGTTAAGGCTCTGAATCCTTGCACATTTTTCAATCTTTGTCAGGCTGTTGCTTCATCCTTGTTGGCCAACCTATGATGAGCATGATATTCCTCTGCTGGCATCCACAAAATAGGAAAATGAAAGTGGTACCCTATCCACTTTTCAGTGCATTGCTAAACACATTTGATGTAATTGAGTACTCTAGAGAATGCAGTTTCGAGATTAGTAGGACTAAAAGGATTATACTCTTGCTTTTCCTTAGAATATTGTTGCCAAAACATATTATTTTCTCTCAAGGCAGCAGTTTCTTTGGCTTTAATAAAATGGTGACAATCCTGGAGTACTGAAGCCTGTAATTGCCGTATATGTTCAGCCATTCCTGGTTTCTTCAAAAATTGATAATATTCTGCCACAAATATGGAAGGGTTCTCTGGTTCTGGCCGAATCAAGAGAAGACGGTTATCTTCATTATGCCTGGCTGCAAGAAAAGTAGTCTGCCATGTAATCTGATTAGCAAAGAAAGAGGCAAATGCCCTGATCTGAATGTCGCCAACAAGAGGGTTAAGATTAAACCTTCTGTTTTCAAGGATGGCTTCATTGTGAAGATACAATTCACACAATAAGTGTTGATCACTAGTAAAGGCTTTTTCAAATGTTTTCACAAACTGTTCGGATGTAAGAACCTCATGGGGTCTTCCATCTTTGATTGCTTTCAACTAAAAGTAAGCAAGGCGCTCTGTGAGGAATAGAGAGTAATTCAAAGATGGTTTCCTAGCAACCAATAATTTTTGTACCAATTCAAACATTAGGAGCAGTTTGCCTTTTAGCTCTTTATTCTGCTTCTTATGAGCCCTAGATTCTTGGAGTGTTTGCTCCAAGATCCCCCAGTTTGAATATATATGATTCTGCCAAACTAATTTATGCTGCTGCAAGATTTTATCTTGTGAAATGGCATACTCTTTCTTCCATTTATTCATTATTTGCTTCTCATTCCATGGTTCAGTTTGTGTTTCAGTATTTCAAGTGGTAGGCTGAGGTATAGTCGGAGTAGAAATAACAACAGGAACTTCAGATTTAATAGATACAGTAGGCTGGGGTACTTGTAAATTAACTTCTTTTTCTGAAATTTTGGAAGGCCCTACTAGTTCTTGTGTAACAGTAGGGTGTTCCTCTTTTACTGCAGAAGCTGTAGCTGCTCCCGGCATTGGGACTTGAACTATCTTATATCCTGCTTGCTGATAAATATTTCCACATTGGCTGCACATATATTCCTTATATGGATCATTTTCTGTGCGTTTGTCTGCCATGGATTCTGCATGGGCTAGGGTATACAAATTAAGCTCCTTGTCATAAGCTTCCTTTGCTGTCGCCAATGCTTGCTTATAGGTTTCCAGTTCTGATCTTAGAAACTCATTTTCTTGTAGAATGGAAGCCAAAGTGACTGCGCTTTGTGTATCAGTCGCGGTCTCAAGAACTGGTTGCTATGTTTCAGCTGTAGCTGGTTCCTATGTGGCAGCTAGAGCTGGTTCCTATGTGGCAGCTACTGAATGAGTAGCATCTTGGGCATCTAGTTCCTGTACATTAGCAGTTGGTTCTTGTGTTTCAGCTACTGACTGAGTAGCTAGTTCTTGTGGGGCAGCTACTTGTTTTGTAGAAAATGATGTCACAGTACCCTGGGTATCTGGTTCTTGTGTTTCAGTGCCACTGGGTGAGACAGGTAATAATTCCAGGGTTTGGGAGGGTGGTAGTGTATGGAGTTTTAACAAAATGGTTGCAGGGTCAGGGGTAGTAGGAATGGTTGCTGCTTCAGTAGACGTCCTCATTCGTCTCCTAGGTAAGAAGGCAGAAAAAGAAGTAGTTTGCTTTTTCCTTTTATGAGAGGGTTTTTCTCGAGGAGAAGAGCTATTAGAGGAGGTAGCTACTTTAGTTGCGGCCCTTGTTTTTCTTTTTGGTAGAAAGGCGGTCGTGATTCGCCTTTTCCTTTTACGAATAGAGGAGGAGGGGTTATCAGCTTGGGAATCATCACTGGGGATATGGACAGTGGGATCAGATGATTCTGTTAGGTTGTGGGATGGACTGGAAGGAGGGTTAACTGGATCAGTTGGTTCTTCAGGTGGAATTGCAGGAGGGTCAGGGATGTTCTCTGGTTGTTGCTCGTGGGGATTTTCAGGAATTTCTTGAGGATTTTCAGCAACTTCTTAAAGAATCTTAGCAACTTTTTGAGTAATTTCAGCAGCTTGCTGAGGTTCTATGGGTGGATTGTTTAGGGGAGGGTTTTGTTGAGCAAAACCCCTCTGAATCAATAGCTGAACAAGACGGTGATGGGTGAGGGAAAGGAGTGGGAATTTTATCTGTCTACAATAATGTGACATTTTTCTAAGACACCTAAGTAAATAATAAGGAATATTTAGCAGTCGACCATGTCATAAGTGATTTAACAAGACAAAATCATGTTGGTAGACTACCTGGTAGCGACCTTCACAAGTGAGGTAATGTTTAACGAATTCAGCGACTTTCGGCCAAGGAGGCGGTAATGAGTGAAGTCGGACACCCCGGCCTTTAAGCTCGACTTGTTCTCCTCGCAGAAGAAAATATTGTTGTGCATTCAGAATGATATGCTTTCGACTAATCCATCGAGTGCCAGTGACCGGTAGACCTGAAACATGTGCTATGTCACCCTCTGAGACTGGAATTCGAACTCCCTAGATAGTAGAATGATCTTCCTGAAGATTTTGTGCAAATTCAAGGACCTATTGTGGATCAAATTCCTGAAGCCTCTGAAAATATCCTACCCAGCCTACCTGCTGAAAAATCTGATACACCTCTGGGTATAATTCAAGCAGAGCTATTGAGCCGGGCTCGTGTTGAATAGCAGGTCCTCCCATAGTTAACCAGCTTTGGTAAAATGCCCAGTCAAAAAGCCAAGTTATTGCACTTTGAACAGAGTAAATTTTGCAAATGAGAACATGGAATAACGATGAAGAAGCAAGGTAATGGGTAAGAAATATGATGGTAATTGGCATGTTGTGAAATGATGGCATATAATTTCGATATTCCCCCCAAACTACGGCTGAAATGATGATTTTAAATGTATGGGGATTTGTGAAATCTTCTCATTTAACCATAGTTTAATTGTACTTACATATACAATTTATATACCTCATGTTTACCTTTGATTTATAGTTCGAAAAATATAGTGCTTGCTTATAATGTCTCAATAGTCATGGAAGAACTTTAGAAGCTTTTTGAAACATGAGGGAGATTATATTAGAGGTTTGTTTAATCGTATGAGAAGGAAGTGAAAGGACAGGAGTAGCATAAGCAATAAGAGAAGTGAGAATGAAAGAACTGAAGAAGATGGTTTCATGACAGAAAATGCTGCATAGTCATATCTTTGGAGAAAGAAATGGTGTTTCAACAACGGGAAAAATGGATGAAATGCTGCTAAAGAGTGGTGTTTCAGCAATGGGAAAATAGGGAAAGTGTTGCTGAGGAATGGTGTTTTAACAGTGGGAAAATGGGGAAAATGTTTGTTGAAGGATGGTGTTTCAACAATGTGAAAAATGGGGAAAGTATTTGCTGAAGAGTGGTGTTTCAGCAATGTGAAAAATGGGGAAAGTATTTGCTGAAGAGTGGTGTTTCAGCAATGTGAAAAATAGGGAAAATGACATGAAAAGGGAAAAAGGAATGAAGGGAATGAATGATGAAATGTTACTGGAAGATGGGGAAGTGAACTATGAATGAGTTGAAGTGATGGGAGCAATGCTTCTCAAAATGAAGCTTGGATTTGCTTGTGGTGAAATTGTCCTTTCTTGGTAAGCTGTTCCTGAATCAAGAATCTGCAAAATAATCAATTGTAACATGCCAGCCCTTGAGAGGGATTATTAGTTTAAGAAATCTAATCTAATGCTAAAAATACAATTCAGAAAAATCAAATGCAATGAGGAGTAGAAGGCTCCCCTAAAAAGAGATAATGTGCATATGCCATGTAAGTGGCCTTGAAATCTTCTTTGGATATAGGGCATTGGTACAGACGAAGCCGATGACCATTTACTAATAGCGGTGTTTTAGAGTCATCAATTGTTAGGAGCCTTACTGTTCCATTGGGAAAAACAGTATCTATTTCGTAAGGTCCCAGCCATCTTGTACGTAGTTTCCCTTGAAAATTTTCAAACCGAAAATCATACAATAAAGCCCAATTACCTTTTTGGAACTGCTTATGCTTGATGATTTTATCATGCTATTTTTTTCTTTGTTGTTGGATCATAGTTGTCCGATGAATGGCATCTAATCTTTTTTCATCCAATTCATGAAGCTGCTGCAACCTAGTTGTCTGTTCATCAGTCAAATCAAGGTCAATAGCTAAAGCAGTCCTTAAGGTTTTAATTTCAAATTCCACAGGAAAAACAACACTTTTACCATAAACCAATTCATAGGAAGAAAATCATGTAGTATTTCTCCAGGTAGTTCTATAAGCCCATAGCGCTTCAGGGAGCCTTTGAGACCAATCCTTCCAGTTTTCCTTCACTGTTTTTGTTAGAATGGCTTCTATTACTTTGTTTGTCCTCTCCACCTGTCCATTGGCTTGGGGGTGGTATGGTGTAGTCATTCTATGATGAATATGATATTTCTGAAGGGTGGCTTTGAAACCATGAGAAGTGAAAGGAGGTCCTCCATCTGTAACTAGCTCTCTAGGGACTCCAAATCTAATAAAGATTTCTTCAAATAGGAAAGCTAAGACAACTTCTTCATTAGCTCTAAGGAGTGCTTTAGCCTCCACCCATTTAGTAATATAATCTGTGCAGACTAATATATAAACTCTTTGGTTGGATGGAGGATTAATGGGTCCTATAAATTCTAAGGCCCATATTTCAAATGGTTCAAGTATTACCTGGGGGTTTAATGGCATTTCATCTCTATGATTAGGTTGACCCATTCTCTGACAGCTATCACAAGCCCGGACATATTTCTTTGCATCTTTAAAGAGTGAGGGCCAATAATAACCCATCCTAAGAATTTTATGTGTTGTTCTCTTATCAGCAAAATTCCCTCCGCAAGGGCCATCATGACAAGCTTTTAATATATCATAAACCTCATCTTCTCTAATGCATCTTCGGATTTCATGATCAAGTCCTGTGTAGAAAAGACACCCACTTATCTAGCTATACCAAGCACTTTGTTGAATGATTTTTCTTTTCTCTTGATGTGATAGGTGTGATGGTAACTTCCCTGCAACCAGATAATTGGCAATGTCTGCATACCATGATGAGTGAGCAGAAACTGCAAATAAATATTCATCAGGAAAGGAATCATCTATTGGAGTATTATCATCATCTTTTAACCGAGAAAAGAAATCAGCAACAACATTTTCTTTACCTGGTCGATCTACAATTGTAATATCAAACTCTTGTAATAACAATAACCATCTGGTGACTCAAGCATTTGTGACAGATTTGTTCATTAAATACTTGATAGCCGAGTGGTCAGTATGGACAAAAGTAGAGTAACCAGTAATGTAATGTCGAAATTTATTAATAGCATAAATGACTGCTAAAAATTCCTTTTCGGTAACTGTATAATTAAGCTCGGCAGGAGTCATATTCTTACTAATAAAGTAGATAGCATAACGAAGATGGTTTTCCTCTTGTCCCAAGACAGATCCAATTGCAGTATCTGAAGCATCAAAAGATATATGAAAGGGAAGTGCCCAATCAGGTCCCCTCAAAATAGGAGTTGTAGATAACTGATGCTTGAGTTCTACAAAAGCCTCTTGGCAAAGATTAGTCCACTTGAATTCAGAATTTTTCATAAGTAACACAAACAAAGGAGAAGCTATTTTGGAAAACAATTTAGTAAATCTCCTGTAATATCCTGCATGTCCTAAGAAACTTTTCACATTTGTTTGTGTTTTAGAAATAGGAAGGTTCTAAATGACTTGTATTTTGGATGGATCCACCTGAATTCCTTGAGATGAAATAAAATTTCCAAGCACTACTCCTTCACTCATCATCATATGACATTTTTCGGTGCTTAAGGAGAGGTGATCTTGTATACATCGTTTAAGTACTTTCTCAAGATTTTGTAATGCATCTTCGAAAGACACACCATAAGGGGTAAAGTCATCCATAAATATTTACATAGAGTCATTGAGCATATCAGAAAATATTCCTATAACTGCTCTTTGAAAGGTTGTTGGTGCATTACATAGTCCAAATGGGAGAACTCTATAGGCAAAAGTTCCCCAAGGACTAGTAAAAGTGGTCTTATCTTGGTCTTGGGGTGCAATTCTGATTTGATTATACCCACTAAACCCATCTAAAAAAGAGAAGAATTTCTTCCCTGAAAAACTATCTAATACCTGATCAATGAATGGTAAAGGAAAGTGATCTTTTTTAGTGGCTTTATTTAAGGCTCTATAATCTACACACACTCTCCATTTCCCGTTTTTCTTAGGAACTATTACCAATGGAGAAACCCATTCACTGTCAGATATAGGATATATAAACCCTGCATTAAGCAATTTTTGAAGTTCCTCTTTGACAATTTCTCTTAAATTAGGGTTAAACAGACTGGTCGACAACCTTCCTTGATATAGATCCGGTGATTACATAATTCAAGAGATATTCCCTTCATATCTGTATAGTCCCATGCGAATGCTTCCTTATTTTCAAGCAGTAACTTCATTAATTGTTGTGTTTCAGCGACTGTCAAGTTGGGGTTTATGTTCAGTGTTTTTCCAGGTTCGATTTCTACTATTATACTTTTAGAAGAGATGGTGGTTGATGTTTGAGGTAGATCTTCAGATTTAAGCTTTTCCTGGGTATCTGATTTCAAAAGTGCAACCAGCTTTCTATGTGTTTCTGGAATCACAAAGGAGGGTTCACAAATAAAATTATTAATTACCTCATCCTCAGTGGTATCTTTAAGGCTTAAAGCTTGTTCGATAGTCAAAATAGGTTGAATAGCATGATCATCATAGTCCATCCATACAGAATTATCATTATTAATCATGGGTGTAGCGTGAGGGTAGAGAGTAAGCTGTTTAGTTTCATATCCATTGGAAATTTTCATTGAACCAGATCTGCAGCTGATAAAGGCATCGGCTGTGGCTAACCAGGGCCTTCCCAGAATTAGGGGATGTCCCCCCAACTTTGTTTTAGTCTGTAACACCACAAAGTCAGCTGGGTAATTCCAGGATTCAACTGAGATGACTAGGTCTTCAATAATTCCTTCCGGTTTGATTGTAGAATGGTCAGCTAACTCTAGAATGGTTGGTGTATCTCTGATTACGTTTTTCAGCTGTAACATTTGTGAAGTTTCAAGAGTCATAATATTTATAGCAACACCTAAATCTACTAGAACTTGAGGGATTATTGTTTTTCCAATTTTCACTGTGACAGTAGGATGGCCGGGATCACCATATTTAACTGGGGGAGTTTTACCGGACATTAATGCAGATAGATCACCCATAACATGAATTGTAAGGGGATCTTTAGCTTTCTTACCAGGTTTCTTAACACAAATATCTCTCATCGTTCTGGCATAAATTGGTACATATCTTAGTGCTTGTAAAAATGGAATTTTAACATACAGATTCTGTAATTCCCCTAAAAGATTAAAAGCAGGTGGCTCAGGCGTTTTAGTTAGAACTAAATGCTCAGGGAATGGTGGTTCTGTTGTTTCAGCACTCTTATTAAAGGATGGTTGTACCTCTTTATGTGAATCACATTTTTCAGTCTCTTCTTTATCAGAATCAGAAGAGGTAACATCATTGATAATGGATTCAACTATTTTCCCAGATCGTAAATGAATGTCATTACATTGTGCAGGGAAAATAGGAAGTATAGGCTAGTTCTGAATATCAATAACTTGCACAGCTTTATTATTGGGGTTAGGATTTGGTTGTACAGGTAGCTGGGGTCTTATCATTTGATTATTCGGTGTAGCACCTAATGGTAGAGGAAGTGGTTGCTGAAATTGAGGAAATTGATTTGGAAACGAAAGTTGTTGACCCTTCCAATTCAGATTCCATTGGTTAAAATAAGATTGTTGTTGTGGAGGCCAAGGAGTCCACATTGCAGGATCTACAAAGGGAGGGTTTGTTTGTTGCATGGGTAGGTAATTCATTTGATTGAAGGGCAGGTATTGCATTCGATTAAAGGGAGGGTAATTTGCTTGACTAAAAGAAAGATAATTGTTCCAACAATTAGAAGATGTAAATGGCATATTAGAGTTCATACCTTGTCCTTGTGGTTGCCATTGCCTTCTCTGTGTCAGCAGATAGACTGCTTCAGCTTCTTCTTCAGTTGGTTTCAATGCTGTTTTTATTCCTGGTAAAGAAGGGCATTGTTGTGTTTCATGATCCTTCTCACAAAGGGTGCAAATTGGCACCTTGTCTAATGGGCATTCCCTTAGTGGGTGTTTATCTCTGCATTTGGGGCAAAATACAGCCAAAGCTGCTTCTGCTTCGGCTTGTTTCTTCTTAACCTGCAAGGTGTCAATCTGTGAAGCAAAAGAACTTAACATTTCAATTTTAAATTCCTCAAGTAAACTACCTATTTCGGCTCTTGTTGCTCCTCCACTGGCTGATTTTTGAACTCTTGAATATGTGGTATCCCTGTTGTTTGACCTGTTCCTCGCAGCTCCTCTTGAACATCTTTTATAGAGGTTAACAATTTCATCATATGACTCTTTAGATATGTCCCCTTTACCAAGCATATTTAGCATATCTAGACAGTCATCCCTCACCCCTTTCAATAATATTGTTTTAATAATATCCTTACTTACATCGGGATGATTGGATCTCTGCAAGTTGTATTGTAGTCTTTCCACAAAGTCCTCCAGATTCTCGTCCTCCTTTTGTACCATCTTAAATAGTTCTTCTCTTTTTTCTCTAGTCCGGCAGTAGTCTTGATATTTGAGCAGAAACTTTTGTTTCATCTGTCCCCATGTTGTGATTACATGGCCTCCAAGACTCATTAACCACCTTAATGCATTAGGGGAATTTTGAGGTCTAAAATGGGCCTCCTAAGGAAAATGTACAATCAAAATTCACTTTATGAGAACCAATCACATTTTAGGGGATGACATCATCCATAATGGTTGATGTGGCATTTCTTGAGTTAAAGGTACTTATTTGTCACAGTCTCAATGGTAGATAAAAAATCATGGTTAACCATTGTAATGCTCTAAGTACTTTTTAAATTCAAAGTAAAGTACTCATAATAAATTTCATTTCACATTTTTTGAATAAAATTTATACATAAAATAATATATTATATTTATTATATTATTTTCATGGTTAACCATGGTAGTGCTCTAAGTACTTTTAAAGTCAAAGTAAAGTACTCATAATAAATGTCATTTCACATATTTTGAATAAAATTCATACATAAAATAATATATTACATTTATTATATTATTTTTATATAGTACATTAATTACATGTTATTATACAATTTAAATAATATAAATTTTAATTAATAACATATTATATAATTAATAATTTATGAATTTATATTTATATTTTATTTTAAGTTATTTAAGTACAAAGGAAAAATGAATTAGTTGTTAAATGATAATGACTTTTTCTTGAAAAACTCATTCTTATTTATAGTCACATCAATACAATTTTTTTTATTAATTTTATTTTGGTACAAATTTTGAATTGAATTTAACCATGGTTACATTGATTGTAGTGCAAAAAGTGAATTGAAAATGCATAAATATTATTTTATTGATTTAGCTATTATTTTATTATTTCCTTAGGAGGCCCATTTTAGACCTCAAAATTCCCCTAATGGAATTTCCTTTTAATGTTGCTGGAAATAGCTTCAGTTTTTGGGCATTAGTAATGTAATCATAACTTCTGCATAATATATCAAACTCAAAAGAAAACTCATCAGGATCTTCAAAAGATAAACCATGGAAGTTAGGTAAGTCTGAAAGTGGGATATTCTTCGTGGGAGTTGCTCCTCTAAGAAGATCCCCAATAGAAAATCCCAAGGTAGAGAGAGAATTCTCATCTTTTCCTTCTCCTTCAGGATCTACTTGTCCTCCACCGAAGAATATTTCATTGTTCCCCTCCATTGCTTGATCTCCTACTACACTTGCTCGATCCTCAATGTTTTCTACTGGCTCCTCAATGTTTTTTGTCGGTTCCTCAACGCTTTCTGCTGGCTCTTCAACGCTTTCTACTGGCTCTTCAACGTTTTTTGTTGGTTCTTCAATGCTTTCTGCTAGCTCCTCAACGTTTTCAGGGCTCACAATTCCTTCTGTTTCGTAGTTTGATTGGGGGGAATGTTGAGGCTTTGGCCTTCGAGAGCTTAGCCTCTGAGAAGATTCAGATTTTGATACGATCTCGTCAATAAAGGTATTTCTTCCTCCCCTTACTTTGCCCTTGCCACCTGTAGGGTTAGTTTTCTTATGGGCTCCGCGTCCTCTCATGCAATCTTCACATCTGAAAGAAAAACATCAATGCTTTTGAAATCTATAATTACCTTCCCCGGCAACGGCGCCAAAATGTTGGTCACTTTAATTGCTTATTGATTTAAACAATCAAGTGCTACATAAATTGTCAACCCAAGGAAGTCTGTTTATTTCAAAGGCAATCACACAATGTATATGTTCAATCTCAAAAGCAATGAAAAGTTGTAGTAAAAATTACACTAATCACACCTTGTTTCAAACAAACTGAAGTTCTACTTGAGTTACAGCAAAGGCAATCTTTCTATTGCAGACAATCACCAAAAGAACCCTGGATTACATTAAAAAGATAACAATCTAGGAAAGGAAACCAATCCGCAGAAGAAAAGACCAATTATGCTATAACAGAGAACAGGACCCTATTCCCCAAATAGGAATCTTCAGCACCTGTTTCTGATTACCACGCTTTCACAAACTCATTTTGTAAACAAGATTACCAATTAAAATAATCCACAATTACCTAGGAATGAATTGTATGAAAACAATGCAAAAATCAATGGAAATATAGTTTCAACAATAGATAACAGAGTTCCAATACTACATAAATGATTTCAACAAACATAGTTTAACAAGGCGTAAATGAAAAGAACAGTTAACACACTACGGAAATAAATGGGTGAATCTTGTGAAGAAGGTGGGCCCTTTCCTTCTCACAAAATTCCCCAGGAGAAGGAATTAAAACGAAATGCTCAGGAAAAGCTTTTATTCATCTTTCAAATGTAACATATTACAAAGGATTCACGTCCTTCTCTGTAAATCTCTTCCAAAATAAGCCTTCCCTCACCTCTAACAATGTTCTCTAATGGTGATGTCTCCTCTTTTTAAAGAGGAGACATCTATTACTATTGATTACATTATAGAAATCCTATTCTTATCCCGATCTGATCTTCTATACTGAAATAGGACATTTTGTTCTTCCATAGTAAAATGTTGTTACAATGGTTACGATGGTACTGGCTTCGAGATGCAGTTGTTACAGCCAGTGTAACAGCTCCTTTACTTATCTTTTCTTGTTGTTGTTGTGCCTGAAATACTGCTTCAGAATCACAAATCACAGGTTGTTTCAGCAACAGGATTTGCATACTATTTTGACTGTTTCAGCAACGCGGTCTTTAGACAGCCATGATAGATTAACTGCAGTCTTCAAACTGTCACAGCAACTATATATTTTCGATTAATGATTAAATATGAAAGTAATGTAAATTACATGTAAAACAAATTAAACATATAGTAAAGAGAAGAACGTTATATACCTTTGGAAGAATGGATGAAAGTGATAATATAGGCTTCAAATATGGACTGGAAAAGAGTGGAATGATAGCAAAATGTATGGTCAAAAAGGTACGTTATAGAGTCCTAACACCCCTTCAAATGATCATTGAAAGCTTTTTAGACATAAGTAATGAGTTTGATAAGTGTTTCTTTGAGAACTTAGAGGATAACAATGTTTGTTTTTCTAAGTGCCCCTAAAAAACTCAGAAGTTTGGGAAGATGGACAAAGATGGTCCAAATAGTAACAAAGAAACCTCCTTCATCACAGCAGATGGTTTCAAGGGTTTTCAAACTACCTTCTAAGGTTTGGCAGACATGAAAATCAATACTCCACTACACCAAAGGCATAAAGATGATGAAGAGTATCAGCAAGAAGAGGCAAGAAATGTCGGTTCAAAGGCCTCTTTTCTCTAAAGAACAGCTAGAGACATATTCCAGTGGCCAAAAGGGACAAATATGGGTAGAAGTTTCCAAAGAAAGAAACTATGAAAAACATGGGTCATCATTGATAAGGGGAGCTATCCAAACTTCAAAAGAAACAGTGATCGAAATACAAAGACTATGAAGGCACTTGCAAGATCATAAGTGGCCAGAAAAACACAAAAATGTTTCAAGATCTCACCTCCCTCACTAGACATATATCATTGTTTAAGTGGCCTAAGAAATAGATATACCCTTGGTTTACTTTCCCATAAAGGTGGCACATCTCAAAAAACCAATCTGCTGTTTATACTTACTACTAGGGTATTTCTCCCACCAATAGGTCTTTTCCTCATTTCTTAAAGATAAAAACATGGCAGAATATCAGTCAAAGGGATAAATGGCAAAAATAATGAGTTTGTTGTGTATAGGTGTTAAAGCCAAAAAACAGTTATTTTTCCAAAAATAGGCTGAGAGGCATAGGCTTGGTGTCTTCAGAAAGATTTTCAAATTAAAAAGAACCTTAAGAGGCCTCCAGCAGTGAAAAAAGGACAATGTTTTAATCAAATTGCCCACCTACAGGACCAAAAGCAGTCAAAGGCATAGTGAGAAAAAGTGAAAAGAAATGAACATTATTAAAGTGGGTTTGACTTCAAATTTATTTTTCAAAAGGTTATAAAGACCTTTTTGGGTATTCCCCCACATCATTTGTCATCTTCAAGCAAGAGAAAGCCGTTGGGAGAGAGTTTGAGGGTTTCTGTGCAAAATTGGTAAATTTTCACAAGCGCTACGCACTGAGGCCGACGCTACGCACAGGAGAGGTGGCCGCAGTGTTATTTAACATTGCGTTGTGCACCTAGGGCCCGGCGCTACGCCCCTGGGCAAGCGTTATGCACAAGCACAGGAAAGCGCCCGAGCTACCCGAGCTGCCTATCAGCCACCCAGTGCTACGCTTCGACAGGCCCGACTAGCCCATCTCCAGCCCGAGTCGACCCAGGCGTTATGCACAGGCGCTACGCATAGGCAGAGTGTTTCTTGATTTGCTAAAAGGGGCCAAAAAAATCGACTTTTCACCTCCAAACCTCCTGCAATCAAAGAAAAGGTTGGTGGTTCATTTTCTTGCCTTCCAAACTTTCATTTTCCTAACCAAAAGAGACATTTAAAGGCCTATTTAGACCAAGCCCTAGGTTGCATAAAAAGTCAGTTTTAAATCTCTTGGGTTAGGGTTTCAAAGGAAAACACTGTTATATATGCAAGAGGAGAATGAGTGATAGAAAACAAACCTCTAAACACTGAGTACACTCCTCGAAAGCTTCATCTTGGCCCCCATTTGCAAAATTTGCCCTCACCTCACTAATTGTCATCCTTTGACCTAAAGGTTCCCAAACAAAATCTAAAAATCTTGCTGTGCTAGAACCGGTCACCATGTCTGAAGGAGAAATTCATACTAGCAGTGATGAGAGCCAAAGGCCTACCAAGCCTAAACACAAGGGGGGAAGGGCCAATAGGTTTGAGCCCTTAGACACCATTCAAATTACCTCCTCTCCCATGATCCTTTCATGTTTTCAGGATGTTGAGTGTTATCAGTTTTGTGAAAAGGTCAAGCAAGTCAAAAGCCACTCAAACTTGACTAGATTGTTCATCCTTGGCTTACAAAATTACCAAGTTAACCTAGCAGGAGTGGGATTTGAAATCTCATCTAAATCCATTTCAAAAGCAATAGGTATACCAGACATTGGTGAGATATGGTTTAAACAAAATAAGTTGGATTTGAGCTATTATGAGCCCTACCTAAAACCTAGCTGTAAACAAGGCTGCAGGGTTGTTTTCCCTTTCTCCCACCTGCTAGAGAGGTATGCCCTACTGATGAGGCAGATTATCAGGTATTTCACCTGTGAGGGGAGATACTCCAAGATTTATTCATATCATATAAGGTTACTAATGCACTTCACCAAAGTCAAAATGATGAACCTACCATACTACCTTTTCTGGAGCATTGACAAGAAGCTATGACCACCAAATGCCGAGCCTTTTCCACCACTCCTTGATCAAAATGATTGTCTTACACCAGCTGGAGCAAAAGGGAATCCCTTGGGAAGTCTTCATCTCACATGATATGTTTACAAACCCCCAAGCCTTCATTCAGCAAAATCTACCTTCCACTTCACAACCACCTACCTCCACTCCTCCATCATCTCTGCATATGCCTTCTCCACAAAGAAATTCACCTCCTATCTCTTCTCCTAATCTACCAAGTGAAGAAGCTGACAGTAGCTCCAATAAGGAGCAAACAGATGACAATAATGAGGAAGAGGACAGTGAGGTAGATGAAGACAACAACGAATAAGACAGCAGTACTGAAGGAAATAATGAGGGAAGTGACCATGAAGAGCAAACAAACAACAGTGGGGAGGAGGCATATGAAAGCAATGAAGAAAACAAAAATGACAGTGACAAGAATGGAAAAAGCAGTCAGGAAACAAAGTTTGAAGTTGTTTTCAGTAGGCAAGAAAATGATAACAATAGGCCAAGTAATGAAGATAATGAGCAGGGTAGTGAAGAAGAGATCAGCCAAAATAACTCACCTAGTGAGGAAGGAAATGACCCTCACAGTGATGGAAAGACTAATTAAGGTACCCAAGACAGTGACCCTACAAAGAATGCAAACAGTGATACAAAGGATCAATTTGACAATGAATACAGTGGGTCAAAAGATGAGGAAGAGGACAGTCATGGAAATGAAGATGTGCCAAACAAAGATCAAGGCGCCTCTAACATTGCAAAAACAGAGGAGGATAGTCCTAAGGATCTTGACAGTGATAATGGCATAAAATATAGTGAGGATGCTTAAAAAAAGGCCAGCCAAGAGCAAGATAAGGAAGATGCACACACAAAGATCATCCATGAGGAGGAAAACAGTCCAAAGGTCACTAGTGATCAAAGTTTGCAAATGAAACTTGTTGCACCTTTCACCATTACCTATCAAAGAGGAGAGAGGCATGTGTTTGCTGCCTCCAAAGAGCAAGGGGCCATGCACTCCTCTTCAACTCAAATGAAAGACAAAGGTAAACAACAAGTGAAAGAGGAAGAAGACAATCATGAGGATGAAAGAGAATTTGAGCTCATTCAAATAAACGGTGATGAGGAAAATGAGACAATAATAGTAAACTCTCTTCTACAAGGTCGGAATGCACAAATCAAAGACTTGGAAGTTGAATTAGAAAGGTCAAAGGATCTCATTCACTTCTTGCCGATGAAAAACAAACAAATGAGTTACCAGTTGGCCATCTATGAAGCAAGGGCGCTCAAATATTAGAAAGAGGCTCAAAGGTCACAAGTGCAGTTGAAGGAATACATGGGAGCTTATGAGGAGAGTATTGATGAAGAGGGTCAAACTAGAAGAATGCCAAGGACTATGGGTCTTAGGAAAGCATTGCCAAAGCAAAGAGAGGAAGAATCAACCCAAGCACAACAATTTCCTCTCACTGAACTCCTTGCCATGGAAATTGAGCATGATAGGGAATCATGGCTTGAAAAGGCCAACATACATCTAGAGGCCAACAAAGACTTGAGCTTGCAAAGGAGAATGACTAAGCACTATAAACGAAGAAATCACTTTGCAAGGAAGAAGCTAAAAACTGCCCAAAGTGAGGGCTCGGCACCAAATGAGGAAAAGGACCAAGCTAGGCTTGGTATTTTGGCCCAGGCTTCTCAACAGGTATCCAAAACTTCTGGAGGAGTCTCTCCACCTACGCACCTGGCATTTTTTTAGTGTTTGACACAGTGCGCTATGCTCCTGTAGATGACTGGGCAGAATGTGTGTTTGGCAAGTTTTCTCATGCTTGTCAGGGCCTAAAAGTCAATATAATTTCTATTTTGGGCCGGAAAAAGATATTTTGTTAAATATTTTTGTGCCTTGGGCCTTGCAAGGCCTCAAGGACAACTTAGGATATTTCTTTTTGGCCAATAGGCTTCTAGATACTCTTTTTGGTTTTTCTCTTCCTTGTTGGTTATATAAGGCATGAGGATTCATTGTAAACAGTTGGGAACTTGATGTGTTTAAGAGAAATACATGGTTTTTGAAAGTTGAAGAACAATTTAGTGTTGTGGAGCTTGTGGATGGATTGCCTTGATTGATGGTGATGAAGGCTTGCTTGCAGGATCCCCGAGTTTAGTTAATGGTGATGTATCTCTCATATGTTCATGTTTTTCTTGTTTTCCATATGTCCATCCTTCTATTTTGCAGTAGCTCATAAGAGTATATGATGAGAAATGTTGTTTGAGGCACCTCAGTCCTCTTGTTAGCTATTGCTTTCATGTTTTCTTC
The DNA here is from genome assembly GCA_034641835.2 of Pinus albicaulis. Classification (NCBI taxonomy): domain Eukaryota; kingdom Viridiplantae; phylum Streptophyta; class Pinopsida; order Pinales; family Pinaceae; genus Pinus; species Pinus albicaulis. The sequence goes on along the minus strand of CM076575.1, from coordinate 1,905,142,382 downwards.
TGCTGGGTTAGCTTAAAGAATTCTTCATTGCTCTTTAGGCCCACCTAAGCTTTTCTATTTCATTATTGGGTTAGTATGCTAGTTTATAAACATGATTCATGGTAAGCCCTGCTTTTTTAAGGCTATCTAAACTCTGTCTTGAAATCTCTCTTTGATGTATTGATTGTTAGGTTAAGTCAAAGAGGTCTTGTTTCGATCTTGCCCTTTGGATATGCTTATCAGTTTGCCTCGAAGTTCTTTATAGTTTAATGAATGATGTTTAGGCGTTCCCTCTTCATTTATTAATGCTATTTGTTTCTTATCTGTTTTCAAATCTTGAAAGTTGAATCATTGAAGTTAGATAAGTTGTCTTGCTTCCGTGTTCTACTGGATTGTTTAACTTCAATGTTTATTTGTTTAAAAGTATTGTCACTAAGTAAATGGTGCACCCTATCTCATGATTAGTATCTTTTGGTTATCAATATTAAATACCTCCCTGTTCATAGGTATTTGACAAAGGATTCTTAACTGCCCTTTGCCCTACCTTGGTTCCCAAACTTATTGTCCTTTTCACCTCACACATAAACTTAAAAGATCCATTAACTACACTAGATTTCCCCTGTGATGTTCCCTTATTCGCTACCAAGATATCAATAACTTCATAGACTCCATTGCCCAATTGATTTGTTAACCTCTCACTCCACCTATCCTACTTTATCATGTTACCCCAACACAAAACAAACAAACAAATCTTCACTTAACAACTAGCCTAAAATTAATCATCCAAAGCGAACAAGTTCACATCTTTCGCGTAATAGAGAGAGCCCTCTCTGAGTCCAGGAAAACTAGGTCCTAGGACTCCAAAGACTGGTCTGATGTTACCCTATCATTTGGTTTACCAATCTGAAAAATCACGGGACACCAACATAATGGCGATCACGGTGGGACCTTCTTACTATATAATTGCCTGAACACCTGTTAAGACTCTTTAGACCCTCAAGTTTGACTCATAGTATCTAGTGGTTCATCTGCCACCTCATCGCCACACTAACATAATGGCGATCACGGTGGGACATTCTGAGTTAGTGACAATCTAAGTACTCCTTAGGACTCCAGAATTCCTTCATCAAACAGTATTCTATGATTTCTAGCTACCTCATCATTATCACTAATACAATGGTAATTATGATGCAACTGATGCTAGTGACAAACTAAGTATCCCTTAGGACTTCAGAAACCTTCATCAAATCATAAAGAACTTAACTGATAGCCTGAGAGTAGAAATCTAGCTTTTTCACCATCCTAGCAAAATGATGACCCAGCTATAGAACACTCTTACACACCTTAAGGGCTGCATATAGAAACTCAAAAAACCCCAAAATATTTCTAGATTGGCTTTTGTCAATATTGGTGGTGGACCATAGACACTTATCTTCAAAAAAACTAAAAATATCCACCTGGTGACTCCACTAGCCTCCAATAGGCCTTTTAACTTTACTAGTGCCCTTAGGCTCCTAAAGGATTGTGCCGAAATGACCCTAGGAAGTCTAGAATCCTAGTCACACACTATGTAAGTTTAGCAAACATAAAAGAGGTAAACTTTTCGAAAAAATTTAAGAACATCTTATAGCCTCTCTGAATTTTGAGTTTGAAATCTGGCTTCGCGAAGAATCAATATCAGATCTCATCCGGACCTGAACCCACCTACTATAATTGATGACCCAGAAAAGATTTTGTGGCAAACTTCTGAAACTGGAAACTTAGCTACTAATAGGACCATTCATAAAGCAAGCTCTGTACCTGAACATCTTACAGCATTGCAAGATCCCCAGTTTGACTTGCACCATACAAAAAACCTTTTCAGGACCAAGTCACAAAGTAGGATCAACCATACCGACCTTAAGCCCATATACTTGCAACAGAGTCTTAGCGGAGAAGCTTCTCCTTCCACACCATCTGATTTACAAATTCTCCATAACTTTGGCTCTTTTCATCTCAAGTCTGCTCAGAATCATTTTACTAGTCTGATTACTTCCGCCACACCCATTCACACCGCCACTGTGCAAACCACTCCATCTCATATCACAAATCCTTCGCTTGTAAATCCACCGTTAGCTCCTATCATGGCAGCATGGTATCCACCCCTTGTGTTACCACAGCCATTGGTACCTTTTCCAAATGATTACAAATCCAGAATCCCACACTTCACCGGGGCTGAATCCACCACTGCCCAACAGCATATAGATATAATGAATGATGCTTTTGACTACATGGAATTAGAAGAGGAAACCATGAAAATGAGGATGTTTGCCCAAAGCCTAGGAGGAGAAGCTAAGAAATGGTTCAAAAGCCTAACTCCCAACAGCATACATGATCTCCCTTCCCTTTACCAAACTTTCATAAACAAATTGGAAATCAAGAAAAACCCTCTTCAGATCCTCTTGGAATATAGCAATCTTAAAAGAAACACAGGGGAAAGTGTCCAAGACTATTACACTAGGTTCAATAGTGTTTACAACGCACTACCTCCAAACATGAAACCCCCATTAGACTTAGCCTTAGCTAAATTTCCGGAAGGTTTTGACCCTGACATGGCCTATCAGCTAAGAGAAAGAGAGCCCCTAACTCTAGAAGACATGCAAAAGGGAGATATAAGTGTAGAGGCCAACTTAATTGAAAAAAGAGTTAGGTTAAGATCAGAAAAGAAGGTAACTTACAAAGATGACACCATGCCCTCCGCCTCCTCATCTGATTCCAAGATGGACAACCTTCTTAGGACCATGGAAAGAATGATGGAGAGAATAAGCATAAATGAAAGAGCACCCCCTAGGGACAACCAACCAAATCTCCAAAACAGACCAAGGGAAAATGATCAAAAAATCAGGCCACCCTTCCAAGATAACTATGTTGATGAAGGGGAAAGAGATATTGAACAACCAGATGAAAATCATCTAAACTTAATAGGCTCTGATAGTGAGGATGATGTTTTTCTCACAGAAGAAGAACAAGGTTTTTTCTCCTCAAACCAAGATGAAACGAGCTATGAAGATTCTGAAGACCACGAATTGGGATTAGAAAATGTCATAATGGAAGTCCATAGACAATATGATCTTAGGAGTAAGAAAAACCAAGACAACTCCAGGAAAAACAACTCAGACACTGTTGTTAAGAAAACTCCCGAAAACATCTTTAAAAGAACAACATACAATAACAACACCATGGCTAAGAAAATTGATCCTAACAAGGATAAAACTAGCCAACCAAGTGTTGACACAAGCTGTCCTAGCACCTCTGCTAGTGGCCCTGAGAAAACTCTACCGACCAAAGACCCGAATCAAAATCAGCAAATTAAAAATGTGGAAAAATTTATGGCTGATAAAGCTGATGTAAATATGTCCAAAACTCAAATACCTTTCAGTTTTGAAGGAGAGATTGCTAAAATCAAAATAACCATCCCTCTCACTGAACTAGTAGCTCAGGATATGTACAGATCCCAAGTTCTGAAAGTTCTAAACATAGGAAATGATACCAATACTCTGAATCTGACAGATGATAAACCAGAGTTGTTGTTTGGACCCAAAGTAGATGGAAAATACCAAGAAGGAGCCATTCCCCCATTCAATGTCAGCCTAAACATCCACGACAAAATCCTGAATAATGCCATGCTAGACTCTGGTGCCTCTCACAACCTCATGCCAAAGGTAGTAATGGAGAGATTAGGCCTCGAAATAACCAGGCCCTACAAAGATCTGTATTCCTTCGATTCGAGCAGGGTCAAGTGCTTGGGCCTAATCAAGGATTTATGTGTCAATCTGACACAAATCCCTACTAAGAGCCTGGTCATGGACATAGTCGTGGCTGACATTCCCCCAAAATATGGCATGCTTTTATCCTGATCTTGGGGAGCCAAACTTATGGAGAACGTCCAACTTGACATGTCTTATGCTACCATCCCAATTTTTAACCAAACAAGGAGGCTCTACTGGGAATCTCACATGAAGTATATGGTAAGCATCGTAGATAGACCAAACAACACCCCGATTCTTTTATCTTGTATAATGAGGATGAGATCAGTGGACAAGTAAAAGGAAATAAGAAAGAACTAGGTCCACCTGAACACTCATACTCACCCTCAAATGAGGAAAATGATAACCAAAACTCTAGCAACCCTGAACAACAACTCAGTGATAAACACGAAATAGAAACACTTTGGAACATGAGCTTTGATGGTTCATGTGGCAAGGCCAGTTCAGGGGCTGGTGTTTGGATACATAACACAAATGAAGGCCATTCTTATAGATTGGAATTTCAATGTACTAATAACATTGCAGAATATGAGGCTCTTCTCCTCGGTTTACACTTGCTTGAAGACTTAGGAGCTAAGAAAATATCAGCGCAGGGAGATTCAGAGCTGGTCATTAAACAGATCAAAGGTGAATACTCAGACAAGAACCCAAGATTAAGAGAGTACAAAAATGCAGCCTTGGACCTCCTCAAAACTTTCGATAAATATGAGCTCGCCTACATTCCTAGAGCCCAAAATAGCTTTTACAACGAGCTCGCCTTTGCTACCAGCAATTGCCAAATACCACTTGCAAATGAACAAAACCCTATCAAAGTCAAACATCGTCCTACAATACCTGACAACATTAATCATTGGCAGGTATTTGAGGGTGACGAACAAATTGATGATTTCCTGTAATCTAGGAATGGATTTACATTGACTAAACCTAGCTTAGAACATGAGGAAGATGGTCCTGCTGAAGATAGAGATCATGAATCAGAGTTGTCCTCTTTTGCTGATATAAATCTGATTACACATCCTTATGAAGTTGAGATGTGTGAGGACCTAGACCAAAGAGAACTTGAAGTCTTACACTGTAAGAATGACACATTACCAAGAGGACTTGCACCTTTGGAAGAGTTGTTCGATTTTAATGATGTAGCTAAAAAACCAAAGATAGAATCTACTGAGGCTGATGTAGAGGAATACAACATAGGAAGCACAAGGGAACCTAAAATGATAAAACTTTCCAAGACCCTTCCTCCTCACATAAAACATAAATATATTGAGCTCTTTAAGGAGTTTAAAGATGTGTTTGCATGGGGGTATCAATATTTAAAATCTTATGACACAAGCATTATTCAACACAAAATCCCTCTCAAGGAAAACCAGAAACCTTTCAAGCAAAAGTTAAGAAGAATAAACCATGTCTTATTACCTCTAGTTGAACAAGAGATAAAAAAATATGTATGATGTCGGGATAATAGTTCCCCTCAGATACTTCGAATGGGTTTCCAACCTTGTGTCAGTTAGGAAGAAAATCAGAGAGATCAGACTTTGAATTGATTTTAGAAATATGAATAGGTCTTCCTTGAAAGACAACTATCCCTTGCCTAAAATGGACCACATACTTCAAAAGGTAGTTGGCTCTAAGAGAATCTCACTACTCGATGGTTTTTCCAGTTACAACCCAGTGCTAGTATTCCCAAGTGATCAACACAAAATTGCCTTCACCACACCCTAAGGCACATTCATGTATGTTAAAATGCCATTTGGGTTGATGAATGCAGGGGCCACTTTTCAAAGAGCCATGGAAATAGCCTTTTCAGAAGACATAGGCTACTTCATAGTCATTTACCTTGATGACATCACTGTTTACTATAAGACCAATGAAGAGCACTTAGTCCACTTAAGAAAACTTTTCGAAAAATGTAAGAAATATGGCATGTCTTTGAATCCCAAGAAAACATTGTTTGGTCTCGAGGAAGAAAAATTCCTCGGCCACATCATCTCTGAAGAAGTAATCAAAATAGACCCCAAAAGAATTGAATTCATATTGCAAATTAGTCATCCCAAAAACATTAAGGAATTGCAATCCTTTATTGGGAATATCAACTTCTTAAGAAGATTCATCCCCAACCTTAGAAATATTACAAACATGCTAAAAAAAGAGGTAGGATTTAAGTGGACTTTGGAGGCCAAACAATCTTTCGAACTGGTTAAACAAGCACTCACCCAAACACCAGTTCTAATAAGTCTTGATTTCACCAAAGACTTCTATATTTTCTCATTTGCATCTGAACATACTGTGGCTGCAGTGCTGTTACAAAAGAACGCGATGGGACATGAACAGCCCATCGCCTTCTTCAGCAAAGCCCTTAGAGATGCTCCCCTGAAGTACAACATCATGGAAAAACAAGCCTTTGCATTGGTTAAAGCATTGAAAGATTTTATAGTTTATATTTTACATTCTCATATCATAGCTTTTGTTCCTCATACTATTGTCAAAGACATTTTAAATCAGGACCCCGATGGTAAAAGGGGAAAGTGGATTGCAATCATTTTGGAATATGACTTAGAAATCAGACCCACTAAAATGGTCAAAGGAAAAGGGCTTGCAAAACTTATGGCTGAAACAAATTTCCAAGCATTAGATATGAATTTTGTTGATACTTTAGAAGAACAAGGTGAATGCACCGCCCCTCATGTTGAAGAAACATTTTTGAATTCACCTTGGTATGCTAATATTCTTTATGTACTATTTTATCTTAATGCTCCTCCTACATTATCAAAGACAAAAACAATATTCTTGAAACAAAAAGCTTTAAATTTCTGCATTTTAGATTAAGTTTTATATTGGAAAAATCCTATTGGTATATTGCTTAAGTGTCTACTTGAGGATGATGTAGGAAAAATCATGCATGAACTGCATGACGGTGAATGTGGGGGCCATCTTTACTGTAAAACCACAGCTAACAAAATTCTTAGAGTTGGCTACTATTGGCCCACCCTTTTCCCCGACACCCACAAACTGGTCATGACTTGCCATAAATGTCAGATTTTCGATGGCAAGAGAAAACTCTTACCTTTACTTTTGCATCCTATCATTGTTGAAACCCCTTTTCAACAATGGGGTTTAGACTTCATCAGAGAGATCCACCCTACTTCATCTGTCTAACACAAGTGGTTCCTCAGTGCCATTGATTACTTCACCAAGTGGATAGAAGCCATCCCATCTAGGAACGCCACTGATTCAGTCATTATCAAATTTCTTGAGACCAATATCATGTCTAGATTCGGTTGCCCCAGAAAGATCATCACAGACAATGCTGTTGCGTTTACATCCAAAAGAATGGTTGACTTTTGTTATAAATATCACATCACATTAGGACATTCCACAACTTATTACCCTCAAGGTAATGCGTTAGCCGAGTCTTCTAATAAAAGCCTAGTCAATATCATTAAGAAGCTTTTGGAACAAAATCAAAAAGCATGGCATGGAAAACTAGTACATGCACTATGGGCTGATAGACTAACCACCAAGAAATCAATCAGTATGTCTCCCTATCAACTAGTGTATGGCATGGATGCCATTTTCTCGACATCTTTGAGGGTCCCCGTGATGAAACTACTACAAGAAGTACAATCAGAAGAAAATGACATGCAAAGGAGGCTGAACCAAACTATCCATTTATAGCAGACAAGAGAAGAGGTATACAAAAGGACACAGTTAGTGCAAGAGAATATGAAAAAAACCTTTGACAAAAGAACCAAGGATAATGATTTTTAGATTGGAGATAAAGTGCTGAAATGGGACTCAAGGAGAGAAGACAAAGGTAAACATGGTAAGTTTGAAAACTTGTGAAAAGGGCCATTCATTATCAGTTCAAATAGAGGAAACAATGCCTTCTTTTTACAAGAGCCGAATGGGACTAAAGCATTTGGAGGTCCTATAAATGGCAGGACACTGAAACACTACTTTTGTCAAGATCCTTAGCTTTAAAATTTTCACTCATTGTACATACCATTGTGTGAAGAAAGAGTCACAAAGAGAAAAACACAAAAACATAGGAAAAAATGGAAAAGAGGGCAGATTCAAAAGACAAGGTATAGCCCCATACCCAAAAAATAGTAATACTAAAAGTGTGCAAGCCTAAATGCCACTATTAGTGCAAAAAGAACGTCTTGTTCAATCATCTAGCCTAATCATGGTTGAACATGTTTTAAATTTATTGTTGATAAGTTAGTGAAGAGAATGTTGGTCAAATCATTGAAGCTTGATTTGTCGAAGAAAATAGATTAGGAAAGAAAGATATTGGTTCCACATACTCAAAACAGAACCAAGGAGAAAAATAGGGATGAATAGCAAACTATGTATCCTAGCCCTGATTTTTCTAAGTTTTATTTGGTACAAAAATAACATTTGTGTGCAGCTTGTTTTTATGCCACAAACCCATGATAAATCAGATTGTCTAATCCTGATTTAGTCATGTTTTCAATTTCATGTTTTTAGCTTAAAGAATGAAGTCTGTCATATTGCTTAATCTTGACAGTCAAATAGACTAGGTAGAGAATAAGAAGAGTTCACTAGCATAATCTGAACTCTTGGAAGAAATAAGTGTAGAAGTAAATAATTTGTTTTTTCTTTCAAAAGAAAAAATGTCAATGGTTCTGCCAGTTCAAGTGCACCCAAGGAAGAGAAAATGTTAGCAAAGTAGGTTGGGTAAGTAAAGGTGAAGTTGAGCTCATCATGCTTTCAGATTTTCAAAATCACTACTTCATGGAAAGCAGCAGCAAAAGAAAGAAGAAAATTCGCCCAATGGATGAGGCACTAGTCTTCATAAACCAAGAGATTTGAAATTATGGACACCTCCTGAAAAGGAGTTGCCCTCCCCAAGTGGAGCCACTGTTAGTCATCAGTAATTTTTGCCTGTTTAGATGACTAAAATGCTTTGTCCTAGATTTCTAGAAACAAAATTCAAGAATCATGTGAGTTCTAGAAATCTCCTCAAAAAGAAAATTTTCACTATCCTGCTTCTCTGTCGAAGCATGGCCAATCTATCACCCAAACAAGACCAAATCCTGGACTAATGTCCCTCACTCTCACTATGTTTTCCACCTCTGCCTATAACACTCTGTCTCTATTTGCCTAAGCCCTCTATTTTCACACCTTGTTCCGCCAAATAAACCAAACTTTTTCCCCTACTCACCAAGTGCCTCAAGAAATGGTGATTTCAAAACTCCCTTTCTAAAACCCTCTAAAGTAAACAAGGTTTTCTAGTTGTCTAGGATGATAGTGCATAATAGAGTTTCAAAACCCTGTCCCCTCATCCAAACCATGATTCAAGCTTTTTCAGTCAAAAACCTATTCCAAGGACATTACAATGAGTCAAATAGGGTCACCTAGGTTATGCACTATCATGGTTCTAAATTCACTATTTCCACATATTATTCAAAGGTGAAGTCAAGAGAACACAAGGATGAAGCTTATCATTGTCCAAAGAACATCAAAGACCTCCAAAGATATCCTCTTAATGAAGCAGTAAGCCTGCAAAGGAGCAATTTACCATGTCCAAGCATTTCTGCAGGAATGTTTTGTAAATGGTCAACAGCAGAACAGAGTCAAAGAAGGAGGCCTAAAAAACTTATAAAGGCATCCACAGCAGGTAGTGAGATACAACAGGCTTAAGTTCACAGAGGAGATCATTCAAAAGGTATTTGGCTTGAAGCACAAGTTTTGTAGGGGGACATTTGTCCCTTACTTTTCCGCAAAAAAGTCAAAAATCTATCAACCTAACAAGAAGTAAGGTAATGAGAGGCACCATCACAAGAAAACCAGTCACAACCAAGAAGAAAGCAGCAAGGTATGGGTTTGATGGAAATCAGGATTTATGATTGTTTTGACCAAACAATAAAGCAATACTAGGGTTACAAAGGCAAAGGACACCTCAACCCCTTCAAATGATCATTGAAGGCTTTTTAGACATAAGTAATGAGTTTGATAAGTGTTCTTTGAGAAATTAGAGGATAACACTATTTATTTTTCTAAGTGCCCCTAAAAAACTCAGAAGTTTGGGAAGATGGACAAAGATGGTCCAAATAGTAACAAAGAAACCTCCTTCATCACAGCAGATGGTTTCAAGGGTTTTCAAACTACCTTCTAAGGTTTGGCAGACATGAAGATCAATACTCCACTACACCAAAGGCATAAAGATGATGAAGAGTATCAGCAGGAAGAGGCAAGAAATGTCGGTTCGAAGGCCTCTTTCTCTAAAGAACAGCTAGAGACATATTCCAGTGGCCAAAAGGGACAAACATGGGTAGAAGTTGCCAAAGAAAGCAACTATGACAAACATGGGTCATCATTGATAAGGGGAGTTGTCCAAACTTCAAAAGAAACAGTGATCGATGGACAAAGACTATGAAGGCACCTGCAAGATCAGAAATGGCCAGAAAAACACAAAAATGTTTCAAGATCTCACCTCCCTCACTAGACATATATCATTGTCTAAGTGGCCTAAGAAACAGATATACCCCTGGTTTAATTTCCCATAAAGGTGGCACATCTAAAAAAAACAAGCTGTTGTTTATACTTACTACTAGGGTATTTCTCCCACTAACAGGTCTTTTCCTCATTTCTTAAAGATAAAAACATGGTAGAATATCATTCAAAGGGAGAAATGGAAAAAATAATGAGTTTGTTGTGTATAGGTGTTAAAGCCAAAAACAGTTATTTTTCCAAAAATAGGCTGAGAGGCATAGGCTTGGTGTCTTCAGGAAGATTTTCAAATTAAAAAGAACCATAAGAGGCCTCTAGCAGTGAAAAAGGGACAATGTTTTAATCAAATTTCCCACCTATAGGACCAAAAGCAGTCAAAGGCACAGTGAGAAAAAGTGAAAAGAAATTAACATTATTAAAGTGGGTCTGGCTTCAAATTTATTTTTCAAAAGGTTATAAAGACCTTTTTGGGTATTCCCCCGCATCATTTGTCATCTTCAAGCAAAAGAAAGTCGTTGGGAGAAATTTAGAGGGTTTCTGTGCAAAATTGGTAAATTTTCACAGGCGTTATGCACCGAGACCGGTGCTACGCATAGGAGAGGTGTCCGCAGTGTTATTAACACTGCGTTGCGCACCTAGGGCCCAGCGCTACGCACCTGGGTAGGCGCTACACACAAGCACAGGAAAGTGCCCGAGCTGCCTATCAGCCACCCAGCGCTATGCTCCGACGGGCCCGATTGGCCCATCTCTAGCCCGAGTCGACCCAAGCGTTACGCACAGGTAGAGTGTGTCTCGATTCGCTGAAAGGGGCCAAAAAATTCGACTTTTCACCTCCAAACCTCCTGCGATCAAAGAAAAGGTTGGTGGTTCATTTTCTTGCCTTCCAAACTTTCATTTTCCTAACCAAAAGAGACATTTAAAGGCCTATTTAGACCAAACCCTAGGTTGCATAAAAAGTCAGTTTTAAATCTCTTGGGTTAGGGTTTGCAAAGGAAAAGACTGTTATATATGAAAGAGAAGACTGAGTGACAGCAAACAAACCTTTAAACACCGAGTACACTCCTCGAAAGCTTCATCTTGGCCCCCATTTGCAAAATTTGCCCTCACCTCACTAATTGTCATCCTTTGACCTAAAGGTTCCCAAACAAAATCTAAAAAATCTTGCTGTGCTAGAACCGGTCACCATGTCTGAAGGAGAAATTCATACCAGCAGTGATGAGAGCCAAAGGCCTACCAAGCCTAACACAAGGGGGGAAGGGCCAATAGGTTTGAGCCCTTAGACACCATTCAAATTACCTCCTCTCCCATGATCCTTTCATGTTTTCAGGATGTTGGGTGTTATCAGTTTTGTGAAAAGGTCAAGCAAGTCAAAATCCACTCAGACTTGACTAGATTGTTCATCCTTGGCTTACAAAATCACCAAGTTAACCTAGCAGGAGTGGGATTTGAACTCTCATCTGAATCCATTTCAAAAGCAACAGGTATACCAGACATCGGTGAGATATGGTTTAAACAAAAGTTGGACTTGAGCTATTATGAGCCCTACCTAGAACCTAGCGGTAAACAAGGCTGCAAGGCTGTTTTCCCTTTCTCCCACCTGCTAGAGAGTTATGCCCTACTAATGAGGCAGATTATCAGGTATTTCACCTGTGAGGGGAGATACTCCAGGATTTACTCATATCATATAAGGTTACTAATGCACTTCACCAAAGTCAAAATGATGAACCTGCCATACTACCTTTACCGGAGCATTGACAAGATGGCCTCAGTTGTTAAGAAAAGAAGCTATGACTGCCAAATGCCAAGCCTTTTCCACCACTCCTTGATCAAAATGATTGTCTTACACCAGCTGGAGCAACAGGGAATCCCTTGGGAAGTCTTCATCTCACATGATGTGTTTACAAACCCCCAAGCCTTCATTCAGCAGAATCTACCTTCCACTTCACAACCACCTACCTCCACTCCTCCATCATCTCTGCATATGCCTTCTCCACAAAGAAATTCATGTCCTATCTCTTCTCCTAATGTACCAAGTGAAGAAGCTGACAGTAGCTCCAATAAGGAGCAAACAAATGATAATGATGAGGAAGAGGACAGTGAGGTAAACTGAGGTAGATGAAGAACTAACAAATAATAAGGCATGGCCGACTCTTGAAGGAAATAATGAGGGCGGTGACCATGAATAAAAAAAAAAACAAACAATAGTGAGGAAGAGGTAGAAACTATTGAGGAAGACGAGGAGTGATGATAACATGGAAGAAAGTGAAGAGAATAAGCGAGAAAACAATGTTACAAATGCGAGCTTAATAAAGATGATGAAAGTGGTAAAAATGATGAAGATTATGGGACGAAACGAGTTTAAAGAAGAAGAATAGTAGAGTGATGATGACCAAGAATAAGCGGCTTCCAAAGAAGGAAACGGTGAGTAAGAAAACGAGTTGAAATCGGTGAGCCCCATGATGAGCAAAAGGGCCAAAACGAGTGAGGGAAGCAAGGATGATGAGGTTAAGGTCAAGAAATCGGTAACCCTATGGAGAATCAAGTGACTCATGAAAGCCATGACAAATATGAGAAATATTGTGACACCTACAAAGGTAAAAATACCCTCATCAATCCTCTCACATGCACACATCACGGAGGCGGGGGAAGACATGTGTTTACAGCGCCTCCAAAAGACAAAGAGGCATCTCTCCTCCGGCAATCAAGCATCAAGACAAAGTAAAGGGAAAGATGGAAAAAGGTGAGCAGAAGGTACGAGGTAAGAAGGAGCAAAAGGATCGAGAAGACTTCTCAAGGGCCTCGGTTCATTGATCTAGACGGTGGCTGATGAGGACCGGGGAGATGAACACTAGGTTGCTCCTCTTGGAAAAAAGATGCACGGCTTCGGGGAATGGGAAAAGGACTTTGATATGGCTCAAAGGGTCATCTACTGGCCACAAAGAGGAACATAAGAATTTCAAGGAGATCAAGAGGGGCCTTGACCTACAAAATAAAATGGCCAAACTGTAATATTCCAAAATTTAGCCTTGACTAGATGGAATATTAGAGTTGTTTTATCACTAGGTAGGTGAATAAATGGGTAGGGAGGCCCATTAACCTCTTTATAAGGATCAATAGCAGCTCCTAATGTGAAAGGAGGAAGAATAAGTAGCTAATTTGAGCACCCTTGGGTGTGAACGGAGAGATGGGATCATGTTGATTCGATTGACTTTGACCAAAGTCAACAAAGGCTTTGTCTAGATACATTGAATCTCCTTGATGAACACGCAACTTTGGTGGAGGACAACTTGCATGAGCTTGATGGCACATATCTATGGGAACCAATGTGAAGAGGTTCACTATATATGGAGAGGATAGAACATTTTCTTTATGATTTTGATTATCATTTGATATTGGTCATTTAGAATTGGCTTCCTCTTCTTTGTTTTTAGCGAGGGTTGCGGTGATGTTTAGCACGGGGTGTTATCGAGTGGGAATTCCACCTCTTCCCTTGACGGGCCCCTTGGGAGAGCTTTATCTTGTATTTATCCACATCAAGCTTAAGGCCAAGCACCATTCTTCAGCCCAGGTATTGGATCTTGTTCTTAATAATATATTTCTATAGCGAATATTGTTGTGTTGCGGGGTGTTGCGATTGAGTTTGTTAACACCCTTAGGATGTTTCTCGATGAGAGAGACTTCCTTCTCTTTAGATATCAGCTAGGAAGATTTATGGGCTTAATTCACATCTTGGTAGATTGGCCAAAATATTCCTCATCTCCTACAACACATTCCCTTGCGAGGCTGGCGTCATTTTGTATAAGGATTCTTTGCGAGTTTGAGCCACGATTTTGAGCTAGTTTCTGGGGAAAGGGCCAACCCTTCTCCCGAGAAAACTAGAAGAAGGGATTATCATCCATATAATGTATTATTCAGCTTAATGTATCTAATTTTGTAGTGAAATTTGCTTTATTTTTGAGTTTGAACATTGAATCTGCTCTTTTATACTTATATCTCAAAGAAACCATTGTCGGAGTTATTTCTACAATACATTAAAAGAGGCTAGATCTCTATTTTCTTAGCATATTGTCCAATGAAACTCCATATCTATGATTCCTAGTGTAATATTACGAAACACTCGAAAATAAGGCTGTCATTTCTTGAGATATTTTACATAACTTAAGTCATGGGGTTTGGACATTTTAAAGTCATTTTAAGGCCCGGGAGATGTTTGTTTAACTTATCAAAGAGATTTTTTCACTCCTATTTTGTATATGTGGGACTTAATACATATCATAAGGGATCCAGCTATTATTTCTACCTATTAACATGAAAATATCTAGAAATAACGTTTTCGGGGCCAAATTCCTACATATTTTCCCCACTTGGGAGGATGTAGAAGTGCTTCTTTTTGCTGTTGATTCATTAATTTTATGGTTGTGTGTTTCTTAACACATTTTATGATCTGATTTCTCCCTGTTATTATAGTATTGTGCTTGCCATTGCATTCCCATTTTGGGATATTGCGATGGTATCGATATTTTTGGGATATTACGGACCGAGAGGCGCGCACACGGAAAATGTTGGGAGAATGGATTTTGGATAGGTAACTGACATCCTCTTAGCACAACTCAAGGATTTTTGGAAAGTAGAATCATCGGGCTTTCCAACAAGCCATCATAAGTATACGGTGTCGGAAGGGGTCCCAAACTCTTATGCAAGAGACTCTATTTTACGGTGAAGTGGCGCTGCGCATAAGAGAGTTTGCTTAGTGTGTTTGGACCAAAAGTGAATAAAAAAATAGTTTTTTTGAGTTTTTTTTTAAGGTAAATTAAGCTATAATTAGGTGCAAATAGTTATTTTAGCCTTTATTTCTTGGGATATTATGTGCCTTGGGCCTTGCATGGTCTCTTGGCCATAAATGATATTTATGACTATATTTGACATTTTCCTACCAAATTTATGGTTTAGTCCTCATTTGCTCCATAAATAGAGCATGAGGCCCCCTATGTATTTTTTTGGCATTTGATGAGCTTGAAGAGAAATATACATGGTTTCATGAGCTTGGAGAAGAAATTGGTTTTGTGAAGTGGATGAATGGCTTGTTTGACTTGATGATGGAGAAGTTTGTTTTGCGATTCCATAGCTTGGTGAATGGTGATGTTTTCTTAACTTGTTAATGTTTTCTTGTCTCTGTTTTTTTTTCATTATTCTTGGCTGCTATAGATTAAGAAAAGTATATAGGTTGAGACATGCTCTTTGAAGCACCTCAAACCTCATTCGTTATAGCTTTGATGTTATCCTCTTTTGGCCATCTTAAGGGAATTATTGATTGCTCCTTAGGTCCACCAAAACTTGTTTTTGTTTCATGTATGGTTAGCATGCTAGATTACAAGTATGATTCATGGCATTCCCTACTTATTTGAAGTTTTCAAAACCTATCTTGAAGCCTTTACGTGGAATATTGATTGCTAGGTTAAATCAAAGAGGTCTCATTCGATCTTGCCCTTTGTCTATGCTTACCAACTTGTTTTGAGTTCCCAATAGCTTGAAATATGATGTTTGATTTCCCTCTTCATAAATTGATTTATTTGTTTATCTTATGTGTTTTCCCAAAATCTGAAGGTGAATTTCTAAAGTTAGGAGTTCTAGTATTTCTATGTTTTCTTGGAATGTTTATCTTATAAGTTTATCGGTTTGAGTATGGTTCATAGAGATTAATGCTTTGCCTAGATCATGAGTTGTTGCTTAAACTATATATTTGTAAGAACTCTTAGTCATTTTCCCAAACTTAATGTTCAGCACCTCATACATCACCTTAAGGATTTATTAACCTTGCTAAATTGGCCTTGCGGTACACTTTGTTTCATCATTTAGACACTCTTGACTTCACAGGCATTTGAATCCATAGCCCAATGGATTTGAGCATACTCTCACTCTCTATTACATTTGACCATCTTACCCATCCAAAACAAATAAAAAACCCTACACCTAATAAGCGGCTAAAATCTAAACCCTATATAGCAAAAATAACACATCCTTTGCACCCATAGAGAGAGCCCTCTACGAGTCCGGGAAATGCTAGGTCCTAGGACTCCAAAGCTTGGTTCCATGTTACCCTATAATTTAGTGCCGCCAATCCCAGAGAATCACGGGACACTAACATTCGGTGATCACGGTGGGACCTTTTGAGTACATAGTATCACGACAACCTCTTATAGGCTCATTTAAACCTTTAGTTAAGCTTAGAAAATTGATAGTACTTGGTGGTTTATCTGCCACCTCATCACCACACTAGAACAATACGTTAATCATAATGGAAACTATGAGTACGCGACCAACTAAGTAACCCTTATGTTTTTTAGATACCCTTATTAAATCATTGAAAACTCACTATCGATAAAGAGTAAACTCTTTTGTTTCTCCATCCTAACAAAATGATGACTCGGCTATAGGACACTCACCATGGTAGGAAACTCAAAAAACCCCAAAAAACCCTTAGATTAGTTTTTATCACTTATTGGTGGTGTACCATAATATATTTTACCTTAAAAAAAGCTAAAAATTTCCACAGGGACTCCACTAGCCTCCAATAGGCCTTTTACTTCATTAACACTCACTTGACTTCCTAGATTTGTTTTCACACCAACCACGAGAAGTTTTTGAGCCCACTTATATCTTGTTATAATTTACTAGACATTAGAGAGGTCGGCCTTCGAAACAATAATAAAACTTTCATCCTCTGCGAAATTTTGAAATTTAAAATCGGCTTCACATCGGATCGGCACAGGATCTCATTTTGACCCAAACCCTCCCAACATAGTTGATGACCCGAGAAAAGCTTTTGTGGCAAACTTCGAGATCTGGAAACTTAGCCACTATTAGGACCATCCATAAAGCAAGCTTTGTACCTAAAAACATTACGGCTTTGCAAGATCCCCAATTGGACTTGCACCATATAAGGAAACTCTTCGGAAAGGGTCTTAAAATGATATTAACCAAAGCCGGCCTTGAACCCTTAGATTTGACAAAGTTCTAGCGGCTTCTCCTTCCACACCACCCTGACTTTCACCTTCTCCATCACTTCAACTCTTTCCATACCAAATCTACTCAAAGCCATTTTGTTGGTCCAAGTACTTACCACTCCCATTCATATCCTGCTTGTGCAAACCACTTCACTTCATCACACACCCCCTCTCATAAATCCACCTCTTGTAAATCCTCCATTATCTCCCACCATAGAAGCTTGGTATGCACCGTTGGTTTTGCCTCAACCTCTAGTGCCTTTTCCAAATGACTATCGAGTCCAAGATCCCTCATTTCACGGGAGATGAATCCACCTCTTCCCAACAACATGTAGATAGTGTTATCACTCGGGTTTTCCTAGAAGTTGTGTAAGAGGAAAGTATACCGAGGTAACCACAAACCCGACCTTCGGATGCGAATCTAGCCAATGTTTGCATCCCGAAGAGGACTCTCTCTTTATGATTTATCTTTGTTCTTGGAAATTTTTAGGCTAGTTATAGATTCAAGAGTTTGTTTTGGGAAAATGGTGGAATCCGAAACTAAGGAGCAAGGTTGAGAGCTTTGATCCATTGGAGCATGGAGTCGAAAGGATGGCTTTCTTGGATTTCTATTCTAAACACCGAGATGGTATTACGGGGCAAGATAGCTAGGCAGAGAACAATCCTTAAAATTTAAAGTGGAAGGGATGATCACCGAAGGGATGAAAGGCAACTAAGAATCTTTCACCATGTTCGGAAGAAAGAAGTGAAATGACTACAAACAAGAGCAATGAAGGATTCTTTATTATAGTAATCAACCAATGTTTAAATTAGCAAAGCGGGAGCATTTAAGAATTCATGCTTATAGCTAATTTAGAAGAAAACATTAAGAACAATCACATTTGAAAGCAGTACAATTAAGCAAATTAAATTTCAATCTTTTATGTAAATTATTCGAAAATGGATATGATGGTATTAAAAGCTAATATAAAATTTCGGACAAAGGTAGAAACACTTATTGAGCTGTAGTCCAACACATGAATCCTGCAACAAGTCCGGTGCTTTCAAATCGTCATCCGGCAAGCCACAAGTAAATTTCTCCAAAGATTTTATTCAAAAACTCTCAATGTTACGACGGAAGTAATAGAATCCACCCCAAATGCTTCCAAGAGTGGAGTATTTATACAAATTCTAAACTAAAATATCTTGAAACAAATATCGAAATTGGTTCACAAATCTCTCCAACTATTTACACATAAATAGAACTAAAGTAAAGGACACTCAAACTATTTGGCACTATTTTTTATGGATAAGTGATGACAAAGAGGAGAATTCGAATTTGATCCAACTCTTATTTGATGATGAGGCATCCAAGTCACTAACTGCTTCCCTTTTTTGTGAATTCTGCTCCAACAATTCTGCAAACTTGGGGTCAATGATATCTTCGTATTTCTCAATCCGTAATAGATATGTAAAGGAAAAGAGGTTATTGTGGATAAATATGTTGGTGAGATAAACCTCTTTCACTTTCCTAAAATTGCTTTCAACTGTGCATAATATTCTCTGTAAAAAATATATGTAAAACAGAGTTTTACAGAGTCTGAAAAAATAGCCTGTAAAGATACGCATGTATCTCTCATTATAAGATCACTGTGCAAAAACTGAGATAGGTTTGTATATAGTTTTCTGAGGAACAAAAACCTCTTTCAGTTTTATAAAATATATTTCCTAATTGGCCACAATATTCTCTGCAAAAGGATGACTTAACAGAAATTTTCTGCAAAAATGCTTTCCAACATTGTTTAATATTTCCAAAATAATAGCTGTTAGAAAAGTCAGAGAGAGGTTTTTGTGGGTGGGCATCTTATGAACATAAACCTCCTTCAGTTTTTCAAAATTCATCTTGGATTGATCACAATAATTTCTTCAAAACTATGACTAAAACATGCAATTTCTGCAAAAATGTTCCTTCTTGTTGTGTTTTCATCTTTTACTTTTTTGCTCTTTTAATTTGTTTTACTTTCACTTTTAGACAAAATTCAGCATTTATTGGTGAAATTTATTTCCATCTCTTTTTACCATTCTTGCCCTGCAGCCAATTGCTTTTCTTGTTTACCTTTGGTAACTCTTGTAACTTCATTTTAGCACTCGACTTTTACGATACACTTTAATGTGATACTCTTTAAGCATTTATGCTTTTCCTATCCTTTGTAATTTCTCATTTCACTTTTACCATTCCGCGAGCACATTTCATCATTCTAATCTCTCTCTTGACTTTGTATACAAACTATTTGTTGAATGAAGATATTGAATTAAAATCATGAGAATTTGGAGTAAACAATTTTGTCAACTAGTATTGAAATTGTTGGTCCAAATCCATATTCTGATGGTAACACATAAAATCAAACAATTTGTTAATGAAATACGAGTCTCTATGAGGCGTTCAATGGGGCAACGTTTAAAGCCACGGGAGCTTCCATTTTGGTTCTTGTGGATTCAAAATGAAGTTGGCTAATGGTGAGGAATTGAGTGAATTCACGGGAGAAACGAGTCAATTTGCATGTTCGGGGGGAAAATTCCACTGATTTAAAACTCGGGGAATGAACTTAGGACTAAGATTTAAACAACGATGATTTCGACGAAAAACAAGGAAAACGAGTTTCATTTGAAGTTCGGGCGTAATAGGACTCATACACATTTTTGGAGGACGAAAATTGGCTTTTACCATAATTATCGGGCGATGGCGAGTGTACTCGAACACAAGTGCGGTGGAATCTTGGAGTGAATTGGTCAATTGCGGTGAAAATTTGAAAATCGCGGCGGGGGAGCTCTGTCGTTTTCGGAATACTTGAAAATAACGGGAAAAACACGAAAAATGGCTTTATTTACAAGTCAAAAGGGTTTTTTATTTTTTTCGAGGCGTGACGTCATTGACGTACGGGAGTGAGCGTGTGCAAGGTCGGGTGGTAAGCGGTAAGCGGGAAGTCCCGCACCGCTTTTGGTCGGAGGTGGTATTGATCGCGGGGGAGCGATTCCACGGATCATTTGCCCGTGGATGTCGACTTTTCAAATACGCGCTCGTTCCCCGCTGATTAACATTCTCTGAAGGATGGCTAGCGGGGTTAACGTGGACCATTGATACGCGGAGGGTTGATCCGACGGGCGAGAGCGATGGGGGAATAGGCGGAGGTTTCAGATGTGGGCCGTCGGGTTTTAAACACTTTTCAACGTTGTTTAATCGCTCAGAATATTTAACAAGCGGATAAAAGGTTATTTAATTAGTCACGATGATAATTAATCCGAATGTGTAAGAAATGGGTTGCGGCGGGGTTGGTTAGGTGGAACGCCCGGTGGACAATCCACGGTGGCGCAAGACTTCTCTGAAGTTTTATTCATATTTTTTGGCGTTTTAAACATACATATCGCATGTTTAAACTTTTTATGTATAGATTTTTTATTATGGTAACCAACAAACGTTATTTAATTACCATAAGGGCGGGATTATAATATAATGCTATATTTTAACCAGAGGCTTATAGAAGTGGGTTTTAATGAATATTAGGGAGGTAAATACTTTGGTCAAAACATTATAATAAAGGGGTTTTGGGGTATATATAAACAAAGGAATTATATACTTAGGATAGGGTATTTCACTAGGGATTTAGTAAATACGAGTTAAATGTTAATATGGAAAAGGACAAGGAGACTCAAAATATATTTGCACATCTAAGAAAGTGATAACTTGTGAAGTAAATTGCAACATTTTATCTCCAACACTTAAACTTAGAATAGCAAGTTATCTTGAGGGATTTTATGAAATTTTGCATGAGTTTCCTCGGTAAAATGGGATTTTACTTAGGAAAAAATTGAAGGTGAATGATTATGATGATGAATTATCTCAAGTACTTCGTCTTTTTGATCATTAGGCCGAGGGGTCCGGTCCCTCCGAGAATCGAAATGCCTTGAGCCCCTTTGATCTCCAATTACCTTAGTACTTTTGGGAGAATTAGTAAAACTTTTGAGGGGAAAATGATAAGGGAAGTTAATGAATTTGACTTTTGCTGACGTAGTTTTCAGAG
Source organism: Pinus albicaulis (assembly GCA_034641835.2). Classification (NCBI taxonomy): domain Eukaryota; kingdom Viridiplantae; phylum Streptophyta; class Pinopsida; order Pinales; family Pinaceae; genus Pinus; species Pinus albicaulis. The sequence goes on along the minus strand of CM076575.1, from coordinate 1,905,121,058 downwards.
TGTATTTCTTTGCTTTAGTACTTGTGATGAATAGTAAAGGATCAAAAACATGTAACGTATCATCATCGGATAAAACTTTGCTGACACCATCTACCTACCCTATCTACTTAACACTACCATTTTCTCTTCTTTATTAGGGTGCATTTAGACTTGCAAACCCTTATCAATATTTTCTTTTTTACAAATGAAATCTCTCTAATTCTACCCTTATTACATCCAAAGACTCAGTTAAACTACATTCAAGGCACCTCTTATTAACTCTGTTTATCTACTTATCTTTGCCAAGATTAAGCCCCATTTTAGTCAGATATTTATTCTCTAATCTACAACATGAAATTGAAATATGAGTAAGCCAAGTTTAAACGGAGTTTGACTTATTCATGAATTGTGGCAAGGTTTGACAAGGCACACAATTGCTTTATTACAAAAATGAAATAGTAGTGGCATTTGGATTTGCACACTTTCCTTGGTGCATTTTTTGCTTGGGGTTCATTTCTTTCACTTTTTTGACCATTTTATTCTTTTTACCCTTTGATCTTTCTTTTAGGGTATACCCTCTTTACATTTTTTAACTTTTTTGATTTTTGGTTTTTTAAGAATATGGAACACCTTTTGCTCAGAAAAAAGGTTTGAACATATTCCATAGTTCCATCAAGACAATCATGAAAAATGACACCTATTAGTATAGGAGTCTACCGAGATAGGATCAATGATGCTTTTGATTATATGGAGATAGAAGAAGAAACCATTAAAATGAGGATTTTATCACGGAATTTTTAGGAGGAGAGGCCAAAAAATGGTTCAAAGAATTAAATCCTAATTCAATAAATGATCTCCCTTCACTTTACCAAACTTTCATATACAAGTGGGAATTCAAGAAAAACCCCCTCCGAGATCACATGCGAATATAAAAATCTCAAAAGGAATGTAGGGAAAGTGTGCAAGACTATTGCACCAAGTTTATGATTGTGTACAATTCCCTCCCACCTCATGAAACCTCCACAAGGCCTAGCACTAGTAAAATTCACGAAGGTTTTGACCCTCACATGACTTTTCTGGCTAAAGAAGAGACTATGAAACCTTGGAAGAAATGAAAAAGGCAGCTATTAGTGCGAGAGGTTAACTTAATTGAAAAAGAGATAGATTGAAATCGAAAGGAGGGTAACCTACAAGATGAAACCATGCCTTCAACCTCTTCTTCGATACCAAAATGGATAGCTTAATGAAAGTAATGAAAGTGTTAGCCATCGGTATTTTTTACATGTTAGTATTGACTATATCTTGGTGAGTTTTCTAGAAGCTGGATTTCCTTATGTCAATATGTCATCCAGAAAACCCTCCTAAAACTTTTTTCACCTTTCTACCTTTTCATTTCGCCCATGTCGAAATCAAAAACCTCATATCACAATCCTATCTAGCTTCAGCCTTATTGACCTACCCATCAGCTTTAAAAAGCAAATCCACATCTGTTTCAAAAAGTCTCCCCCTATGTTAGGAAGTGGCGTTTTAGGACATTTCACCTTTGGCAATCATCAAAAGGCCAAAAAGCCCCCATCTGCAGCAGACCTACCATGACTGATCCCTTAATTTGCAAATGAAGTTGACAAATAGCCTTAAGTCGCGCCACTCATACCCCCCTAGATCTCAGCACTGCATAAAATCCAATCTCAAGCTGACTATTAGGTTTTTCACAGTTTTCTATGGTTCTACAAAAACAGGAAATATATTTCATCTCATGGAGTAAATGTTTGAGTTTACAGTTAGAGGAACAGCTGCTTCTAAGTGTATTATGAGCCTGAGATGAAGCTGCAAAACAAAGGTCGCTCATCAGGACCTTACAGCTCTTTCCAGCATGAAAATCACAGTAGGAAAGGGCCGCCACTGTCTTAGCAAAATGGTAAATTGTCAAGGCCCAGAACCTCCTTCATTTACAAGCAGAGGGTTAGGGCGCCTCCTTCATCCATAAGCAGAGGGCGCAGGCCAGGGATTGACTCCGAAGGTTGCGAAAGTCCAGGTTTGCCTTTACTGAAACAATGAAACAAATCTTCAGGTTTCATGAATGTAATTGTTGACCATAACAGGAATATAGTGGAAATATGATAAGCTCAAAGGAAAGGGGAGTTTGGCCTGATAAAAGAGCTCATTTCAAACTTGCAAACCATATGGATTGTTGAAGCTTTAGAAGGCCTGTCATCAGTAAAAATTCCAAAGCATAAGGACCCTGTCTATCTACAAGATCAAATAGAACAGATGATAACCAATGCCATTACACAGGCAGGAGGAAGTGCTTGGTTATTTCAAGGAAACACTGGCCTTCATAGTCACAAAGTTTGTTTGTTAAAATAATCAATCATGAGATGCAACAAGCCAAATATCTAAAATCAGCCTTATGACAGTACAGGGAAATAATATTACTTTGGCTAGGATTTTCTGTTGACACACAATGATGCTTACAAATGAAGATGCTAAGACTGATGTTTTTCAAGAGGTTTCTTACCACTACATTCAGAAAAAGGGCTGTGTCTAGCCTAGTGGTCAGAAAGTCTCCGGACACCTTATCTGATGAAGAGCCTCCTCCATGCATATATACAAACTACCGCTGGATATTTAAACTGATCATGCAAGAAAGAATAGTTAGATACCAAAGATCGAAACAGGGCTATTTTCTAGAAGGCAGGGTTGTTGGTGATTGGGCATTTGTTGATGATCAAGTTTACATTGAGGCCAGATGTACAAAGATGATGATTGACTTCTCAAATTGCATGAGTGGAAGGTGTTTTCCTTAAACACTGTGGGCTAATTTTTCACCGAGCCAAAAGGTCTCCTCCCTTTTCCACTGTGTGGTCTCTACAGAAATCTGCTAACAGAGGTATTTTTCAAGATAAATGATCTGAATAACAGGGTTATTATTTTGAATTTTGGTATTAAAGACCCAAATATAAGTGTAAGCAGGCCTCTAACAAAGTCACAAGAGGGGTGATTGTTCAAGACTGTGCACAGAGAATCTACAAAACAGTTTCTTACACATGGTCCCATTGTTAAAAGGGCTACATAGCTGAAGTGTATCCAGAATTGAAGGACTGTTCTTAGGAAGTGTAGAAGGGGCTTATTCAAGGCAACATTGTTGCATTTCATCCAAACCACAGTGTCCATATCTGTCCAAACAGTCCGGTAGCCTGTTTCAATCCAGCAGAGCATTTTTCATACATTGAAGGCAGTGTGCCTCTTCCAAAGCCTGTTTCAAGTCAGAATGCCTCCAAAACGAGATCACAAAGGCGGACAACATAAGAGATATGAGCCTATCTCCATAGAAGAAATCAATGCTCACCCCTAAGTGCTTTTCAATTTCCATGAAGTAGGCTATCTTGAATTCTGTCAGAGGATAGAAGAAGTCAAGAGTTTCTCGCCACTTACACATTTGTGCGCTTTGAGGTTCAAGCACAAACACTTCCAGTTAGCAGGTCTTGACTTCAAAATCTCTCCAAGGTATGTATCCAAAGCTACCAAGATCCCGTATCATGGTGAAAAGTGGTTTAAGCAAGCGCATCTTGATCTGGAGGATTATAAACCTTTCATCAAGCCGGAACATAGGGAGACCATCACTGCTATTTTTCCTTTCTCCTATCTTCTTGACAGTTATGCTCCGCTGATGAAAGCCATAATGAGATATTTCACTTGTGAAGGGAGGTTTAGCCAAATATTTTCCTATCATGTTCGCTTGTTGATGCATTTTACCAGGAGAAGGCATTTAAACCTTCCATACTTTTTGTCCAAAAGCATAGAGAAAATGGCAGCTACTGTCCAAAAGAAAGCTCCACCTCAGCAAATCCCTTCTCTCTTTCACCATTCCTTGATCAAAATCATCTTCTTACACCAGCTGGAGAAGAAAGGAGTTTCATGGGATTCATTCATTAGCCATGCCGATTTCGCCATTGTCCCTCCTGTTCATGTGTCTCCTACTCAGCCTGTCCATCGCCCAGTGCCTTTATCTAGTAGGCCTACCCCTAAAAAACTCAAGATGATCACTGGGCAGCCAAGTACACAAGGAGAAGGAGAGGGCAGTGAGCCACAGGGAGAAAAGGAGGATGATGAGCAGCAGCAGCCAGATTTTGAGGGACAGCAGCAGTTGGATATCATTGGACAGCAGCTAGAGGTTGATGAACAGCATCAAATTCAGGAAGAGGGACAGCAGCTAGAGGTTGATGAACAACATCAAATTCAGGGAGAGGAACAGCAGCAGATAGAGGTTGAAGAGCAGCAGGTTGAGCAAACAATTGAAGCATCTTTTGAGCCACAAGCTGGACAGGATGTTGAGGAAGGACAGCAAGCTGAAGCTGCCTCCTTGACAGTGACCAAAACTGTTCCTAAAAAGAGGAGATTGCCCAAAAAGACAACTTCTAGCTTGCCAAGAAGAAAGAGCACTAGATTGGCCTTCAAAGGCAAAAGTGCAGTTGGAGAAAGTGCCAAGCATGGAGGTAAATCAGCTGTCATCCCTATCCCAAGCGATGACAGTGATAATGAGGCACGCATCCTTGAAAACCTCCTCATTCACAAAGAAGGACAAATTGAGGTGTTACAAGAAGATATTCAAAGGGCAAGGAATTTCAACCACTTCTTGGAGGTTGAAAACAAACAAATGAAGTATCATGCAGCCATTCACGAAGCAAGGGCGATCAAGTTGAGGCAAGGGCCATCAAGTACAAAAAGGAGGCAGAAAAGGCGCAAATAAGAATTGAAGAGCTTATTGGCGAATTTGATGATGAGGAAGAGGAGGACCAGCTTAGGCAAAAGAGGCCTAGAACCATTGGGCTTAGGAGAGCCTTGGATAAGCAGAAGGCTGAAGAACAAGCTCAATTCGAAGCTTTTCCTCTCACTACCCTTTTTGAGCGGGAAATTGAGGAAAACAAGGAAGCTTGGCTTGAGAGGGCTAACCAGCATTTGGAGACCAAGCTTGAGAAGGCAAACAGGGATCTTGAACTACAGAGAAAGAGAACTCTTCACTTTCAGAAGCTAAACCAATTCGCCAGGCGCAAATTGAAGGTGGCACAAGAAAAATTGAAGAAATTGAAGGAGAGGCGCCTAGCACGGAAAGAGGCAAAAAGCATATCAGCCCTCGAGATTTTAGCTTCAGCTTCGAAACATGTCTCTATGGACCCTTGAGGGTCATCCATGCCAATTTTGGGCCTGTTTCGAAAACTTTTTGTTTTTTGGCATTTTTGGGGTTTTCGCCAAAAACTCATAAATGCGCCATTTCAGTTTGATGAGTCGTCAAGGGAGGAGGGTGACACCAATGGATTCCATAATTTCATGAGCAGCTCTCCGGCGATTTTCAGGGCATTTTAAGATCATTCGCCCCTCCAAATTGGCGAAAAACAGCCTCATTTTGCACATTCTGCCCGCCATATCAGCAGCCTGCTATTTTCTGGGTTTTTGCACACAGGTACAGTTTTGAGGGACTTTCAGAGATCAGATTGAGATGATTCCACTTGCATTGGAAAGCAGACACAGAGATATTTCCAACGAGCCATCATGAGCCTCATTTCGACATCGGGAAGGCTTCCATTTGCATCCAACAAGTCAGGGGACCTTTTTCAGGCATAAATATGAAGTATTTTTGCAATTTTTGAACTCCAAAAATCTGCTTTTCCCAAATGTGCGTTAGGCTATTTTTATCATGGGAAAATCATGTAAAGTCAATATAATTTCCATTTTTAGCATTTTTTAGATATTTTATTAGATATTTTGTGCCTTGGGCTTTGCAAAGCCACAAGGGCAAATTTAGATATTTTGACTTGGCCAATGGGATAGCTAGTTGCTCCATGAGGTTTTCCTCCTTCTAGCCTATTTATCCCATGCTTCTCATTGTAAATAAGAGGCTGAACTTGAGAGAAGAATTAATGCATTGGTCATATGAGCTTTGAAGAATACACTTGAGTTATGATGTTTGGATTGCCTCTTGGATGCTTTTGAGGAATGTTGAAGGTTTGTTGATGGATTCCTTGACATGGTAGAATGGTATAGTGCTTCTTAATGTGTTTTGTCTTCTAGTTTTCACTCATATTTCCTTTTTCTTGCTGCTATAGATCAGTAAAGATTGATTTTGAGACATGCCCAGGGAGGCACCTCAAAATCCCTGAATCTTCATAGCTTGATGTTTTCTTCTCCCTTAGTTATGCTAAAGAATTCTTAGCTGCTCTTTAGTAACCTAAGGTATTGTTGTTAAGTTTTATTCATCAGTTCCATGTATGTTGAGTAGGATGTATGGTTTGCCCTACCTACCTATCAGCTGCCCATAGTTCTGTCCATAAAACTTTCTCTTTGACTGATTTGTTGATCATTTTGTTGAACCAAGGAGGCCTAGTCCCGATCTAGCCCTTTGCCTCAAACTATGAAAACTTATTTGTCCAAGTGCCCAATGACTTAGAGACTATGTTTAGGCATTCCGGCATAGTTTATGAGTTGTTAGTTTGTCTCATGTGTTTTCCCCAAAGTCTGATAGCCATTTCCCGAAGTTAGAGGGTCTTATACCTCTATGTATGGCTGGAATGTTTGATTTCTATGTATTGATTAGCTTATAGTTATTCCTAGCATGATTAATGGCTTGCTATTACATGTTTATGTCTGCTATTAACTAGTTTGCACTTGAAATCCCTTGTATTTCACCAACTTATTGTTCATTTACTCCATTTTTCCCAGAGATCCCTTCTATTGTGAATCAAATCGGCCCTACAGCAGCTTTACATCATCGCCTCATTAGCTTCCTTGACCTGATTGACCCCATAGCCCAATTTATCTACATCTTGTTATCCAGTTTATGTATTTGATCAGTTTCATCTCTCACAAACTTAAAAAAAAACCAAAAAAACCAAAAACATACTTCATAACTAGCCTAATATCAGAACATCGCAAGTAAACACACCGACATCTTTTACACTTATAGAGAGAGCCCTCTCCGAGTCCAGGAAGGCTAGGTCCTTGGGCTCCAAAGCTTGGTTTGATGTTACATCGTCATTTGGCTAGCCAATCGGCCAAATCACGGGACCCTAACATAATGGCGATCACGGTGGGACCTTGAGTCAAAACGTCCTAGGTAACCCTTAGGAACTCTCAAAATCTCAGTCAAACTTAGAAGAGTAGAATCTGGTTGTCTTACCATCCTAGCAAAATGATGAGTCAGTTATAGGAAACTCTTCCAAACCTTAGAACTACATAAAACTCAGAAAAACCCCAAAAAACTCCCTTAGATTGGTTTTTGATAGTATTGGTGGTGGACCATACAAAAATATCTCATAACAACCAATTTTCCACCTGGCGACTCCACTAACTTCTAGTAAGCCTTACTATTTCACCAAACTCTAGGCTACTTTCCGATAGACCTTTCCCATCACTCACTAACATAGCGGGAGAGGGTAAGACATTGAGTACATAATAGTCCAGCAAACTCTTATAGACTTTTTTCCTTTAGGTACCATAAACAAGCAAGCAGTCCCTAGACTCATTTTTTAGAGTAAACTCTTTTTGTTCTCATCACCCTAGCAAAGTGTTGAAACAAGTCTAGAATACTTTAACAAACCATACGTTGCACATATATTCAGAAAATCCAAAACATTCTCAGATTAGTTACTGGTGGTGGACCATAGCTATCTTCACAAAACAATCCATTTCCACCTGGCGACTCCACTAATCCATCCCTTCCATTTTTGACCATCCCTCACCCTAGTAAAACCTTAGAAAACCCACTCATCCAGAACTTTCCCCAATATCATTCTCTCTAAGCTCCGGATCTAAAATCTGGCTTCACGAAGAATCAATACCAGATCCCACCCAGACCCAAATCCCCCTATCATAGTAGATGACCCAGAAAAGATTCTGTGGCAAGCTTCTGAAACTGATCATCTAGCTACCGATAGATCCATCCGTAGAACAAGATCTGTACCTAAAACTCGCAATATCCTTCTAGATTCACCTTCGGAACTAGAGTCATCACAAGCTTTTCCCCGAAGCAAATCATATAGTAGGATAAACTCCGACGATCTTGAACCCCTAAACCCATCACATAGTCCTATTAGAGAAGCTTCACCCACCACTCCTCCTGATTTCCAGCTTCTTTATCAATTTGGCTCCTATCATCCTAGATCTGCTCAAAACCAGATCACTAGTCCAAGTTCATCCGCTACACCGGTGCAAACCACTTCATTTCAGCCTACTAATCCCCATCTTTTACACCATCCATTAGCTCCAGTCATGGCAGCCTGGTACGCGCCTTTGGTGTTACCTCCACCTTTAGCTCCCCTCCCAAACAAATATCAAGACAAGATCCCTCACTTTACTGGAGAAGACACCACCACACCTCAACAGCATATAAGTAGAATGACTGATGCTTATGAATACCTAGAGGTACAAGACGAGACTGTCCGAATGAGAATATTTTCCCAAAGTCTTGGTGGTGAACCCAAAGCATGGTTCAAAAGCTTAGCTCCAAACAGTATCCATGATATCCCAGAACTACATCAAGTTTTCAGAAATAGGTGGGAAGTCCGAAGAAACCCCATTCAAATCCTGTCAGAATATAACAACCTAAAACGGGAAAATGGGGAAAGTGTCCAAGCTTACTGTACTAGGTTCAACAGTGTATATAACTCCCTCCCACCTCTTTTCAAACCTCCACTTGGTTTAGCTTTGGAAAAATTTCCTGAGGGGTTTTATCCGGACATGACATATCACCTAAGAGATAAGGATCCCCCTACCTTGGAGGAAATGCAACAAATAGCTATAAAAGCAGATGCCAACTTAGCTGAAAAAAGAGCCAGAACTAAATCAGAAAGAAAGGTCACATATAGAGATGAAGTCTCCACTTCGTCACCTTCCCTAGATCCCAGAATAGATGACTTAGTCAAATCCATGGCTAAAATGTGGGAAAAGATCAATGAAAAAGCTCCTGTTAGAGACAACCAGCTAAACCCTCCAATCAGAAACCGAAACCAAAACTTTAGGAGGGAACAGCCCCAAAACAGACCAAGGGACAATGACCAACAGATCAGGCCACCTTTCAATGAAAACTATGTGGAAGAAGATGATAGGGACTCAGAACCTCTTGATGAACATCATTTAAACCTCATAGGGTCTGACAATGAAGGTGAGGTGTACCTCACCGAAGAGGAACAAGCCTTCTTTTCGCCTGATCAAGATGAGACCAACTATGAGGATCTTGATGACCCTGCCATAGAGTTTCAAAATGCTATTGAAGAAGCCCACAGGAAATATGACCTTAGAAGCAAAAGAAACCAAGATAATGTCAAGAGAGGTAACTCTGATACTGCTAAAGCTCCAGATACCATCCTCAAAAAGGCACCAAGCAGTGACAAAATCAAGGTTGAAAAGGCTGATCAAAGCCAAGCTAAAGTTACCCAAACTAGTCCTATCACATATACTCCTGATACTTCTACAAAGGTCACCAAAACAACTATGGCAAACAAAATCCCTAAACAAGGCCAACAAGCTCAGAACATAGACAAGGTCTCAGCTGAAAGAGCTGAAACAAACATATCTAAACTTCAAGTGCCTTTTAGCTTTGAAGGCGAAATCGCTAAAATCAAAATCACCATGCCTCTCACTGAACTTATTGCCCAAAACTCTTATAAATCCCAAGTACTAAAAGTCTTAAATCTAGGGAATGATGCAAACACTGTTAATCTCACTGATGACATTCCTGAAGTATTGTTTGGTCCAAAGGTAGAGGGAAAATTCCAAGAAGGAGCTACTCTTCCATTTTACATTAGCCTGAACATCCACGACCAAATCCTTCACAATGCCATGCTGGACTCCGGCGCCTCGCATAATCTTATGCCGAAGGTAGTTATGGAAAGATTAGGCTTGGAAATCACAAGACCATACAAAGACTTATACTCATTTGATTCAAGCAGAGTCCAATGCCTAGGTTTGATCAAAGACCTTTGCTTTAGTCTGGCCCAAATACCCGCGAAACAACTAATCATGGATATAGTAGTGGCCGACATTCCTCCCAAGTATGGGATGCTTCTATCTAGATCTTGGGGAGCCAAACTCCAAGGGAATATTCAACTGGACATGTCATATGCCACCATTCCTGTGTTTGGTCAGAACAGGATACTCTACCGCGAATCACACATGAAATACATGATTAGCAGCCAAGATAGGCCCGATAACATTCCAATGTGTTCTTTGCGCTCCGACTTAAACTCTTTCATTATGCATATTGATGTAAACTTGGAGGAAGAGTCAGAAGAAGCTGATATAGACTTAGATCCACCACATCAGTTGTCCTTGGTACCTTATGATGAGCTGGACGCTCAAAACTACCATGATCATGAACAACTGTGTCTTGAGGAAAGTAAGTTTCCCCTCTCCAAAGTGGGGTTAGAGCAAGAAGCACAAACTCTCATGTACTATCAAGCAAATTGCTCTAACTTTAATCAAACGCCAGCAGTAACTTGTGGAAATTTCTTCCGGGTAAAAGCTTTAGAAGACCTTCACATCATAAACCTATTTGGAACCCGGGAGAAAGGGAGTTTGATGTTTATACCATACCTCAAAGATTTACCATCATGTGACCCTCCTACTGCAAATGAAACTTTGACCATAACTTCAGTAACTCAACATCCTGAGAAAATGCCAGATGAACTTCTTATGAGCAAGGATGACAGTTATAATCCCAGCATACCTGAACTACTGAAATTGGCTCATATTTTGTCTTTTCGTGAAGAACTCAGAAATGCCAAAAACAGGAATTTCATGCAAAGTACTAATTTCTACAGAAAAAACAAGGGAAAACATTGTATCACTACCTTTTCCTCAAAGAACAACTTTAACAAAAGCAAACACAGCAAACTGAGACAAACTGAAATGATCAAGGAGAAAACTAGTGGCCATAGAATTTGCTTTGATTTTAGAAATAATACTGCATCTCCATATAACAAAAATCAGGTTTTTTCTACTCAAGATCATGATTCACCAATTGAAAATGTTTCTAATCATGTATTCTTGCAAGATCATTTTTCAGATCATAAACATCAGATTCCTTTGCAAAGTAGACAACTTAAAGATTTTTTCCAGTTTGCGGGAGGTAAATCTGATTTCAAGTTCAAAATTGCTAAACCACCCAATATCAGAAATCTGTTCATAAAGGCCATGTTCCCAGTTTTAAATTTCTGTGTTTTTGCATACCTTGATGATGTCACTATCTATTTCAAGAATTATCAAGAATACATACATTACCTGAAGAAAGCATACAGTAAGGAAAGGAGTGGAAATCAGATATTCAGAGAGGTACAGAGGGAGGATACTAGGCTGTTCAGAGATTCTTGCATGAATCCCTATGTCATGTTAGAGAGAGAAAATTTCCCAAACTTTTCTTTTCAAGAGTTAAGTGGGCCAAGGGTGAGAGGAGATCCTTACGAGGATAAGATGCTGAAATTCCGTCATTTCCAAGATTTTTGAGTTTGAAACACTTTCAGTCATTGTACATACCATTGTTTGAAATATTGAAAAAATAGAAAAAGTCAAAAACAGTAAAAGATAGGAAAGTCAAAAACAGTAAAAAGCAGAAAAGAGGGCAAGTGAAGATAGAACCAAGGCCCCATGTTACAAAAAATAGTCTTTCGGAAAGCGAGCAAGTCTAAATGCCGCTACTAGTGCTTCAATGTCTTGTTCAGCTATCTAGCCTAATCATAGCTGAGCATGTTTAAATTTATTTGCTGATAAGTTAGTGAGCGCCAAGATAGTCAACATTGTGTAATATTGACCTATCACAGAGCTTAGATTAGGGAGAGATTCTGGTTCCACATGCCTAAAACAGAACCAAAGAGAGAAGCGTGGGATAAAAAACACATTGTACATCTTAGCCCCGCTTGTCTAGTTTCCTTTTATTGCAGAATAACATTTGTGTGCAGCTTGTCTTTTATGCCGCAAATGCATGACAAATCAGACTGCTTAAACCTGATTTGATCATTTTTAAATTTCATGTTGTAGATTAGAGAATGAAATCCTGTCAAAATGCTTAATCTTGACAGTCGATCTAGCTTTAGGTAGTGAAATGAAAGGAGTTCATCAGTTTAATCTGAACTCCTGGCAGATATAAGAGTAGAAATAGATAGTTTCATTTTGAAAAAAGAAAAATATGCATTGTCAAAAGGCTGCTAGTTCAAATGCGCCAAACAGAAGAAAAAATGTTAGGAAAGATAGTGGGGTAGGTAGAAGTATCATTGATGTTAAACATGCTGACACTTTTCAGAAATAACATCAAGAGAAGGGTAAATTTTGTGCCAATGGATAAGGCACTGGTCTTCATAAATCCAAAAATCTGAATTCTGGACACCTCCTGACGAGGAGCTGCCCTCCCCAAATGGAGCCACTGTTAGCCATCAGTATTTTTTTTGCATGTTAGTGATGACTATATCTTCAGCTGAGTTTTCTAGAAACTGATTTCCTTATGTCAATATGTCATCCAGAAAACCCTCCCCAAAACTTTTTTCATCTTTCTACTTATTCAGTCCACCCCTGGCAGCATCAAAAACTTCATATCACATATCCTGCCTAGCTTCAGCTTTATTAACCTGCCCATCAGCCTTAAAAGACAAATTCACATCTGTTTCAATATTCTCCCCTATGTTAGGAAGTGGCGTTTAGGACATTTCACCTTTGGCAATCATCAAAAAGCCAAAAAAGCCCCCATCTGCAGCAGACCTACCATGACTGATCCTTTAATTTGCAAATAAAGTTGACAAACAGCCTTCAGTCACGCCACTCATATTCCCTAGGTCTCAGCACTGCATGAAGCCCATTCTCAAGCTGACTAGTAGGTTTTTCACTGTGTTCTATGGTTCTTCAAAGACAGGAAATATGTTTCATCTCATGGAGTAAATGTTTGAGTTTACAGTTAGAGGAACAACTGCTTCTAAGTGTATTGTGAGCCTGAGATGAAGCTGCAAAACAAAGGTCACTCATCAGGACCTTACAGCTCTTTCCAGCATGAAAATCACAGTAAGAAAGGGTCGCCACTGTCTCAGCTAAATGGTAAATTGTCAAGGCCCAGAACCTCCTTCATTTACAAGCAGAGGGTTAGGGCGCCTCCTTCATACATAAGCAGAGGGCGCAGGCCAGAGTTGACTCAGAAGGCCGCAAAAGTCCAGGTTTGCCCTGACTGAAACAATGACAATAACATTTTCATTTGGCCAGATAAAAGAGATCATCTGAAACTTTCAAGTCAGGCGAATGGTTGAAACTTTAGAAGGCCTGTCATCAGTGAACTTTCCAAAGCATAAAGACCTTGTCTATCCACAAGATCAAATAGAACAGATAATAATCAGTGCCATTACACAAAGTGTGAGAAAGTTCTGGTTTTTCAAGAAAGTAAACACGACCTTCTTATAGTCACAAAGATCTTTGTCAATATAACAGTCATGAGAATGTCAAGGACAAATATCTCAAGAACCTTAGAACAAGAAGTCACCGTGGCTAGGTTTCCCTTCAAAAACACAAAGATGCTTGCAAATAGTGATGCCTAGATTGATGTTGTTCAAATGATTTACTTACCACCACATTCAGAGAAAGGCTGTGTCTGACATAGTGGTAAAAGGGGGCTTCTGATACTTTACCTGATGAAGAGCCTCCTCCATATATGAGCAGAGAGCCAAAATCATTGCAGGCTGTTGAAAACTGGTAAGTCCAAAAGTGCAGGGAAAAGACACAAAGAAATTGAATGAAGGAAAGTGTTACTGTCTATGATATAAATGTATTGATCTCCCTCTTCAAAAAAGCTATCTCACAACATGACCATCCAAGTAGAGAGGAGAAATATTGAACATATTGTATGCTATTAATGCCAAAGGAGAACTTGACTTAAAAAGGGGTGTTAACTTTCATGATCACCTATACAGAAATCAAAGGAAATCCTTCTGAGCAAACATAGAAGTCTAGGATGAAAGGATGCAACCTAAAAAGTGTATTTACAGTCCAGAGAAAAACTTGTGAAACACTCAGAAGTAGAAATTTATCACTGGAAAAGTGAAACAGTGACCAAGGTTGAGTCATAAAATGCAGGATGACAGGTATGCAATGCTATGAATAGACAAAGAGACAATTTTAAGCATATGTGTGCCACTGATATCAAAAAGAAGATTTTCTCCTTAAGGAAAGGGTCAAGCAGCAAAACAATACCATATGTCAAAAGTCCAAAAGAGGCGCCTTTCAAGAAGGGGTATTTACAACTGCCAAATATTTCGGTACATTATGAAATAGTCCTTCTTTGCTAACAATCACCAAGAGAGGAGTCATGAACATATGTCCAACCATGAAATGGTGCTATTGACCAAAAGGGTTTTAATGCACTGATCAGAACAAAATAAAGACTGTGTGCTCAAAGGCCCTGTTTTCATATTTTACAAGTTTGTTTTTCAGATGGAGAAGGCGAGTGATATTCGATCTTATAAGTAGGCAGAGGAAGTGGGTTATGATGAATCACCACTGTTCATATGTTTTAAAAACAAACACACTTGTTATCATTTCAAAGGGCAGACTTAGCACAAAGACACAGTATTAAATAAACAATGGCAGAGTTGTGGCATGATGAGTTGTCAAGCAGGGGATTATAGTGAAAAATGCCTCTTTTTGGAGAACATTGCAGATCATAAAGAATGCATCCACTGATACCTATACCATTAGACACTGTGGCAAAAATAGTCCCAAGATTGTGGAATTTTGTTTTAGGGTCTAAAGGTTAGTAATTGAAAAATCCACCAAAGAAAAAGCCGTAGGCTCTCCACCCCACACCTGTGCTAACATCCGCAATCTATATGTGATCAAATGAGTGGCAAATCTCCAAGCAAGTCTGAGCGTACCAAAGTTAAAAAATCCGAAGGTTTTTCAAACACAAAAACTCCGCAGAAGAAGCCAAAACACGGTTCTATTCCACCTTTTAAAAATAGAATGACCGTTGATATTGTTTTGTTTTGAAAAACGATATAAGTTTGAAATATAAGAGTGGGAAATTCACTTTCAAAAAGGCTAGAGTCAAAATCCCATTCACATCCAGCATCAAACAAGCGAGAAAGTTGGGAGAAAATTCAGAAACTTGCCTTCAACAACGGCGCGACGGGCCTGGAAATTGGCGCGACGTGCCTGGGCATCGTTTTGTTAAGGTTTTTAACGTCGGCGCGACGTGCCTGTAGGCGGGCGCGACGTGCCTGTAGGTGCCCGCCCGACCGCACGACAACTCCACCCGACAACCTTTCTCCGGCGCGACGGGTTTTCTCCTGAGGTTGCCGCGCCAGTATTGCAGGGTTCCGGTGCACTTCAAATTCCCTCCAAAGGATTTCGCCTTAAAGATTCACAAGGTACTTTGCCTCCTAGCTCGAAAAATCTAAAAATTCAAGTTTAAAAACCCTGTGTTCCGTGGTGTGAAGCTGTGCTCGGTTAAAAGGGCTTTGACTGACTGTTGAAAAGGAGAAACTGTCCCCACAGTCCCCCACAACAGCACAGGTTGCCTATTATTCGTCATTTTCTCCCACTATGAATTTGTTAACAAAGATTTTACCAAGGTGACAGCACTTTAAAAAGACAAAATTTGTTGATAAGAAGTTGGAGGCATAGGTATAAAGGTGTTAGTTGATATCAAAGTTGTCAAAAACAGAGGTGCAGATATTTTGTTGGTTATCTCTCAAACTCACAAGCAAAGGGTGCATTGTCTAAAACACTATCTGCGTTGATTTCCACCTGAACTAAGTCTGTTTTCTCCCTGCACTATACTATATCACTCTGAAGCTTTGTTGACAGAGGAATTCTGAGGGAGGAACAGGGCCTTTTTTCTGAAAAACAGAATGGTTAGTGTTTGAAGTTAATACTGAAAACAGAGGTACAGGTATTTGGATAGACTTTTTAAACTCGCAGAACAGAGAGTTTGTTTCCTGAAACCACTGTTGCATTTACTTTTTCACCTAAACTAAGTCTGCTTGTTCATTACACTACCTTGTCATTCTGAAGATTGTTGGACAGAGTTTTCTGAAGGTGAAACAGGGTATTTTGTTGATAATTGGGCATTTGATTGATGATTGCATTTATTGATGATCAAATAAACATCAAGGGCGTAGTTATAAAATCATGATTGACTTTCAAAAATCACAAGTGAAAGGTTTTTCTCTTAAACACAAGTACATTTTTTCACCAACTACAAGGTCTATCTTTCTTTTCCCACCGTGTGGTCTCCACAGAAGTGCCGACAGGAGCCTGTTTCAAGATAAATGACCTAAAAAGCAGGGTTATTATTTTTGAAGTTTGGTGTTGAAGACCCAAATACAAGTGTAAGCAGGCCTCTAACAAAGTCACAAGAGGGGATTTGTTCAAGACTGTGCACAAAGAATCTACAAAGAAGTTCTTACACATAGTGCCATCGTTAAGAAGGACACATAGCTGAAGTGCATCCAGATTTGAAGAACTGTTGTTAATAAGTGTAGAGGGGGCTTATTCAAGGAAGAATTGTTACATTTCATCCAAACCACAGTGCCCATATCTGTCCAAGCAGTTTGGTGGCTTGTCTCAATCCAGCAGAGCATTCCTCATATAGTGAAGGCAGCTTGCCTCTTCCAAAGCTTATTTCAAAGACAGAATGCCTCCAAAACGAGATCACAAAGGCGGACAACATAAGAGATATGAGCCTATCTCCGTAGAAGACATCAATGCTCATCCTTCAGCTCTTTTCAATTTCCATGAGGTAGGTCGTCTTGATTGGCCAAAGGATAGAAGAAGTCAAGAGTTTCTCGCCACTCACACATTTGTGCGCTTTGAGATTCAAGGACAAACACTTCCAGTTAGCAGGTCTTGACTTCAAAATCTCCCCAAGGTATGTATCCAAGGCTACCAAGATCCCGTATCATGGTGAAAAGTGGTTTAAACAAGCGCATCTTGATCTGGAGGATTATAAACCTTTCATCAAGCCTGAACATAGGGAAACCATCACTGCTATTTTCCCTTTCTCCTATAGTCTTGACAGTTATGCTCCGCTGATGAAAGCCATAATGAGATATTTCACTTGTGAAGGGAGGTTTAGCCAAATATTTGCCTATCATGTTCGCTTGTTGATGCATTTTACCAGGAGCAGGCAATTAAACCTTCCATACTTTTTGTCCAAGAGCATAGAGAAAATGGCAGCTACTGTCCAAAAGAAAGCTCCACCTCAGCAATTCCCTTCTCTCTTTCATCATTCCTTGATCAAAATCATCTTCTTACACCAGCTGGAGAAGAAAGGAGTTTCATGGGATTTATTCATTAGCCATGCCGATTTCGCCACTGTCCCTCCTGTTCATGTGTCTCCTACTCAGACTGTCCATCGCCCAGTGCCTTTATCCAGTAGGCCTACCCCTAAAAAACTCAAGATGACCACTGGGCAGCCAAGTAAACAAGGAGAAGAAGAGGGCAGTGAGGCACAGGGAGAAAAGGAGGTTGATGAGCAGCAGTAGCCAGATTTTGAGGGACAGCAGCAGTTGGATATCATTGGACAGCAGTTAGAGGTTGATGAACAGCATCAAATTCAGGAAGAGGAATAGCAGCAGAAAAAGGTTGAAGAGCAGCAGGTTGAGCAAGCAATTGAAACATCTTTTGAACCACAAGCTGGACAGGATGTTGAGGAAGGACAGCAAGCTGAAGCTGCCTCCTTGATGGTGACCAAAACTGTCCCTAAGAAGAGGAAATTTCCCAAAAAGACAACTCCTAGCTTGCCAAGGAGAAAGAGCACTAGATTGGCCTTCAAAGGCAAGAGTACAGTTGGAGGAAGCGCCAAACATGGAGGTAAATCAGTTGTCATCCCTATCCCAAGCGATGACAGTGACAATGAGGCACGCATCCTTGAAAACATCCTCATTCACAAAGAAGGGAAAATTGAGGTGTTACAGGAAGATCTCCAAAGGGCAAGGAATTTCAATCATTTCTTGGAGGTTGAGAACAAACAAATGAAGTTTCATGCAGCCATTCATGAGGCAAGGGCCATCAAGTACAAAAAGGAGGCAGAAAAGGCGCAAGTAAGGATTGAAGAGCTTATTGGCGAATTTGATGATGAAGAGGAGGAGGATCAGCCTAGGCAAAAGAGGCCTAGAACCATCGGGCTTAGGAAAGCCTTGGAGAAACAGAAAGCTGAAGAACAAGCTCAATTCGAAGCTTTTCCTCTCACTACCCTTTTTGAGCGAGAAATTGAGGAAAACAAGGAAGCTTGGCTTGAGAGGGCTAACCAGCATTTGGAGACAAAGCTTGAGAAGGAAAACAGGGATCTTGAGCTACAGAGAAAGAGAACTCTTCACTTTCAGAAGCTAAACCAATTCGCCAGGCGCAAATTGAAGGTGGCACAAGAAAAATTGAAGAAATTGAAGGAGAGGCGCCTAGCACGGAAAGAAGCAAAAATCACATCAGCCCTCAATATTTTGGCCTCAGCTTCGGAGCATGTTTCTATGGACCCTTGAGGGTCATGCATGCCAATTTTGGGCCTGTTTCGAAAACTTTTTGTTTTTTGGCATTTTTGGGGTTTTCGCCAAAAACTCATAAATGCGCCATTTCAGTTTGATGAGTCGTCAAGGGAGGAGGGTGATGCCAATGGATTCCATAATTTCATGAGCAGCTCTCCAGCCATTTTCAGGGCATTTGAAGATCATTCGCCCCCTCAAATTGGCGAAAAACAGCCTCATTTTGCACATTATGCCCGCCCTATCAGCAGCCTGCTATTTTCTGGGTTTTTGCACACAGGTACAGTTTTGAGGGACTTTCATAGATCAGATTGAGATGATTCCACTTGCATTGGAAAGCAGACACAGAGAGCTTTCCAACAAGCCATCATGAGCCTCATTTCGACATCAGGAAGGCTTTCATTTGCATCCAGCAAGTCAGGGGACCTTTTTCAGGCATAAATATGAAGTATTTTTGCAATTTTTGAACTCCAAAAATCTGCTTTTCCCAAATGTGCGTTAGGCTATTTTTATCATGGGAAAATCATGTAAAGTCAATATAATTTCCATTTTTAGCATTTTTTTAGATATTTTATTAGATATTTTGTGCCTTGGGCTTTGCAAAGCCTCAAGGACAAGTTTAGATATTTTGACTTGGCCAATGGGATAGCTAGTTGCTCCATGAGGTTTTCCTCCTTCTAGCCTATTTATCCCATGGTTCTCATTGTAAAGGGAGGCTGAACTTGAGAGAAGAATTAATTCATTGGTCATATGAGCTTTGAAGAATACACTTGAGTTATGATGTTTGGATTGCCTCTTGGATGCTTTTGAGGAATGTTGAAGGCTTGTTGATGGATTCCTTGACATGTTAGAATGGTATAGTGCTTCTTAATGTTGTTTTGTCTTCTAGTTTTCACTCATATTTCATTTTTCTTGCTGCTATAGATCAGTAAAGATTGATTTTGAGACAAGCCCATGGAGGCACCTCAAAATCCCTGAATCTTCATAGCTTGATGTTTTCTTCTCCCTTAGTTATGCTAAAGAATTCTTAGCTGCTCTTTAGTAACCTAAGGTGTTGTTGCTAAGTTTTATTCATCAGTTCCATGGATGTTGAGTAGGATGTATGGTTTGCCCTACCTACCTATCAGCTGCCCATAGTTCTGTCCATAAAAATTTCTCTTTGACTGATTTGTTGATCATTTTGTTGAACCAAGGAGGTCTAGTTTTGATCTAGCCCTTTGCCTAAAACTATGAAACTTATTTGTCCAAGTGCCCAATGACTTAGAGACTATGTTTAGGCGTTCCGGCATAGTTCATGAGTTGTTAGTTTGTCTCATGTGTTTTCCCCAAAGTCTGATAGCCTTTTCCCGAAGTTAGAGGGTCTTATACCTCTATGTATGGCTGGAATGTTTGATTTCCTATGTATTGATTAGCTTATAGTTATTCCTAGCATGATTAATGGCTTGCCATTACATGTTTATGTCTGCTATTAACTAGTTTGCACTTGAAATCCCTTGTCTTTCACCAACTTATTGTTCATTTAATCCATTTTTCCCAGAGATCCCTTCTATTGTGAATCAAATCGGCCCTACAGCAGCTTCACATCATCACCTCATAAGCTTCCTTGACCTGTTTGACCCCATAGCCCAATTTATCTACATCTTGTCATCCAGTTTATGTATTTGATCAGTTTCATCCCTCACAAACTAAAAACTAAAAAAACCAAAAACACACTTCATAACTAGCCTAATATCAGAACATCGCAAGTAAACACACCGACATCTTTTATATATATAGAGAGAGCCCTCTCTGAGTCCAGGAAGGCTAGGTCCTTGGGCTCCAAAGCTTGGTTTTATGTTACATCATCATTTGGCTAGCCAATCGGCCAAATCACGGGACCCTAACATAATGGCGATCACGGTGGGACTTTGAGTCAAAACATCCTAGGTATCCCTTAGGAACTCTCAAAATCTCAGTCAAACTTAGAAGAGTAGAATCTAGTTGTCTCACCATCCTAGCAAAATGATGAGTCAGTTATAGGAAATTCTTCCAAACCTCAGGACTACATAAAACTCAAAAAACCCCAAAACACTCCCTTAGATTGTATTTTGACAGTACTGGTGGTGGACCATACAAGTATACCTCAAAACAACTGATTTTCCACCTGGCGACTCCACTAACTTCTAGTAAAGCCTTACTATTTCACCAAACTCTAGGCTACTATCTGATAGACCTATCCCATCACTCACTAACATAGCGGGAGATGGTAAGACATTGAGTACATAATAGTCCAGCAAACTCTTATAGACTCTTTGGGCCTTTAGGTACCATAAACAAACAAGCAGTCCATAAACTCATTTTTTAGAGTAAATTTTTTTTTTGTTCTCATCACCCTAGCAAAGTGTTGAAACAAGTCTAAGATACTTTAACAAACCATAGGCTGCTCATAAACTCAGAAAATTCAAAAACATTCTCAGATTAGTCTTGGTGGTGGACCATAGCTATCTTCACAACAACAACCCATTTCCACCTGGCGACTCCACTAATCCATCCTTTTACTTTGACCATCCTTCGCCTTAGCGTAACTTTAGAAAATCACTCATCCAAAACATTCACCAATATCACTCTCTCCAAGCTCTGGATCTAAAATCTGGCTTCACGAAGAATCAATACCAGATCCCACCCAGACCCAAATCCCCCTATCATAGTAGATGACCCAGAAAATATTCTGTGGCAAGCTTCTGAAACTGATCATCTAGCTACCGATAGATCCACCCGTAGAACAAGATCTGTACCTAAAACTCGCAATATCCTTCTAGATCTACCTTCGGAACTAGAGTCATCACAAGCTCTTCCCCGAAGCAAATCATATAGTAGGATAAAATTCGACGATCTTGAACCCCTAAACCCACCACAGAGTTCTATTAGAGAAGCTTCACCCACCACTCCTCCTGATTTCCAGCTTCTCTATCAGTTTAGCTCTTATCATCCCAGATCTGCTCAAAACCAGATCACTAGTCCAAGTTCATCCGCTACACCTGGTCAAACCACCACTGTTCAAACCACTTCATTTCAGCCTACTAGTCTTCATCTTGTACATCATCCATTAGCTCCAGTCATGGCAGCCTGGTACGCACCTTTGGTGCTGCCACCACCTTTAGCTCCTCTCCCAAACAAATATCAAGACAAGATCCCTCACTTTACTGGAGAAGACACCACCACACCCCAACAGCATATAAGTAGAATGACTGATGCTTATGAATACCTAGAAGTACAAGACGAGACTGTCCGAATGAGAATATTTGCCCAAAGTCTTGGTGGTGAACCCAAAGCATGGTTCAAAAGCTTAGCTCCAAACAGTATCCATGATATCCCAGAACTACATCAAATCTTCAGAAATAGGTGGGAAGTCCAAAGAAACCCCATTCAAATCCTGTCAGAATATAACAATCTAAAACGGGAAAATGGGGAAAGTGTCCAAGCTTACTGTACTAGGTTCAACAGTGTATATAACTCCCTCCCACCTCTTTTCAAACCTCCACTTGGTTTAGCTTTGGAAAAATTCCCTGAGGGGTTTGATCCGGACATGACATATCACTTAAGAGATAAGGATCCCCCTACCTTGGAAGAAATGCAACAAATAGCTATAAAAGTAGATGCCAACTTAGCTGAAAAAAGAGCCAGAACTAGATCAGAAAGAAAGGTCACATATAGAGATGAAGTCTCCACTTCGTCACCTTCCCTAGATCCCAGAATAGATGACTTAGTCAAATCCATGGCTAAAATGTGGGAAAAGATCAATGAAAAAGCTCCTGTTAGAGATAACCAGCCAAACCCTCAAATCAGAAACCAAAACCAAAACTTTAGGAGGGAACAGCCCCAAAACAGACCAAGGGACAATGACCAACAGATCAGGCCACCATTCAATGAAAACTATGTGGAAGAAGATGATAGGGACTCAGAACCTATTGATGAACATCATTTAAACCTCATAGGGTCTGACAATGAAGGTGAGGTGTACCTCACCGAAGAGGAACAAGCCTTCTTTTCGCCTGATCAAGATGAGACCAATTATGAGAATCTTGATGACCCTGCCATAGAGTTTGAAAATGCTATTGAAGAAGCCCACAGGCAATATGACCTTAGGAGCAAGAGAAACCAAGATAATGTCAAGAGAGGTAACTCTGATACTGCTAAAGCTCCAGATACCATCCTCAAAAAAGCATCAAGCAATGACAAAATCAAAGTTGAAAAAACTGATCAAATCCAAGCTAAAATTACCCAAACTAGTCCTCTTTTATGTGCTCCTGATACTTCTACCAAGGTCACCAAAACAACTATGGCAAGAAAAACCCCTAAACAAGGTCAACAGGCTCAAAACATAGACAAGGTCTTAACTGAAAAAGCTGAAACAAACATATCTAAACTTCAAATGCCTTTTAGCTTTGAAGGTGAAATCGCTAAGATCAAAATCACCATGCCTCTTACTGAACTCATTGCCCAAAACTCTTATAAATCCCAAGTACTAAAGGTATTAAATCTAGGAAATGATGCAAACACTGTTAATCTCACTGATGACATTCCTGAAGTATTGTTTGGTCCAAAGGTAGAGGGAAAATTTCAAGAAGGAGCTACTCTTCCATTTTACATTAGCTTAAACATTCACGACCAAATCCTCCACAATGCCATGCTAGACTTCGGCGCATCTCATAATCTTATGCCGAAGGTAGTAATGGAAAGATTAGGCTTGGAAATCACAAGACCATACAAAGACTTGTATTCATTTGATTCAAGCAGAGTCCAATGCCTGGGTTTGATCAAAGACCTTTGCTTTAGTCTGGCCCAAATACCCGCGAAACATCTAATCATGGATATAGTAGTGGCAGACATTCCTCCCATGTATGGAATGCTTCTATCTAGATCTTGGGGAGCCAAACTCCAAGGGAATATCCAACTGGACATGTCATATGCCACCATTCCTGTGTTTGGTCAGAACAGGATACTCTACCGAGAATCACACATGAAATACATGATTAGCAGCCAAGATAGGCCTGATAACATTCCAATGTGTTCCTTGCGCTTCGACTTAAACTCTTTCATTATGCATATTGAGATAAACATGGAAGAAGAGTCAGAAGAAACTGATATAGACTTAGATTCACCACATCAGTTGTCCCTGGTGCCTTATGATGAACTAGACACCCAAAACTACCATGATCATGAACAGCTGTGTCTTGAAGAAAGTAAGTTTCCCCCCTCCCAAGTAGGATTAGAGCAAGAAGCACAAACTCTCATGTACTATCAAGCAAATTGCTCTAGCTTTAATCAAACACCAGCAGTAACTTGTGGAAATTTATTCCGGGTAAAAGCTTTAGAAGACCTTCACATCATAAACCTATTTGGAACCCGGGAGAAAGGGAGTTTAATGTTTCTACCATACCTCAAGGATTTACCATCGTGTTACCCTCCTACTGCAAATAAAACTTTGACTATAACCTCAGTAGCTCAACATCTTGAGAAAATGCCAAATAAACTTTTTATGAGCAAGGATGACAGTTATAATCCCGACATACCTGAACTACTGAAATTGGCTCATATTTTGTCTTTTCATGAAGAACTTAGAAAGGCTAAAATCAGGAATCTCATGCAAAATACTAGTTTCTACAGGAAAAGCAAGGGAAAACATTGTATCACTGCCTTTTCCCCAAAGAACAACTTTAACAAAAACAAACACAGCAAACTGAAACAAACTGAGATGATCAAGGAGAAAAATAATGGCCATAGAATCTACTTTGATTTTAGAAATAATACTGCATCTCCATATAACAAAAATCATGTTTGTTCTACTCAAGATCATGATTCACCAATTGAAAATGTTTCTAATGATGTATTCTTGCAAGATCATTTTTCAGATCATAATCATCAAATTCCTTTACAAAGTAGACAACTTAAAGACTTTTTCCAGTTTGCGGGAGGTAAATCTGATTTCAAGTTCAAAATTGCTAAACCACCCAATATCAGAAATCTGTTCATGAAAGCCATGTTCCCAGTGTTAAACTTCTGTGTTGCTGCATACCTTGATGATATCACTATCTATTTCAAGAATTATCAAGAGTACATACATTACCTGAAAAAAGCATACAGTAAGGAAAGGAGTGGGAATCAGATATTCAGAGAGGTACATAGGGAGGATACTGGGTTGTTTAGAGATTCTTGCATGAATCCCTATGTCATGTTAGAGAGAGAAAATTTCCCAAACTTTTCTTTTCAAGAGTTAAGTGGGCCAAGGGTGAGAGGAGATCCTTACGAGGATAAGATGCTAAAATTCCGTCATTTCCAAGATTTTTGAGTTTGAAACACTTTCAGTCATTGTACATACGATAGTTTGAAATATTGAAAAAATAGAAAAAGTCAAAAACAGTAAAAGATAGGAAAGTCAAAAACAGTAAAAAGCAGAAAAGAGGGCAAGTGAAGATAGAACCAAGGCCCCATGTTACAAAAAATAGTCTTTCGGAAAGCGAGCAAGTCTAAATGCCGCTACTAGTGCTTCAATGTCTTGTTCAGCTATCTAGCCTAATCATAGCTGAGCATGTTTAAATTTATTTGTTGATAAGTTAGTGAGTGTCAAGATAGTCAACATTGTGTAAGATTGACTTATCACAGAGCTTAGATTAGGGAGAGATTCTGGTTCCACATGCCTAAAACAGAACCAAAGAGAGAAGCGAGGGATGAAAAACACATTGTACATCTTAGCCCCGCTTGTCTAATTTCCTTTTTATTGCAAAATAACATTTGTGTGCAGTTTGTCTTTTATGCCGCAAATGCATGACAAATCAGACTGCTTAATCCTGATTTGATCATTTTTAAATTTCATGTTGTAGATTAGAGAATGAAATCCTGTCAAACTGCTTAATCTTGACAGTCGATCTAGTTTTAGGTAGAGAAATGAAGGAGTTCGTCAGCTTAATCTGAACTCCCGGCAGATATAAGAGTAGAAGTAGATAGTTTCATTTTGCAAAAAGAAAAATATGCATTGTCAAAAGGCTGCTAGTTTAAATGCGCCAAACAAAAGAAAAAATGCTAGGAAAGATAGTGGGGTAGGTAGAAGTATCATTGATGTTAAAAATGCTGACACTTTTCAGAAATAACATCAAGAGAAGGGTAAATTTTGCGCCAATGGATAAGGCACTGGTCTTCATAAATCCAAAAATCTGAATTCTGGACACCTCCTGACGAGGAGCTGCCCTCCCCAAATGGAGCCACCGTTAGCCATCAGTATTTTTTGCATGTTAGTGATGACTATATCTTCAGCTGAGTTTTCTAGAAACTGATTTCCTTATGTCAATATGTCATCCAGAAAACCCTCCCAAAACTTTTTTTCGCCTTTCTACCTATTCAGTACACCCCTGGCAACATCAAAAACTCCATATCACAATCCTATCTAACCTCAGCCTTATTAGTCTGCCCATCAGCCTTAAAAGGCAAATTCACATCTGTTTCAATATTCTCCCCTATGTTAGGAAGTGGCGTTTAGGACATTTCACCTTTGGCAATCATCAAAAAGCCAAAAAAGCCCCCATCTACAGCAGACCTACCATGACTGATCCCTTAATTTGCAAATAAAGTTGACAAACAGCCTTAAGTCACGCCACTCATATTCCCTAGGTCTCAGCACTGCATGAAGCCCATTCTCAAGCTGACTAGTAGGTTTTTCACTGTGTTCTATGGTTCTTCAAAGATAGGAAATATGTTTCATCTCATGGAGTAAATGTTTGAGTTTACAGTTAGAGGAACAGCTGCTTCTAAGTGTATTATGAGCCTGAGATGAAGCTGGAAAACAAAGGTCACTCATCAGGACCTTACAGCTCTTTCCAGCATGAAAATCACAGTAAGAAAGGTCCGCCACTGTCTCAGCTAAATGGTAAATTGTCAAGGCCCAGAACCTCCTTCATTTACAAGCAGAGGGTTAGGGCGCCTCCTTCATACATAAGCAGAGGGCGCAGGCCAGAGTTGACTCAGAAGGCTGCAAAAGTCCAGGTTTGCCCTGACTGAAACAATGACACAATATCTTCATTTGGCCTGATAAAAGAGATCATCTGAAACTTTCAAGTCAGGTGGATGGTTGAAACTCTAGAAGGCCTGTCATCAGTGAAATTTCCAAAGCATAAGGACCATGTCTATCCACAAGATCAAACAGAACAGACGATAAACAATGCCATTACACAGGCAGGAGAAAGTTCTTGGTTTTTCAAGAAAGCAATGACCTTCATAGTCACAAAGATCTTTGTCAATATAACAGGTCATGAGATGAACAAGCCAAGTGACAAATATCTCAGCAACCTTAGAACAGTGTCACTGTGGCTAGGTTTCCTTCAAAAAACACAGTGATGCTTGCAAATAGTGATGCCTAGATTGATGTTGTTCAAATGATTTACTTACCACCACATTCAGAGAAAGGTTGTGTCTGACATAGTGGTAAAAGGGGGCTTCCGATACTTTACCTGATGAAGAGCCTCCTCCATATATGAGCAGAGAGCCAAAATCATTGCAGGCTGTTGAAAACTGGTAAGTCCAAAAGTGCAGGGAAAAGACACAAAGAAATTGAATGAAGGAAAGTGTTACTGTCTATGAAATAAATGTATTGATCTCCCTCTTCGAAAAAGCTATCTGTCAACAGTCCATCCAAGTAGAGAGGAGAAAATATTGAACATATTGTATGCTATTAATGCCAAAGGAGCAGTTGACTTAAAAAGGGGTTAAAGACCTTTCATGATCACCTATACAGAAATCAAAGGAAATCCTTCTGAGCAAACATAGAAGTCTAGGATGAAAGGATGCAACCTAAAAAGTGTATTTACAGTCCAGAGAAAAACTTGTGAAACACTCAGAAGTAGAAATTTATCACTGGGAAAGTGAAACAGTGACCAAGGTTGAGTCATAAAATGCAGGATGACAGGTATGCAATGCTATGAATAGACAAAGCGACAATTTTAAGCATATGTGTGCCACTGATATCAAAAAGAAGATTTTCTCCTTAAGGAAAGGGTCAAGCAGCAAAACAATACCATATGTCAAAAGTCCAAAAGAGGCGCCTTTCAAGAAGGGGTATTTACAACTTTTCAAATATTTTTGGTACATTATGAAATAGTCCTTCTTTGCTAACAATCACTAAGAGAGGGAGGCAGTGAACATATGTCCAGTCATGAAATGGTGCTATTGACCAAAAGGGTTTTAATGCACTGATCAGAACAAAATAAAGACTGTGTGCTCAAAGGCCCTATTTTCATATTTTACAAGTTTGTTTTTCTGATGGAGAAGGCGAGTGATATTCAATCTTATAAGTAGGCAGAGGAAGTGGGTTATGATGAATCACCACTGTTCATATGTTTTAAAAACAAACACACTTGTTATCATTTCAAAGGGCAGACTTAGCACAAAGACACAAACATTAAATAAACAATGGCAGAGTTGTGGCATGATGAGTTGTCAAGCAGGGGATTATAGTGAAAAATGCCTCTCTTTGGAGAACATTGCAGATCATAAAGAATGCATCCACTGATACCTATACCATTAGAAACTGTGGCAAAAATAGTCCCAAGATTGTGGAATTTTGTTTTAGGGTCTAAAGGTTAGTAATTGAAAAATCCACCAAAGAAAAAGCCGGAGGCTCTCCACCCCACACCTGTGCTAACATCCGCAATCTATATGTGATCAAATGAGTGGCAAATCTCCAAGCAAGTCTGAGCGTACCAAAGTTAAAAAATCCGAAGGTTTTTCAAACACAAAAACTCCGCAGAAGAAGCCAAAACCACGGTTCTATTTTACCTTTTAAAAATAGAATGACTGTTGATATTGTTTTTTTTGAAAAACGATATAAGTTTGAAATATAAGAGTGGGAAATTCACTTTCAAAAAGGCTAGAGTCAAAATCCCATTCACATCCAGCATCAAACAAGCGAGAAAGTTGGGAGAAAATTCAGAAATTTGCCTTCAACAGCGGCGCGACGGGCCTGGAAATTGGCGCGACATGCCTGGGCATCGTTTTGTTAAGGCTTTTAACGTCGGCGCGACGTGCCTGTAGGCGGGCGCGACGTGCCTGTAGGTGCCCGCCCGACCGCACGACAACTCCACCCGACAACCTTTCTCCGGCGCGACGAGTTTTCTCCTGAGGTTGCCGCGCCAGTGTTGAAGGGTTCCGGTGCACTTCAAATTCCCTCCAAAGGATTTCGCCTTAAAAATTCACAAGGTACTTTTCCTCCTAGCTCGAAAATCTCAAAAATTCAAGTTTTAAAAAAACCCTGTTTTCCGTGGTTTGAAGCTATGCTTGGTTAAAAAGGCTTTGACCGACTTTTGAAAAGGAGAAACTGTCCTCACAGTCCCCCACAACAGCACAGGTTGCCTTTTATTCATCATTTTTTCCCACTGTGAATTTGTTAACAAAGATTTTACCAAGGTGACAGCACATTAAAAAGGCAAAATTTGTTGATGAGAAGTTGGAGGCAGGGGTATAAAGGTGTTAGTTGATATCAAAGTTGTAAAAAACAGAGGTGCAGATATTTCGTTGGTATATCTCTCAAACTCACAAACAAAGGGGTGTATTGTCTAAACCACTGTCTGCATTGATTTTCACCTAAACTAAGTAAAATTTTCCGCACTATACTATATGAAATGAAGCTATTTGGACAGAGGAATTCGAGGGGAGGAACAGGGCCTTTTTTCCGAAAAACAGAATGGTTAGTGTTTGAGGTTAATACTGAAAACAGAGGTACAGGTATTTGGTGCACCCTTTAAACTCATAAAACAGAGAGTGTGTTTCCTAAAACAACTGTTGCACTTACTTTTTCACCTAAACTAGGTCTGCTTGCTCATTACACTACTCACATTCAAGATTGTTGACAAACAGTTTTCCAAGGTGAAACAAATGGCATTATTGATAATTGGGCATTTGATTGATGATTGGGCATTTATTGATGATCAAATAAACATCAAGGGCAGAGTTATAAAGACAGTGATTGACTTCTTAAAAAATCACAAGTGAAAGGTTTTTCTCTTAAACACAGTGGGTTATTTTTTCACCTAACCACAAGGTCTCTTTCTTTTCCCACTGTGTGGTCTCCACAGAAGTCTGCTGACAGGAGCCTTTTTCAAGGTAAATAACCTAAAAGAGCAGGGTTATAATTTTTGAAGGTTGGTTTCAAAGACAAAAATACAAGTGCAAGCAGGCCTCTAAGCAAAATCACAAGACGGGATTTGTTCAAGACTGTGCACAAAGAACCTACAAAGCAGCTCTTACATATAGTGCCATTGTTAAGAAGGATACATAGCTGAAGTGCATCCAAATTTGAAGAATTGTTGTTAATAAGCGTTGAGGGGGGCTTATTCAAGGAAGCATTGTTACATTTCATCCAAACCACAGTGTCCATATCTGTCCAAGAAGCGAGCTCCGTCTCATATCCATCGTAGCATTCCTCATACAAAGCTAGTGCTTTACCTCTTCCAAGGTTTATTTCAAAGATAGAATGCCTCCCAAACGAGATCACAAAGGCGGACAACATAAGAGATATGAGCCTATCTCCATAGAAGACATCAATGCTCATCCCTCAGTACTTTGCAATTTCCATGAGGTAGGCTGTCTTGATTTCTGTCAAAGGATAGAGGAAGTCAAGAGTTTCTCGCCACTCACACATTTGTGCGCTTTTAGATTCAAAGACAAACACTTCCAGTTAGCAGGTCTTGACTTCAAAATCTCTCCAAGGTATGTATCCAAAGCTACCAAGATCCCATATCATGGTGAAAAGCGGTTTAAACAAGCACATCTTGATTTGGAGGATTATAAACCTTTCATCAAGCCGGAACATAGAGAGACCATCACTGCTATTTTTCCTTTCTCCTATCTGCTTGACAGTTATGCTCCACTGATGAAGGCCATAATGAGATATTTCACTAGTGAAGGGAGGTTTAGCCAAATATTTGCCTATCATGTTCGCTTGTTGATGCATTTTACCAGAAGCAGACAATTAAACCTTCCATACTTTTTGTCCAATAGCATAGAAAAAATGGCAGCTACTGTCCAAAAGAAAGCTCCACCTCAGCAAATCCCTTCTCTCTTTCACCATTCCTTGATCAAGATCATTTTCTTACACCAGCTGGAGAAGAAAGGAGTTTCATTGGATTTATTCATTAGCCATGCCGATTTCGCCACTGTCCCTCCTATTCATGTGTCTCCTACTCAGACTGTCCATCGCCCAGTGCCTTTATCCAGTAGGCCAACCCCTAAAAAACTCAAGATGATCACTGGGCAGCCGAGTACACAAGGAGAAGGAGAGGGCAGTGAGGCACAGGGAGAAAAGGAGGTTGATGAGCAGCAGCAGCCAGATTTTGAGGGACAAGCAGCTAGCTGATGATTGTTTGTCAAAGAAGCAGAGGTTGATGAACAGCATCAAATTCAGGAAGAGGAACAGCAGCAGACAGAGATTGAAGAGCAGCAGGTTGAGCAAGCAATTGAAACATCTTTTGAGCCACAAGCTGGACAGGATGTTGAGGAAGGACAGCAAGTTGAAGCTGCCTCCTTGATGGTGACCAAAACTGTCCCTAAGAAGAGGAAATTTCCCAAAAAGACAACTCCTAGCTTGCCAAGGAGAAAGAGCGCTAGATTGGCCTTCAAAGGCAAGAGTACAGTTGGAGAAAGCGCCAAGCACGGAGGTAAATCAGCTGTCATCCCTATCCCAAGCGATGACAGTGACAATGAGGCACGCATCCTTGAAAATCTCCTCATTCACAAAGAAGGGAAAATCGAGGTGTTACAAGAAGATCTCCAAAGAGCAAGGAATTTCAATCATTTCTTGGAGGTTGAGAACAAACAAATGAAATTTCATAAAACAGTCCATATGAGAGGCAAGGGCCATCAAGTACAAAAAGGAGGCAGAAAAGGTGCAAGTAAGAATTGAAGAGCTTATTGGAGAATTTGATGATGAAGAAGAGGAGGACCAGCCTAGGCGAAAGAGGCCTAGAACCATCGGGCTTAGGAGAGCCTTGGAGAAACAGAAGGCTGGAGAACAAGCTCAATTCGAAGCTTTTCCTCTCAATACCCTCTTTGAGCGGGAAATTGAGGAAAACAAGGAAGCATGGCTTGAGAGGGCTAACCAGCATTTGGGGACAAAGCTTGAGAAGGCAAACACGGATCTTGAGCTACAGAGAAAAAGGACTCTTCACTTTTCAGAAGCTAAACCAATTCGCTAGGCGCAAATTGAAGGTGGCACAAGAAAAATTGAAGAAATTGAAGGAGAGGCGCCTAGCACAGAAAGAGGCAAAAAGCATATCAGCCCTCGATATTTTAGCTTCAGCTTCGGAACATGTCTCTATGGACCCTTGAGGGTCATACATGCCAATTTTGGGCCTGTTTCGGAAACTTTTTGTTTTTTGGCATTTTTGGGTTTTTCGCCAAAAACTCATAAATTCGCCATTTCAGTTTGATGAGTTGTCAAGCGAGGAGGATGATACCCATGGATGCCATAATTCCATGAGCAGGTCTCCAGCGATTTTCAGGGCATTTGAAGATCATTCGCCCCCTCAAATTGGCGAAAAACAGCCTCATTTTGCACATTCTGCCCGCCATATCAGCAGTCTGCTATTTTCTGGGTTTTTGCGCACAGGTACAGTTTTGGGGGACTTTCAGAGATCAGATTGAGATGCTTCCACTTGCGCCGGAAAGCAGACACAGAGAGCTTTCCAACAAGCCATCATGAGCCTCATTTTGACATCGGAAAGGCTTCCATTTTCATCCAGCAAGTCAGGGGACCTTTTTCAGGCATAAATATGAAGTATTTTTGTAATTTTTGAACTCCAAAAATCTGCTTTTCCCAAATGTGCGTTAGGCTATTTTTATCATGGGGTAATCATGTAAAGTCAATATAATTAACGTTTTTAGCAGTTTTTTAGATATTTTATTAGATATTTTGTGCCTTGGGCTTTGCAAAGCCTCAAGGACAAGTTTAGATATTTTGACTTGGCCAATGGAATAGCTAGTTGCTCCATGAGGTTTTCCTCCTTCTAGCCTATTTATCTCATGGTTCTCATTGTAAATCGCAGGCTGAACTTGAAGAGAGAATTAATGCATTGGTCATATGAGCTTTGAAGAATACACTTGAGTTATGATGTTTGGACTGCCTCTTGGATGCTTTTGAGGAATGTTGAAGGCTTTTTGATGGATTCCTTGACATGGTAGAATGGTATAGTGCTTCTTAATGTGTTTTGTCTTCTAGTTTTCACTCATATTTCCTTTTTCTTGCTGCTATAGATCAGTAAAGATTGATTTTGAGACATGCCCATGGAGGCACCTCAAAATCCCCGAATCTTCATAGCTTGATGTTTTCTTCTCCCCCACAGCAAGAATTCTTAGTCGCTCTTTAGTAACTTAAGGTGTTGTTGCTAAGTTTTATTCATCGCCTCCATGTATGTTGAGTAGGATGTATGGTTTGCCCTACCTACCCACGTCTGCCCATAATTTCGCCTCATAAAACTTTCGATCGATTTGTTGATCATTTTGCTGAACCAAGGAGGCCTAGTCCCGATCTAGCCCTTTGCCTAAAACTATGAAAACTTATTTGTCCAAGTGCCCAATGACTTAGAGACTATGTTTAGGCGTTCCGGCATAGTTTATGAGTTGTTAGTTTGTCTTATGTGTTTTCCCCAAAGTCTGATAGCCTTTTCCCGAAGTTAGAGGGTCTTATACCTCTATGTATGGCTGGAATGTTTGATTTCTATGTATTGATTAGCTTATAGTTATTCCTAGCATGATTAATGGTTTTCTATTACATGTTTATGTCTGCTATAAACTAGTTTGCACTTGAAATCCCTTGCCTTTCACCAACTTATTGTTCATTTAATCCATTTTGCCCAGAGATCCCCTCTACTGTGAATCAAATCGGCCCTACAGCAGCTTTACATCATCGCCTCATTAGCTTCCTTGATCTGTTTGACCCCATAGCCCAATTTATCTACATCTTGTTATCCAGTTTATGTATTTGATCAGTTTCATCCCTCACAAACTTAAAAACTAAAAAACCAAAAAACACACTTCATAACTAGCCTAATATCAGAATATCGCAAGTAAACACACCGACATCTTTTGCACTTATAGAGAGAGCCCTCTCTGAGTCCAGGAAGGCTAGGTCCTTGGGCTCCAAAGCTTGGTTTGATGTTACATCATCATTTGGCTAGCCAATCGGCCAAATCACGGGACCCTAACATAATGGCGATCACGGTGGGACTTACTGAGTTCATGACAGTCTAGCGAACTCTTATAGACTCTTTAGTCCTTCAATCCTAAACTCAGACCATCAGCCTTTAGAATCATTTAGTGTAAACTCTCTGTTTCACCATATTAGCGAAGTGATGAATCAGGTTTATAACACTCTTACATCCTAGGCTGCACATAAAACTCAGAAAAAACCACAAAAACTCCCTTAGATTGGTTTTTGATAGTATTGGTGGTGGACCATACAAATATATCTCATAACAACCAATTTTCCACCTGGCGACTCCACTAAACTCTAGTAAGCCTTACTATTTCACCAAACTCTAGGCTACTTTCCGATAGACCTTTCCCATCACTCACTAACATAGCAGGAGATGGTAAGACATTGAGTACATAATAGTCCAGCAAACTCTTATAGACTCTTTGGTCCTTTAGGTACCATAAACAAGCAAGCAGTCCATAGACTCATTTTTTAGAGTAAACTCTTTTTGTTCTCATCACCCTAGCAAAGTGTTGAAACAAGTCTAGGATACTTTAAACCATAGGCTGCACATAAAACTCAGAAAATCCAAAAACATTCTCAGATTAGTTACTGGTGGTGGACCATAGCCATCTTCACAAAAACAATCCATTTCCACCTGGCGACTCCACTAATCCATCCCTTCTATTTTTGACCATCCTTCGCCTTAGTATAACTTTAGAAAAATCACTCATCCAAAACATTCACCAATACCATTCTCTCTGAACCCTGGATCTAAAATCTGGCTTCACGAAGAATCAATACCAGATCCCATCCAGACCCAAATCCCCCTATCATAGTAGATGACCCAGAAAATATTCTGTGGCAAGCTTCTGAAACTGACCATCTAGCTACCGATAGATCCATCCGTAGAACAAGATCTGTACCTAAAACTCGCAATATCCTTCTAGATCTACCTTCGGAACTAGAGTCATCACAAGCTCTTCCCCGAAGCAAATCATATAGTAGGATAAACTTCGACGATCTTGAACCCCTAAACCCACCACAGAGTCCTATTAGAGAAACTTCACCAGCCACTCCTCCTGATTTCCAGCTTCTTTATCAATTTGGCTCCTATCATCCCAGATCTTCTCAAAACCAGATCACTAGTCCAAGTTCATCCGCTACACCTGGTCAAACCACCACTGTTCAAACCACTTCATTTCAGCCTACTAGTCCTCATCTTGTATATCATCCATTAGCTCCAGTCATGGCAGCCTGGTACGCACCTTTGGTGCTGTCACCACCTTTAGCTCCTCTCCCAAACAAATATCAAGACAAGATCCCACACTTTACTGGAGAAGACACCACCACACCTCAACAGCATATAAGTAGAATGACTGATGCTTATGAATACCTAGAGGTACAAGACGAGACTGTCCGAATGAGAATATTTGCCCAAAGTCTTGGTGGTGAACCCAAAGCATGGTTCAAAAGTTTAGCTCCAAACAACATCCATAATATCCCCGAACTGCATTAGCTTTGGCAAAATTCCTTGATGTTCCATGTATGTTGAGTAGGATGTATGGTTTGGTTCTACTCATCTATCAAATTCGCCCATAGTTCCATTTCATAAACTTTCGATCGATTTCGGAATCATTTTGTTGAACCAAGGAGGCCTAGTCCCGATCTAGCCCTTTGCCTAAAATTATGAAAACTTATTTGTCCAAGTGCCCAATGACTTAGAGACTATGTTTAGGTATCTTGAAGATAGTTTATGAGTTGTTAGTTTGTCTCATGTGTTTTCCCCAAAGTCTGATAGCCATTTCCCGAGGTTAGAGGGTCTTATACCTCTATGTATGGCTGGAATGTTTGATTTCTATGTATTGATTAGCTTATAGTTATTCCTAGCATGATTAATGGTTTTCTATTACATGTTTATGTCTGCTATAAACTAGTTTGCACTTGAAATCCCTTATCTTTCACCAACTTATTGTTCATTTAATCCATTTTGCCCAGAGATCCCCTCTACTGTGAATCAAATCGGCCCTATAGCAGCTTTACATCATCGCCTCATTAGCTTCCTTGATCTTTTTGACCCCATAGCCCAATTTATCTACATCTTGTCATCCATTTTATGTATTTGATCAGTTTCATCCCTCACAAACTTAAAAACTAAAAAAACCAAAAACACACTTCATAACTAGCCTAATATCAAAACATCGCAAGTAAACACACCGACATCCTTTGCACTTATAGAGAGAGCCCTCTCTGAGTCCAGGAAGGCTAGGTCCTCGGGCTCCAAAGCTTGGTTTGATGTTACATCGTCATTTGGCTAGCCAATCGGCCAAATCACGGGACCCTAACAGACACCTTTTGTTACGACTGTCCCAACTAGACCCACTGTTTGCGTGGCTGCATTGGCACTGGTTCTCACCACTTAGTCGTCAGGGGCTTCGCCTTTGGTAGAGACTTCAATTTCCATGGAAATCCCTAACGACATTTCTTTTGAGGAGTATCCATTGGCTGTTCAGTAGCAGAGCTCCCAGACATACCAGTCCCCTCAATATTCTAGTGATCCTTATCCTTCTCATTATGATGCGGTCAGTAACCCAATTTATTCACTTCCGTTTCATTATGATGAGTACAGTAACCCTATCTATTTTCTTTCTTCTGAAGCTTATCGGTTCCTTTCTGGTTTTAGACCTACCTTTCCTGTGTAACCTTCTAACCAGCAAGGACAACCCTTTCAGGCACAACCTTCGGTTCAGCAAGGGTATGCTTACGACCCACAAGGAAAACCCTTTCAGGGACAACCTTTGGTCTAGCAAGGATTATTTTATGGCCCGTAAGGGCAGCCTTATGATCCACAAGGCCAAAATTTACAAGGTGAGCCTATGATCCAACCTGGGTAACCCCAAGGACCTGCTGGGCAACCGATATATCAACCAAGACCTTCATACGGACTTGGGGGGGGAATTTATCCATCTCAAGGGAAACCTTTCATGCAACCACAACAACCATACCTTCCAATTGGTCCAAATGTTACACATCTAGGGCCATCTTATGGTCCTACTTCAGGTCAACTTAGTCATCAGGCATTACGGCCCACAAGGGCAGCCTTACGATCCACAAGGCCAACCTTTACAAGGTCAGCCTGTGATCCAACATGGGCAACCCCAAGGACTTGCTGGGCAACCAATATATCAACGAGGACCTTCATACGGTCTTGGGGGGAAAATTTATCCATCTAAAGGGCAACCTTTCGTGCAACCACAACAGCCATACCTTCCAATTGGTCCAAATGTTGCATAGCCAGGGCCATATTATGGTCCTACTCCAGGTCAACCTAGTCATCAAGCAAAACTTGGCCCATCATAGCTATCAGGCCAACCTACTCCACAGGGGCAACCTAGTGGCCCTCATTAGTCTGGTCAACCTCCCCAGTAGGGACAACCTACACAGACATTTCACCTTGCTCAGCAACTGCTCTACTCTACACTACAGCCGAGTCAACCCATGCACCCGATTTATCCAGCTCAGCAGGGCCCTACTTATCAGCATCCCGCTCGACCCCAAGGCACTTATTACCCTCGAGGTCAATATCGACCAGTATACAATGCGCCTCAAGGTTCTTCTTATTACGCTCAACCACAAGGCCATACTTACAATCCGCAACAAAATCCTTATGTTGCTCAATCGGGACCCTCATATACTTAGAATCAATATCCTGGTCCTCAACCTCAATATCTTGGTCGTCAGCTGCAATATCAGTTGAACTATCGAGCTTATACCCCTTATGGTCTAAATCCTTTGGGACAGAACCAATGGGGGCAGAGTTACACTCAACTAGGATGGAATGTGGGTACCCTGTCCTTATTGAGGACTTGTTATGCCTTTTAACCCTCAATTACCCTTTCTCGCCACGTTGGAATTACTGGATGTGTCCAAATTAACAAATGATCCAATCCTTCATAATCAGTATTGGCCTCCGGTTCCAATGAAGGTTCCTGGTGATTGCCCCAATTTTGAGGGCAAGTCTGGAGAAGACCCCCAAGCACACGTTATGACATACCATTTATGGTGTTCTTCCAATTCTTGGGTGGATGAATCTATTCGACTCCGTCTTTTCTAACGAACTCTCACTAGAGCTGCTGCTAAGTGGTACATCAAGCTGTCTTGCGGTATCTTTGAATATTTCAACTCTCTCGCTATGGCATTCCTTACTCATTTCCAGTTACCGATTCGTTATGAAGCTGGGACGCATCTCCTAACATCCTTGAAATAGGACCGGGCTACCCATATCTCAGACCATATTCATGAATGGAGACGTCGTCGTCACCTGATCAAATTTGAAATTCTCGATTAGCTTCTTACTCATTGGTTCACTACATATTTTTTCAATCAGATTGAAAAATACATAGCCATGGGGGCATGTGTCACCGAGGAATAGGCCATTGCTCGTGCCCAGTACCTTGATTTAGTGTACTCTCAATCAGGCATATTGTATGATATCTTGCCTAATGCCCCGCAACCTGGGACTTCTGAAGCGCCAGCCACCCCATCCGTTGATGGCGTTATTATTTCCGTGTCTGAAACTTCATGTAAGCCTCCCTCTTCCAACACTAGGAAGCAAAAATCAAATTCTCACAATGATCTGCTCCTCAGCCTACCCCAGATTCTCGTAAAACCTCGGAGGTCAACGTCGTTCAGGCCAATCTTGAAAACAAGACATCCATGGGGAAAAATAAGGGCAAAGGCAATGCCAAAGCTGATGCCCCAAAACTAGATTCGTCTAAACCTCATGCTGATGATGGTTCACAGCGCAAGCTGAAGTATCCTTGTCTGATTTGTGATGAGGAACACTACACTAAGGATTGTCCTAGATGAGCCTCAGTTAGTAAATTTCTCAAAGGCACTAAGGGAATTACAGTTGTCTTCAAAGAACCCTTTCCATCTCAGCAAACATAAATGGTCGAGAAACCTGCACCATCTAAACCGTTTGGCTCTCAAGTGTTCATGATGAAGGGTTCTGTGCCCGTTTTCATCGCTACTCAGTTGAAAGATTATACTAGATCACACTAGGCAGTCGGGAAAGATATCGCTGATGGTCCTCCTCCCCCACCTGCCTCTGGTCCTCTTGAGATTGAAAGGCACAGTGTTGAACCCATTGTACGACCACCTTCTAAAGGTGTTCTCCAAAAATCTTCTTATAATCTTAACACCCGTGCTCCTTAGCATTATAGTATTGTTGAGGATTTAGCATAGGCGCCATCCACTATGTCCGCATTAGAAGTGCTTCAGAGTTTTCCATCTCAGCGGAAAGTGTTATTATCTGCGATCGATGGGAATGATCCTGCTAATTCTAGTCTTCTCACTTTCGACTTAGAGAATTTCGTCCCTCAACTTCCACACCAAATTGCGCTTGTCATACAAGTCGGCATTAACGGTCTCAATATCCATAGCGCCATTGTGGATGAAGGTGCATCCACCTATGTCATGTCATCTGCTTTCTTGAAGGATATTGGCTCTCCAGCCTTAACTTCGTCATCCAATGCCCTTGAGGAATTTGATGGAAGGGAATCGAAACCCTTGGGTGTTCTTTCCAGCTTGTCGATCACATTGCAAGGAAAGACGATCAATGTCAAAGTAGAAGTAGTTGACACTAAACTC
Organism: Pinus albicaulis; assembly: GCA_034641835.2. Lineage (NCBI taxonomy): Eukaryota > Viridiplantae > Streptophyta > Pinopsida > Pinales > Pinaceae > Pinus > Pinus albicaulis. Next base: position 1,905,081,713 of record CM076575.1, on the reverse strand, counting down.
AATTACAATCTTCTACTCGGTCGCATTTGACTCACACTATGTTATGCGTTCCATCCACCCTCTTCCATGTTTTAAAATTTCCACATGAGGGTAAAATCATTACTGTCGACTAGTTGTCGTTCTTTACCTCATCTTCCAAAAACAATGTTCCACATGTGGATCAGATTCCTTCTCCCCCAGAAAGCATAGGGCTGGGTCTTTTCAAAGGCCCTGCCCTCATGGGTATCTTTCCCCTTCCGTCACCAAATACCATTCAATTTAATATGATCTCTCGGTCGAATGACCCGTGGATTGTACCTTTACCTGAATAGGTTGATTTATTTGGGGATTCAATGCCGCTTAGTCCAATTGAAATAAATTATTGCGAGCTTGTAGCTACATCAGATTCTCCCCCTTCTAAAGGTGCTCCTTTGAGCATGTCTCTCAATGTTTATTCTCAATCCCCCTGGCTCGGTGATACAGATTCACCTGACCGTTTTAAATAATTGTTTCCATCCTATGAGGCTATCGTGGAAACCATGTCTCTCGAAGACCCATCGTGGAGCGATGGGCATCATCATTCCTCATTTATGCCTGGCCTCGGGGCAATGTCTAACTATCTTGAGAATTTTGCATCTCAAGTTCCTTCTTCACCACTTCAAATGCCTATCTTGACTCACAAAGTCTTCACTGAAGGTAACTTGAGTAACATCACCCAGACGTTGCCTATCGACATTTCCGTGAAACCGGGAATTTTCAAGAACATCCATGTCGGAGTCACTTTCTCTTCTAATGAAGTCGAAGTGTATACTAGCCTCTTTTGTGAATTCCATGAAATTTTCACCTAGTCTTACGAAGAGATGCATGGAATTGATCCCAGTATTGTGGTGCACGAGATTCCCACCTACCCCAATGCGAAGCCTGTTCGCTAGCATCTTCGTCTAGTGCATCCTCAGAAAGTTGCCGCCATAAAACCTGAAGTTGAAAAATTTCTCAAAGCAGGTTTCATTTATCTGATTTCTCTAATAGAGTGGGTTTCTAACATTGTTCATGTGGATAAGAAGCAGGGAACAATTCGCATCTATGTTGACTATTGCGATATTAATCGGGCCTGCCCTAAGGATAACTATCCCACCCCTTTCATCGATCAGATCATTGAAAATTGTGTGGGGAGTAAGATTTTTTCCCTCATGGATGGATTTTCTGGCTACAATCAGATCAACATTCTCATGTCCGATCAACACAAGACTACTTTTATCTATCCTTGGGGAACGTTTTCATATAAGAAACTCCCTTTTGGCTTGAACAATGCTAGGGCTACGTTCCAGCGCATGATGTCTTATGCCTTTCACGATATTCGTCATGTTGTTCAACCATACCTACATGACCTTCTGGCTCATTCATCTGCATGAAAAGACCATCCGTCCCATCTCCGCCAGATCTTTCTTCACTGTAGACGCTACAACATTCAGCTCAATCCACATAAATACATCTTCTGCGTCGATTTTGGTAGACTTTTAGGGTTTATCATATCCAAATATGGAACTCTCCTTGATCCACTTAAGGTTGAGGCTATTGTTAGTCTCCCCTCTCCATCCTCATTACAACAGCTCTAGAGTCTACAAGGGAAAGAAAAAATTTTACGTCGTTTTATCCTGAACTATGCTGAAGTAGCCAAAGGGTCAGAGGACTTCTAAAATAGGACGTCCCTTTCTGTTCAGATGAGATTGCTCAGGAATATTTTGATATGCTTAAGACATTTCTTGTCAACGCTCCTCTATTACATCCTCCAAATTATCATCGTGATTTCACCCTCTATCTAGCTGCCACCTTTAGTACGATTTCCATGGTTTTGGTTCAAGATGATGATGAAAGTAACGAGCATGTTATTTACTAGTTATTTACTACTTGTCTCGAAACCTTCTTGACCCTAAAACGTGTTATGCACATGTTGAGAAGTTAGCGCTCGCTGCGATCCAGGCTGTCCAACATTTTCATCATTATATCCTTTTACGGATGGTAACCATGATTTATGATTATAACCCCATGACCTATATTCTGTATCGAAAATTGCTGGGGGGGAAATACTCGAAGTGGATCATTATCCTCCAAGAGTTTTATTTGGAATTTACTGTTACCAAATCAAAGAAATCACTCGTTTTTGTTGATCTGGTTTCTTCTCTCCCCGCCGACTCTGCTCCTTATTCCAAGGATCATATTCGAGACGAAAATATTTTCTTGATTAGCACACTCAATCCATGGTACGGTGATATCATCATGTATCTCCAGACTTATACTTTTAGGTCTGAGTTGGCAAAATATGCTCGACGCCGCATTCGGTATCAGTCGCAACCTTATCGTATTATCGGAGATACCCTCCATCGTGTTGGAGTCGATTTCGTACTCCATTGATGTCTGACCCTCGAGGAAGCTGAGAATGTTTTAAATGACTGCCAAAGTGGCGCCTGTGGTGGTCACATGTCCAGTTATTCCACCGCACGGAAGATCCTTCGTGCTGGCTATTTCTGGCCATCCATTTTTAAAGGCTGCATTGTCGCAGTATAAAAATGTCAGGCGTGCCAGATATATCAACGCAACATGTGTGTACCACCTGTTCCTTTACACCCTGTCATTACCATTGGTCATTTTTCCAAATGGGGCATCAATTTTATGATGTGTAACCCTTTCTTGGGTAGGGGGCATGCCTATATTGTCGTCACCATCGATTATTTTACAAAATGGGCCGAAGCAATGCCTACACTGGCTGCGGACGGTAAGACAACAACACAATTCATATTCAATCATGTTATTACTCAGCTTGGTGTCCCTCAAACCATCATTACCAATCATGGTTCACATTTTCAAGACTTTATGATGGCAGAGCTGACGTCTAAGTTGGGTCTACGTCATGACAGCTCAGTGCCATATTACACTCAAGCTAATGGCTAGGTTGAAGCCGTAAAAAAATTTCTTGTTATGATGCTTCAACGAAAAATTGGGATCCATAAATCAAATTGGAATCTCATGTTGTTTTCATCTCTATGGGCTTACTGAACATCGATTAAGAGTGCAACTGGATTCACCCCGTTTCAGTTGGTGTAAGGTATGGAAGCTAATATTCCGATCGAGTTTGAAATTCCTTCACTCAAATTAGCTATGGAATTACTGCCTATCACTTCACCTGAAGAAGAGTGTCTCCTTTATTTAGAGAGATTGGATGAAATTCGTCGCTTAGCTACTTTGTTCATTGAAGCACAAAAGAAGCAAGTCAAATCTCACTTTGACCAAACAGTTTCCCCTCGTTCTGTTATCGAAGGCGACCTTGTCCTCCTATACAACCAAGCTCATGATAAGCTGGGGGTAGGTAAATTCCAACCCATGTGGCATGGGCCATACATCATCAAACATGTGTTACGGAATGGGACTTATGAGCTTATTTATTATGACGGTTATCCCTTAGCACAACCCAGAAATGGGTTGTATCTGAAAAAGTATTATTCTTGAGTCATTCATGCATGATATGTGTACATAGGTGTTTTTTTCATTTTTGTGCATGTTTAGGTTTGATGTGCTTTGTAATATTTTTTCTTCTTATTGGGTCTCACTTGTTATGCATATGTCTATTGCCCCTTATGTCGGTTTCGTGGATGGTGCTTCCCGCAGTACCAGGAACTTGTCTTCGGCAGCCTGGGTAATTTATAATCCCGCTGGTGAGTTGATTAACCTACAAGGTATTTGTCTAGGACCAAATACAAACAATATCACTGAATATAGTGTTGTTTTGGAACTATTAACCGAGGCAGTTAACTTCAGCATACGCACATTGCTTCTAAATCTAGATTCACAGCTTGTTGTTCTTCAACTTAATGGTCACTATTCGGTTCGAAACCCATGAATTTTGAGATTGTATTTACGTATTCATTTGCTTGAAAGAAATTTTGATTTCATCACATATCAACATATACCAAGGTGAATGAATACATTAACTGATGTAATAGCTAACATTGTGTTAGATAGAATTTTGCTCAATTTATAAAACATCATCACATGTTAATAGACCCATGTAGAAAATATATGTATATATATCGATTGTCTCTAGCGTGTGCATCATAAAAACCCAAAAATATATATGTATGTTTTAGTTACATCCTGAGACAACATGTCTCTCAAAATATGCGGAAATAAAAGCTTAGGTGCCTAATCAGTGTGGTGCTCATGATAGCATGTCACTGCTCGTACCAACCTCCTCAGCAAGTGGTGGATACGACTCGACACCCCTACAGTATGCCTCTGGTAGGCCTGAGGAACATCATCAAGTCGAGCATATTCCAGAATCCCACAGGAAATCCCCTCTAGATTTTGTACTATCTCCTCCCCCTATCCCTCACCATGAGGATCAAAATCGCGAGGAGTTCGCCTCGCTATCGGCGACATACTTGCAGGTATCTCTGGGCCAACATCTACATACATATAAGATTATCTATCAAAACATGCATATATACAAAAAAATCATAAACTCATGAAAATAAAAAATGAGTCTCACCTAGCTCTTCGTCCCAATCCTCTCCCTCCGAGAGTAGGAGGTCTGGATCACCAGTGAAGTCTGTAAGAAAAGTAGGGCCAGTCCTCCGTGACAATCAGTTGTTAGCAGAGCCAATCAAAGAATTCTAACCTCCAAGACATCTGTTGGCCACCCCCTACTATGGGCATTAGTGCAGCCCATAGGGCCATCCATGGTTCTCTGGGTGGTGGCATCGGGACAATGACCTCCTAGCACTGGAATATAGGTAGTCATTCCAAGAATAATGATACCAAAATTGATCCATACCCAAACTACTTCATTTTCATCTTCTTGCACTTGGCTAGTTGCCGCTTAATTTTAATATTCATGGCCTTTGCCCAGTTGTAGAGAGTTGGGTTCAGGCAGTCGACGGAAAGAAGCAGTTGTGTTTTTGTGGCTACATATCATGCCTGCGATCCTGTAGGCTGCGTGATAGTGTGAAACACTACTTTTAGCTCCAGATCTGGGATGGTTTGGATGTCAACCTTTCCATTCCTTGTTCCTTTTCGTTCCCCTCGGTACACCCTATCAATCACCATCGCCATGCTTTCCACGGTGGGATGGGTACCATTCATGATAGGGACTTCACCCCTCCACGATAATCCTGTGATAAAATAGACATTGGAAAATTCGATTTCAAGTTCCTGATCTCGAAGCACGAACTTTTCTTGGTCTTCACCCCAAATGCTTATCAAATACTGAAGCAACTCCGGTTGAGCTCAGAGGCACAGTGCTAGGAATAATTTCTTTAGCCCATAATCTCTGAGGGCATCCATGCATCGATTATTATCCATGGAAATTTCATCTTCCTCACTGTGTTCCCTCTCTTTCCACTAAATCTCCATTTTTTCTTCTTGGTACCTGCACACATTGTTCATATGAGCGTTGTTAGTCGACATGGGCATTGAAATTTGCAAGAAAGTGACTGCATTTTCCCTAAAATTATGCATATTTTTAGGCTTCACGGTTGGTGCGACTATTTCGTAAACAATCACACAAGCGGGTGCACCCTCTATGTAAAAAATGGGTGATTGGCGTGGGTCCATGCCCAAAACTCGTGCCAACCATGATGCCCTAATTTTGATAAATCTTCTCCTAGGAAATCGAAATGACATGTACAAGTAATGAAATTTAGCTTAAAATATGGTAAATGGTGCGAATCTTACCTGAGACTGACGGAATCAAGATCAGTTCACTGGATCACTCGCAATCGTCGCCACAAGATCGCAAAGCACAATGGCTCAATGTTGCTCCACAAAGAGGTAAAAGTGAAAAGTAAATAATTTTTACCACTTATGGCATTTTATAACTTTTCGGAGTCTTAATTTAGGTTTTAAAACATATTTGTCGATTATTTTATTATATTATTTTCAAGAAATGGGTTTTACACATGTCTCTTGTGCAACAACAGGTTTTTCACATGGTTATGACGAAGTAACGAGTTATATTTTATACTTTTTTGGACTCGGTAAAAACAAGAAAAATTCACTACTGGAGTCACCTTTCAGCTCTTTTCTGACTCTCTAAAATTTAAAAATATTGTCGAGACACTTATCGTTTTGAACTCGTTAAATGGCTGTGAAATGATATCTACCCAATATATGTTTACCCCTTTTTTGGGCTGGGATAGATTATTTACGAAAACGGAATACCTTAGCCTATCGTGACTAAGAGGTTCTCTCAGATGTTGTTTTCTACCTTTTTAGATCTGAGAAACTATTTACAAAAAGGGCCTTGCTGGAGTTTTATTTTCTGCTTTATTTTCAAACTCTCTAAACATGAAAAGATGTCGAGTTCTCCCTTTGTTAGACTCGTTAAAAATTGATTACATCGGACTCCATCGTTATGATGTTACTCGAGTTCCTCCTTCCTAGGGCTCATAAAATGTACTAGGTTGGATTTTTCTGAAGGACAAACTTACATCACAACCATATTTTATCCCCTTCTAGCTTGTTTACAAAAATAATTGGGGTACTTGCCAGAAATGGTGGGGGGAAATGGAACCAGACTTTAGTCGGCAGTATGTCACTCTTGAACATGGCACTTGTCTGCATTCGTGTTAGGTTGGGGACATCTCACTTCATCATTTTTTTGCCTCCATGCGTTTGGCTAATCTCTTTTGACCGCTCATCTACTCTTTGTCACGTCACCATGACCTAAGATCCCTTGATGTCAAATACTTCCAAATCTAGTGTCATGCCACCGATATGTTCAAGAGAAGTTTTCATCTACAATTTTCAACCTCCCTCTGATTCTCTTTTGGTCCTAATTCACAAATCATCATATTCCTCTATCTCATTTCGATGATGTGGGGAACATCATGGCCCTCCTTCGACCAGGTCACTTCCTGTCGACTTTAGCTCAGTTTCTAGAAAGATGATCTAGAGACTCCCTTTAGGTACCTTGGAGCCCACATGCCTTAATGGTAGGTTCTTTGCATCCGGTGCAAGGATCACATCATCATCTTTTGATCGGATGATTATGTGGGTGTTCAATTCCATATCACTATTCACATTCCGTGGATTGTACCATTTTGTACCTTGAGAGCCGTTGTCATTATTGGTGATTTCTCTCACATATGTTAACAACTCTCATTATTGGTTGGTAATCAGATGATGTTCCTGAATGTTCGAATTCAACTCGTCTATTCGCATGCTCGAATTTGAACTTTGTTTGGGTCGAGATGGAGAGCAAGACAATGGGTTTTGTCTGATGAAATCCAGGCTACGGTTTCTTTGTGGATTACTATCACTTATTACATGACTCTTCTAATTGGATGGTTGCGACCATACCTGAGTATATTTGTTGATCCTTATTGCTAGATGGTTGCGTCCATACCTCAGATATCACTTTTTATGTACTCTATTATGGATGGTTTCACCCATGCCATATATCATGTATCAGAGATATCAGTTGTATTTTTCCTCGTAGGTTTTTTGACAGCAGTGTTTGGGTCGAACGCGTTTTCATAAAGCATTTCACCCCTCCCTCTCTCTCGGACCTCATGCTTTAGGGGGCATCTGTTACACAGCATTTTGTCACGATCCTTGCAATCCCTCGCCCCGCATATTGGAGGGTAATTCCCATGACTTGTGAGCAATGTCATACTTTGAAAACACCTTCTTTTCATCCTTATGCATAAATAAATCATTTCTCTTTTTGGAAATTTCCTCAAAAAATCACACAAAACCAATGTTTTGGCCTTGGCACGGGTATCTAGTTCACCCCTTGCATCGATGTTGAAGATTTGCACTAGAGACCATGACACCTAGGATTGTATCTCAGTGAAGTGCCCGCACCGAGTTGTTTTATAATTCTTTTTTTAAAATTAGAGGTGAAAATTTCCTTCTAACCACCTCAAGGATGAGTCACTAGAAGTGGTTAAGCTGTTCAGCCATGGGTCTCCCTCTTTAGGCAATGGTTTCCACCTCCCATGGAACACTCCTTGAAGATAGGCCTCCCTTCCATAATTATAGGGATCCTAACCTCTCCCTCTCCCTCTATAAAAACAGGCCTTCTCCCTTTATGAAAGCTAGCTAAACTTGGATAAGAATACTATAGCTGAGTGATTGCTATCGAGAAGGTAGAACAAGGGAGAACTTCGTAGAGAGAGTCCCGTCTAAATTCCCAACGAGCCTTTGTGAGACGCGCTCTGCTTGAACCTTATTGGAGGAGACCATGACGTCGAAGCTTAGTTGTACTCTTCCTTTCATTTATTAATATACTCGACTATGGTGTTGGTCCCATCATTGTGTTATGTCATTTATTTAATGTAATTTATTTAGTCCTCTTCGACTGACTAATAGTTACGAATGTGAATTAGTATGTTGTATATTTTCATTGCTTCTTGTGTGCGTGCAGGTGTCCTAGCGTGAAAGCGATAGGATTGTGATCTATCAAACCAAGAGCAAGAGTCAGCCACTCTCTTCGACGACAACAACAAAATAGGACCTCCGGTAAGTCATCTATCAAATATCCATCCATTCATTAACTAGGAATCAATATTATAGCTTGTTTTGTTTGTTGCTAGACCCACCCTAGGGCTACTGGGATCGCCTCTATCCACAGATGGGATTTACCTCACCAAAAACTACAACCTTGCCCTAACCTTAACCAAACCCTTAACCTTACCCTTAACATTGACCTTAACCTTAACTTTAACTATAACCTAACCCTAACTTTGATCAAACCCTTAACATTAACCTTAACTTAACCTTAACCTTAACCTTAACCTTAACCTTAAAGGTTAAGGTTAAGGTTAGGTAAAGGTTGATGTTAAGTTTAGGTTATAGTGAAGGTTAAGGTTAAGACCCGTAACATTAAACCTTAACCTTAACCTATCATTAAACTTAACATTATCTTAACTTTAACCTTAACCTTAACCTAACTATAACCTTACCTTAACCTAACTTAACCTTAACCTTAGCTTAAGGTTAAGGTTAAGGTTAGGGTAAGGTTAGGGTAAAGGTTTAGGTTAAGGTTAAGGTTAAGGGTTTGGTCAAGGTTAGGGTTAGATTATAGTTAAGGTCAGGTTAAGGTTAAGGGTAAAGATAAGGTTATGATTAAGGTTAAGGTTAGGGTTAGGTTATAGTTAAGGTTAAGGTTAAGGTTAAGGTTAAGGTTACGATAAGGTTTAATTTAAGGTTAAGGTTAAGGTTTGGTCAGGTTAAGGTGAAGGTTAAGGTGAACGATAAGGGTAAGGTTAACGTTAAGGTTAAGGTTAAGGTTAAGGTTAGGTTAAGGTTAAGGTTAATTCTAAGGTTAAGGGTTTGGGAAGGTTAAGGTTATGGGTTAGGTTATAGTTAAGGTTAAGGGTAAGGTTAGGGTAAAGGTTAGGGTAAGGTTAAGATAAGGTTAAGGGTAAGGTTAAGGTTAACAAAACCTTATATTAGCCTTAACCATAACCTAACCTTAACCTGACTAAACCGTTAACTTGAAGCTTAACCTAACCTTAACCTTAACCTTAAACTTAACTTCACCCTTAACGTAACCTTAACCTTTACCTTCACCTTACCCTTAACCTTAACCTGAACCTTTACCCTAGCCTTACCCTAACTTTAACCTTAACCGTAACCTTAACCTAACCTTACCTTGACCTTGACCTTAACCTTAACCATAACCTTAACCTTAACCTTAACGTAACCTTAAAGATAAGGTTAAGTTTATGGGTTAATGTTAAGGGTTTGGTCAAGGTTAAGGTTAGCTTATATTTAAGGTTAAGGTTAGGGTTAGGCTAAGGTTAAGGTTACAAGTTTAGTCTAGTTAAGGTGAAGGTTACGGTTAAGGTTAAAGTCAAGGTGAAGGGTGTTAACAATGGAAAATTGTACAGCAAGAAATGACATCAAGTAATGTTGAGCCCAAGGATTTACAGGACAAAGATACATTATGGAATAAAAAATATTAAGAATCTCTAAGGTTTGGAGCAATTCAAGATTGAACTAGTCATAAATGCCCGAATGCACGGTTTTTACTTCGATAAGTGCGCCTTCTGCGCATTGGATCCCGATAAGCGTGCATTCCTAGAAATGGAAAAAAGTCCCTTTCTGGGACCATAAGCAGGCAAATGACAGTTTCTCCTTATGTGAAAGCCACCTAAGGACAACACCAACGCCTCGTTAGGCCTTATGTGAGCACACAAAAGCATATTTCATCCCACAATGGAATATTGCCCCTCCCTTAAGTCCCTATCCACCATGTACCAAGGGAGGGAAGGAGGTTTGAAAACTCAACTATATAAACCCTCAAAGAGATGAACAATTTGTGAGCACAAGGTTATGTTGGCCAAAGTTGCCAAAGCAACACTAGTTGTTTGTGTGAACCAAGGAGTAGGAGCTAAAGAAGAGGACTCAATTGTTGGCCACCCAACACTTTCAGTCCATTGCAGCATAGAGAGAGAGTTGAACTACGCCAGAAGGCAGAACTTGAAGGACAAACATCCTTGTGTCGGGTCCTAGATCCTTTGCCTAGGCCCTTCGGCAAGTGGGTAAGATTTGTATTAAGTCCAAGCATTCAATGAGAATAAGGCCATCGAGCCGTTGTTTACCTTGTTATTGTTTGGAAATCTCTATTTAGCTTCTTTTTATGTTTTTAGTTTTACTTTTTCAACAGAGCATACTTAAGTGTATTACTTCATTTTAAGTCTTATACTTCTGAGCTCCCCCCAGATACTGCCTGTTACTTATGGTTTAGAGAAAATACAACATTCTCTAGATGCGTGTGATTTCGTACACCTGTGTGTCGAATCCACCACAACAGGATTGGCGACTCCACTGACGTGTTTCAAGTTTATGTGGTTGTGCCATATTTTGCAAGAGACCGTTAGTCTATGCTGGAGTGGAGCTGACAGTCCTCTGACCCACCTTCCAGTCCCTAGGCTCACTGAAGTGACATACTAAAGAAGGCAGCTCCTATTTTTTTTTACTTGCAAGAATTTTGCGCGCTGTTTTTACACATAGACATGCAGTGCGCATGTTCAGGAGTGACCTGCACATAGGAAGGCACACCTGTTAGAAGATTTTGCACGCAATTTGCAGAGAGATTTTTTCTCCCTATCTACTACATTTTTCTGCTTGTAAGTGTGTTGGGCAGCCCCTAATGTATCTTCCAACACCTGTGTTGATACCCCACAGCTTTTGAAAACTGATTTTTTGCTACTTTTTGTAGGCATTTAGTTAGTTTTCATTTAGATTGCTTTTTGCAAAAAGTGTTCACATAGTTTAAGTAAGGGGCGAATTAACCATTTCTTTCTGAACAATTTATGTTTCTTGTAAATTCCGGTATGCACACTTAATTTAACTAGTCCAAGTAAGTGGCTCATGACTGCACATGCATAAGCTAGTGTAGAAATTGTTTAGTTTAAATGTCAATTTTTGCATTTAGGAAATTATGGGACTAGGATTTAATTGAAAGTTAGAGTAAGTAATATCTGTTGTCTTTGCGCCATTGGGTGACCCTAGACAAGCATATGAACACTCTATATTTGTGATTTTTCATCTCCCTTTAGTCACTCATATAGAATAATTAGGAGGTTTTGGAAGCGGCCCATTATCCGCAAATGCTTTTTATTTGAGCAAGGAACAACATCACATAGTCTAAATAGGGGACATTTGTAACAAATCAATAATATCCATATGTTCAAATTATGATATTATTCACCATACCCTCACACACATTCACCCACTAAGAAAAGAAAACCACCTAAAAATAACTTAAACCAACTCACTAAACTCTCCCCACAGGGGCCACAAGAGAAATTTTAGTTTAAGTTAGGATCAAGGGGGTAGGCATCCAATAATCTGCCTTGATCACGCTTCATATTTGAAACATAGAAGTTTTGTTTTTAGGGAGCTTAAAATAAACTTATCATCCCACGGAAAAGAAAACTCGAGCGTGATAGAGACTCGATTCAGAGGGGGTTAGGCTTAGGCGCAGTGTGTGCAGTATCAGTTGGGGATACCTAACCCGTCTGATACTCGATACTGTTAGCTGACTACCAAGAAGCCCAACACTCAAAATCTCACATGGGACAGTGGTTCTTAGTGACCAAAAATAGGGCATCCTTTACCCTATAGGTGACGGTGCAGGCAAGCGCCAGACCCTCTACCCTTACCTTGGATGATTCTCTTCGGCTGATTGGGGGCGTCGCCAGTTCTTTTGAGACATTATGCCATCACTTGCAAGACATCCATTCAAGGCCCAGTTACTTTTGAGAGTGTGAGGATGTTATTAGGTCTTCTATGATTTTTGAGTATCACGCGCAAAAAAACAAAACCATTTTTTGCTTGATTGATCACATAGATTAAATTAAAGGAAAAATCATTTCTTTTTTGCTTTGTTTTATGTATATGGCCATAAATTTGACGTGATCATAGACTCAATCCCCTCAAAAAAAATTTCCAAAACCTAACTTGGGTGATCCTCAAATGGTTCCAACAGAACCTTGTTGGTCCAGGCATCTTTTGGACCTCCCCCCATTAACGGGAGGGGTTCTAGGTCTTTCACCATTTAGGAGTCAAAGACGGAACGTTGCCACAGTGGTTGGTTCCTCCTTTCTTGGAGAAACCTTAGTTGGGAACCCTAGTTAGTCTCCCAACACCACACTGCACATCACTCCCCCCTCGTCCCCTAGGGGGTAGAAGAGTGCATCCCATACGGGAAGCCAGCTGAATTCACAACTGGTTACGTCACATACTAACCCTCGTTCTAACCAGAAATTTGGGTCTTCACATGTTTCCATGGCGTCAACCTCTCAGTCACCCTTATTAGCAGTGTTAAATCTACCAGATTTAACCAAGCTCACCAATGACCCTATCGCGCATGACCCCAATTGGCCTCCCATGCCCACAAAGCTCCCTTCAGACATACCAAATTTTTAATGCAAGCAAGCGGAAGACCGAGGGAATCATATAATGATATTTCACCTGTGGTGCTCATTGAATAGCATCATTGACGATACTATTCTATTGAGGTTGTTTCAACGCACTCTCACGGGAGTGGCCATGAAATGGTACGTCGAGCAACCCCCTGCTTCTCACAAAACCTTTAGCACCCTTTCTACTGCGTTCCTCACTTACTTTCAGTTACCCATTCACCATGATTCGAGAATTGAATTACTGACTCATTTCAAACAATATCCCTCTACCCACATTTTTGAACATCTCCACGAGTGGAGATGATGTCGTAGCTTATTCAAAGCTCAACTTGAAAACCGAGTCCTTTTAGATTTATTCTTGAAAACTTTGATGGCGGAGATTTCAAAGGATGTGGCGCAACGTAACCCACATCCAAAGAGGATGCAATCAGTAAAGCCCAGCAGCTTGAAATGATCTATACACAATCATGGTACATATATAATATCTTGCCTAACACCCCTCACCTGCAATCTTATCAAGAATTTTCAGGTGCGTCAAACTCTACAGACAGACTTATTGGGTCGATGACCCAAGGGAACCTAGGCAGCAGCAGTCAGAATCCCAGTTATACACATGGGTCTACCCAGGACATGTCTCAACCCAGATTTCAAAGTCATCATATGCAACAGCAAAATTTAACTAATAGGGCACCATTGTATCACCAAGGAGGACCTTACCCTCTGGCCAGGGGGACCCAGTACACAGGAAGAAAAATTGACGGAAGAAATCCCCCTGAACGGCAAGGCAAAAATATGAGACAGTAGTATGCTCAGTCCTAAGTACATAAACCACCAACACAGAACAATGCACAAGTGAACTTTGTGCAGCTGTCCCAAGATGAAGCACACCAGTATGATCAGGAGAATTACCCTCCCAATGTGGTCAAAATAAAGGTAAAAAACAAACACAAATGGAACCCTGGACAGGGGGGTAGTAGTAAACAGTGCCCACCACGACCCCAGCATGGAGATAACTTCAACCGGAATCAGAACCGAGAGCCAAGCAATGCTCAAAAGTAAGGCAAAATGCCACCTCTACGAACAAACCATTCTTGTTCGATATGTGGCGAGTACGGGCACTATACTCACCACTGTCCTGAACTCCCTAAGCTTAAAAAGCTTCAGAGTAATAGAGGACAAGGAGGATCTTCCTAGACAACTGTAGTCATGCAAGAACCCTTCCCCCATTAAGGAATTGTTAGCACTCAGCAGAAAAACCCCAACGATTTCGAGAAAAACAGCCATGAAAGTTACATGGCCGACAAAAAAATGTTTTTTCAAACATGAAATCATAGCTACGACACCCCACCAGACATCGGTTCGTCAGGGTTTAGTACATCCACGCCGACTGTGCCTTTGACCATTCTAATATTCCTTTAGAACCATTGCCAAAAATGGTTAAAGGGTGTAATAGGCGATCATGTAACTACTCCAAAGTAGCCCACAATTACATCATCGTAGACGATTTAGCCCAGTCACCTACTGCTATGTCTGCTTTGGAGGTACTGCAGTTGTTCCCAAAGCAGCGGAAAGCCCTAATTTCTACCTTAGGTGCCGTCAACCCCATCAACATGTGCATGATGGATTTTGATTTAGACAAAGCCACCCCTAGGCTTCCCTTCATGGTCTCCTTCTAGATACCAGTATCAGTATAGAATATCACTATTCATCGATGTGTCATTGACAAAGGTGCATCTACATGCATCATGTCAAAGAATGTATGGTAGAAGTTAGGAACCCCAGAACTCGAGCCTTCCGTCATCACTCTCAGGGCATACGACGGTCAACCCTCGACCCCCGTCGGTCTCTTCCAAAATGTACCGGTCTTCTTAGCTAGAAAAATGGTCCACATAGACATCGAAGTCTTGGATGCTCACTTGGATTACAATATACTCCTTGGGCGGAGTTACATGTATGCCATGTTTTCCATAGCATCCTCCATTTTCCACATCATGATGTTCCCCCATGAGGATCGAATCATTACAGTAGACCAGCTGACGCACACTGAAAAGTGCCCTTTAACCAACACAGATATGGTTCTACCTTATGTAGACACAGTCATTGATGGTCTTTCATGGTATCAAGAATATGGCCCTGGCCAATTCAAACCATCGTCCGTCCTAGGATCCTTCCTAGGAGATCCTCCTATTATCCATGAGGTATCACCCGATACCACAACGGCCCTGGTATGCATGATGTCCACGTCAAGCACCGAGGCTATTTAGGACACAGACTCAAGCGGTAACAACACTGAGGCATCAGCTACTGTAGCCTCCTTAGTCTATGCCGCCCCCCAAACTCCTTTCCTATACCTACCTCCTGGCTTCACCTCCCAGCAGGTCTTGGCAACACTAGTACTACCCAACATATCATTGGCATTCCAAGTGTGGTACCTCATTCCCCCATAGGAATGCCAGCTACCAATATTACTAAATTTGGATTAAAACCTCTCGGTCCCAAGGAGCCCCAACCAACCCAAGCAGCAGTCGAAACTGCCCCTGTAAAGGAAATCCCTGCTGTGAAACTGGCGACCACAATAAAGAAAATTGCCAAGAAAGGAAATAAAGTGTGACCCCTACCATGCAGAGGGAGTCATCAGCCTGTGTTATATGTGATGTCACAAGACACCCTACTCACATATGCCTAGATTTGGACGAATTAAAATGACTCCTCGGCTGCGAGGCAAGCACCTCAAAATGACGTTCCCATAAAAAGGAACTTGCCACCAAAAGTATAGGAAAACCGCTGCGTACCAATCACGCATGCGCCCTCTGTGAAACCTATGGTCACTATACCCACCACTGTCTAGAAATACCATGGTATCGGGACACCTTACATGCGATCAAGCGATCCTATCAAGAGGATCCTTCCATCCAGGCTACTAATGATGAGCCACGCACCATCTTGTACTTACAAGAGGAGCACCGATACGTAGAGCGCCCCCCAGTAATGCCCATTATACGTTGCACGCTATGTGATGAATGTGGCCA
The DNA here is from genome assembly GCA_034641835.2 of Pinus albicaulis. Taxonomy (NCBI): domain Eukaryota; kingdom Viridiplantae; phylum Streptophyta; class Pinopsida; order Pinales; family Pinaceae; genus Pinus; species Pinus albicaulis. The sequence continues at coordinate 1,905,065,773 of CM076575.1, read as the reverse complement.
CTACCTCAAAGAGTGTGCCACATTGGAACTCATCCACAAATGGCATCCAATTGAGAGGGTATACTACGTAGGGCTATGGGAAGCATAATTCACATGCCTGTTATGCACTGAAAATCACTTATTGGAGGATTGTCACTACATACCTCGCTTCCGACTAGCCCTTGTTAGCCTCTGCTCAACCATAGTTCATCTTTTCCAAGAAGACGATATGGATGCCAAATCCATTGGCAGCTCCATGACCCAACTAGAGGAGATGAGTGGGTCAATCATGTTCTTGTCATCCGAAGAACGGCCTAGCAAGCAACCCATAGTTACCTTCACAAACACATCATGAAAGCCACCCGCATGAATATTATGCAAGCAGACAGACCATATAGTAGTCCACTACCCCGACTTAGCAGCATATCGACGATGGTACCTTGCCCAGCCTCAGACCATGCACGATGGGAGACCCATATCACGGACATTTTTCCTGATATGTCATGGTAATCATTACGACTGACATTGTACTAATGTCTCACGACTCTGTCCCACTATAGACAAGATTAATGTCGTAGAAAAGAGGACAAGTGACCTTCAAGAATGGCATAAAAGATACGTCATTGACCCAACAACACCCTCACTACCACGATGGTGTTATAATCCTAATATGGCCCCGCCACCAGGGTGGTTTGTCACACCTGCTAAGATCATAAACCAATCATGTAAACCTTAGGCCCAGCCGAGGATAACATGTGGCCTATGTGATCTAAATGATCACTGGATCAATCAATGCAGAGAACTCAAACCCCTTACAAATAGTCTCCGCATAATCACATCTCTCCCTCAAAAGCTTCTCTCTAATCAAGAGAAGATTACATGGACTTACTGCCGAATTTTCTCACACTTTCATCATACATTTAAGTGCACGCATCTCCCCAAGCTGAGAGCAGCTATAGCAGTATTAAGTCAACCACCCACTAAAAAGGGAGGTAAGTTCCAACCCACGACACAAAAATGGAAACAAAATAGCCCTTGGTCCACAACAGACCCTTTCCAAGCATCCACATCTGGAACATCAAGTAGTGTAGATTCTCACACTATCTACTCTATTAGCATTGGGATACCCTGCACCATTTGCACCAGTCATAATCACACACCAGAGGGATGTCTGTTTCTGCAAACGTTCAGACATCTCTATGATAAAATCAACTTCTATCTACCGGGAATTGACTATCCTAGCAGGAAGGCCAACTATCAGCTCACTCAGGACTCCATTGCAGAGATCCTTCCCCCATCACATGCTAGCAACATAACTCATCACATATAACTTGTGTCATCACACGCCCAAGATAGGATTTTGAAAACCCCTTTGTCACAGGAATTTATATTTATTCCTATCACTAAAAACTAGGGCACCTTGCATCCTTGCATTGATTTCTGCGAGTTCCTAAACTTACATACAGCCATCAAATTCCTGGATGACACCCAGCCCCTAGAACAATGCCTAGTACAACTAGAGCTAGTTGAAGAAAATAGGCACCAATCGCTACAACACAATGAGGCCCATAAGAAAAGGGTAAAAGCATAATTCGACCGCCACATCACCCCTCGCTCATTTATTGAAGGAGAGCTAGTCCTTCACTATGATGTCGTAAAATAAGCCTTAGCGCTAGGAAAGTTAGAAACCCTGTGGAAAGGGCCCTATATCATCAAAAATTTCCTTCAACAAGGGGCATATATCTTGATGGAACTGGAGGGGACCTACCTCACTAACCCCGTCAATGACCTTTACCTCAAGAAATTCTACCCATAAGGGCCCCAAAATCCCTTATCCCCTAGAGTTAGAGTACACACAAACCCCAACACCAAAATATTTTGACCCAATAAACCTAAACGCACTCAAAATATCACCATGGATCACCAACTTGAACCCTATTTCGGATTTGCTGATGGAGCATCGCAATGGTATCAAAACTTAGCTGCAGCCGCCTGGGTCATCTATCACCCTGACCGATCACCAACGTGTTCGAACGGTGTGTGCATCAGTTCAACAACCAATAATAAAGCAGAATATGACGTCGTTATCGGACTTATGTGTGAGGCCCTCCACCAGGGCATCCGCCATATGCATGTCTACCTTGATTCCCAGTTATTAGTCTCACAGTTAAACAAAACCTTTGAAATCAGGGATGCAAACCTATTTAGAAAATATTTGTGTGCCAGAAGATTAAGCAGACAATTTGAGTATATTACATTCTCACATTTAGCAAGGAATTAAAACCAAACAGCTGATCGCATAGCTAACAATATCCTAGATTGGAAAGCATTGCGAGAAAAACACCATACATAAAAACCAAAAACATATATATCCATCAGCATAACAAAAATGCATAAACGAAATAAACATCACACCATGTAGAGCTGCAAAAAATATCTCTCATATATATATCAAAAATATGTGTATCAGAGTACAAAAAATAGTATTGCTAGCCCATTGGCCAGCCCAAAAATATAGAGGTCGTCAAAAATAAGGGAAGCATCCTCATAATGGGTGCTTTCCATGTGTACAAAATCTACTCTAGGGAGGTGCCCCCTCAAGAGGAGCACCTAGACCCACCACCACTCCTGGTGCCACCACCGGAGCTACTGTCACCACTGCAATAGCTACCCATCGTAGAGTCAGCCGGTATTCCCTCTCACAGGCCATCATTGTCTCTAGCCATATCTCCTCGAAGTCATCCATACGACCTCGAGCAGGCATCCCGTGGGTCAAATGGTCCACTCAACCCCGGAAGTCTTCTAGAACCTCTACCTGAGCTGTAAGTGTTATGATACGTGCCTCAGCCGCATCTGCACGAGCTCTCTCTACTGTTATCCCAGTGGTACATGTGCTACTTCCCTCACCTGAAGGGCTAGAACTATCCTCGCCCGATCCACCAAAACCCTCACCCAGTCCACCGACGGCACCACCTCCCCGACCACCAGGCAGTCGTGGTGGAGGGTTGTGACCCACCAACCAGGCCACTGGGCGTCCCACCTCGCCAATATCTGCATGAGTAACAAAAAGAATGTCAGTGTTAATAAAAAACACTCAATAACACAAAAAACTTGAATAAATGTAGAAATATAGCACATAATTGCGGGACCCCAAACATAACCAAAAGGGAGACCAATATCTAGATCACCCTGAAAATCCATCCTTGCATAAGGGTATGGAAAAAACATCTGCAGATTGTCCTCAAACCAGGCCTCCATCGTGTCTTTCCAATAACGACCCACTTTGCCACCACCACTGTGTGGCATCACCGAAGCCCACCTCCTCATACGTGGCTCCCTCGGCCCCCCGATAGGCACAGGCACTACGGGCCTCAGCAACATGACCCTCTCATACATGATGCTCCACAAAATGCTGGCATACGCAAATGATTTAGATCCATGCTGGACCCTAATCAGTTGCAACACCATACCATAAAAACATAAACGGGAAAAATTGAAGAAATTCCCATTCCTCAAGTGGCGTAAAACTCCCATCTGTGGGCCCGATGCCCGATGTGACGCAAATGACCCCGCTAGTCGCACAATAATAGCAAGAGCACACCACTTTTCCACATCTATCACTGAGGCGATATTGATGCACCCCTTAGTCATAGGTGCACCATCGCCATGACGCCACCAGAACCTGTCCATGTTCACCTACCCAGCAGGAAGTGGATACCTCAGTGCCTCTCCCTGAGGCAGTAATCCGGTCACCAAATAAATATCTGTCTCCGAAAGAATAATCAAGTTTGTCCCCCTCAGGACAAACATGTTTTGCCTCTGGTGTCAATGCCATATAATATAACATAGCAATCAGTCCTGTGACCGAAGACACTCATTCTCATCAAATTTCAGGAGGCCCCATGCGGCCAACAGACGATGCACCCCAGCATCAGTAGCCAGAGCAGTCCGGGTCTCGGGACAATCTCGCTTTCTCCACACTAACCTGCCAAGCAATAGGCACCCATCAGTACAAAGGAGAAAAACCATTAAGAATAGCGTAAAACCCAATTTTTTTCAAAAAACACTACCCTTTCATGCCTATCTCTCATACAGTCGTGCCCTTGCCCACTTGTTTCATTCACAGACGCACTCTTGCGCTCAAAGAGGCAGGGACAACGCACCTTCCTATGGCTGTACCTAATAAATAAGCACAAGGGGGCGCCTATTTCCCTAGATCACCCACACAATCTAGGGAAAAAAGCCCCTTTGAGGCTGTACAAACCTAATTTGTATGGCCACTGTCGTCACCCAACTGAAAAAATCAAAATGCAGGACGTCATGAGAGTTACCTTGGCATAGTATTGCTAATCCCCAGTACATCGGCTGACCGCAATGACAAGAAAGGCTCTGCTACCACCTCTGATCTCCCAAACTCAGCAAGTAAAAATGAATAGGATTAGGGCCATAATCCCTTATTTATTTCCCTTTTCTAGAACTTTGGAGGTCCATAATAGGAGATCAGAAGGTCCATTCTGCAAACCGTAAGTTGCACCATCATTAGCATACCATGACGAATGAAAGCAATGCCACACATTCGCTTTCCAAAGAAATATTTTTTCAAGCGCCGACAGGTATGCACCCTCCCATCTTCCTTTCCAAAATTCATGTTTTTCAAATAATATTGAATGAAAAGAAGATGCTTTCACTTGAGGTATTTGTTTTTGTAGGAAGAACCCACAAACCATTCACAACAATCACCACCAAAAGTTCCGGAGTAGGTATCATTCTACCCTCAGCATGATAGAGTCCCAAAAACTTTGCATATCCTGACATCATTTCTCCATCACAAATAAAACCTAGGGTCCTCACACCCAACCACGTTTATCATCACCTCACTCTACATATGATAAATGTCCTCAATAATTGGAGAGCCTCACCTCAATGGCGATCGTCATCTCAAGTAGACCATACATCACTCCACAAAGTGACACCATGGCCATACCATTATAGTCCTGGAAGCACCTCATGCCCATCCATATATCATGCATAACGTCAAGTTCACCATTCCAACTCAACCCCCTTCTCGGACGACTGGGTCATACCAGCAGAATGAAAGCGCTCCTCCACGCATCGCATTTGGCCTTCCATACCTCCATCAGCATTAATCCATCTACGACATATTTCGCTTCATCAACCCCACATATGAGACCAACCAATGGGACCCCTACCCCCAGCAAAACACCATCCTCACACCATCAAGTGAGTGACCCTCTTTCATGTTTTGGGGTACCCGTCTCTGTGTTTTGTACAAACCAAACCCCATTATTTTATTCTTTTTCTACAAAAATCACAAACAATGCCCTTCACCTCTTGACCCTCATATTTCACTTTTTACTCCCATGGTAGTAGTCCACCATCTCCCTTGGTTGAATTATTTCATACCCTCCATGCACGCACCTTTACGAAAATCATAGCCAGTTCATACCTGCCCTGGAAGTTCTACCGACTCCAGGGATTTTTTCCCTTCAGAAAATACCTATGACTGCTGCCAAGCTACTCAAATATACTCCGACCTCGGGCCACTAAATCCCCATCATCTGTTTTCATCCACCGCTCACCAACATGCCTATGTTAAACCCATTATGGTTTGGTTAAGGCTTCCTTTTTTTCGACATCAACACCTCTTTTCCAAAAAGGAAGCAGTACCTTGGATAACCCCTCCCCATGTTAAGGGGTATCCTCGGGTGGCACTATGGGAGACATCATTTTCCATAGATGTCATCGATTCTCTTGACATTCGACTACAACAAAAGCTTTCATGTCACAATGGTATTGTACCTTACAACCATTGCACTTTGATCAAGATCTGTTGAAGACCCATGCCCTTATAAGCATCTCTGACAACAATGCTTACACAAGAAGGTCCAAGCCAGTACATATGCATACATTTCACAGTGATCTGCCATACCAAGATTACGCATATGGGTACCAGATTCCACCTATCGTCAAATAAAAAAGCCCTTGAGGGCATCAACAGTCGTCGTCAAAAACCACCAACATCACTACCAAAATAGTGACATAGACAACACATGTATCTGTGAATTTTTTTTAACTAGCCATAGCATCACGAGCATGGGACATGCCTGCCTCGTTGAAATTTTGCATATATGTTGTATATTTTATCTACTTGCAAGGGGTCCCCTAGGCGGTGGTTATCTCAAAACCAGTGCAAGATTTTGTCCTTCTACATGCAAGCCTTGCTCTCTCTCTCTCTCTCTCTCTCTCTCTCTCTCTCTCTATACGATATAGAAAAGAAAATATAATGTATTTCGGCTATACAATTCTTCCTATACCTCACACATTAGGGGGCATATGTTAACACTGGAAAATCATACAACAAAAAACAACATCAAGTAATGTCGAGCCCAAGGATTTATAGGACAGAGATACATTATGGAATCAAAAATATTAAGAATCTCTAAGGTTTGGAGCAATTCAATATTGAACTAGTCATAAATTCCCGAATGCGTGCTTTTTCCTTCAATAAGTGTGCCTTCCTAAAAATGGAAAAAAGTCCCTTTCCGGGACCACAAGTAGGAAAATGATAGTTTCTCCTTATGTGAAAGCCACCTAAGGACAGCACCAGTTCCTCCTTAGGCCTTGTGTGAGCACAAAAAATCATATTTCAGCCCACAATGGAATATTTCCCATCCCTTGGGTCACTATCCACCATGTACCAAGGGAGGGAAGAAGGTTTGAAAGCTCAACTATATAAACCCTCAAAGAGATGAAAAATTTGTGAGCACAAGGTTATGTTGGCCAAAGTTTCCCAAGCAACACCAGCGATTTGTGTGAACCAAGGACCAGAAGCCAAAGAAGAGGACTCAATTGTTGGCCACCCAACAATTTCAGTCCATTGCAACATAGAGAGAGAGTTGAACTGTGTCAGAAGGAATAACTTGAAGGAAAAAAATCCTTGCGTCAGGTTCTAGAGCCTCTGCCTAGGCCCTTCGGCAAGTGGGTAATAATTGTATTAATTCCAAGCATTCAATGAGAAGAAGGCCATCGAGCCATTGTTTACCTTTTTATTGTCTGGAACTCTCTATTTAGCTTCTTTTTATTTTTTTAGTTTTACTTTTTCAATAGAGCATACTTAAGTGTATTACTTCATTTTAAGTCTTATACTTTTGAGCTCCCCCCAGATACTACCCGTTACTTATGGTTTAGAGAAAAGACCACATTCTCCAGATGCGTGCGATTTCGTACACCCGTGTGTCGAATCCACCACAACAAAGTGTTTGGTCAAGGTTAGGGTTAGGTTAAGGTTAAGGTTATGGTTAGGTTAAGGATAGCTTAGGTTAAGGTTAAGGTTAAGGGTTACGAGTTTAGTCAGGTTAAGGTTAAGCTTAAGGTGAAGCTTAAGGTGAAGGTTAAGGGTAAAGTTAAGTTTAAGGTTAAGGTCAAGGTCAAGGTTAAGGTTTAGGTTAGGGTTAGGTTAAGGGTAAGGTTATAATTAAGGTTAAGGTTAGGTTAGGTTTAGGTTAAGGTTAAGGTTAGGTTAAGGGTAAAGTTAAGGTTAGGGTTAAGGTTAAGCTTAAGGTAAGGTTAGGTTTAGGTTAAGGTTAAGGTTAGGTAAAGGTTAAGGTTAAGGGTAAGGTTAAGGTTAAGGTTATGGTTATGGTTAAGGTTAGGTTGAGGGTAAAGTTAAGGTTAAGGTTAGGTTAATATTAAGGTTAAGGTTACCGGTTTAGTCAGGTTAAGGTTAAGGTTAAGGTTACAGGTTTAGTCAGGGTAAGGTTAAGGTTAAGGGGGTAAGGTTAAGGTTAAGGTTAAGGGTAAGGTCTAGGTCAAGGTTAAGGTTATGGTTATGGGAAGGTTAAGGTTAAGTTTATGGTTAAGGTTAAGGGTTTTGTTAAGGTTAGGGTTAGTTTATAGTTAAGGTGAAGGTAAATTTTAAGGTTAAGGGTAAGTGTTACACAAAATTTTGTCACCGTCCCTACAATCCCTCGTCCTATACATTGGAGGACTATTTGTGTGACCTGTGAATAGTAAAATGTCTTGAAAACACCTTTATGGTATCCTTCTACATAAGGGCAATAATTCTCCTCAAAAAAAATTTCCTATGAAAAACCCTAAAAACGCATGTTTTAGCATTGGCGCAGGTAGCCAATTCATCCCTCGCGCCAATGAGGAAAATGCACACTATTGGGTGCACCAGCTGGCGCTCTGTCCCTGTGTTGTCCCTGCGCCAAGCCTATTAAGGAATTATTTTTAACAATAGAAGGTGGAAGTTTGATTCTAACAACTTTAGAACAGATCATCACAATGTGGTTGGGTTGTTTTCCTCCGGATCTCCTTGATTAGGAAGTGGTTTTCCACCTCTCATGGAACCTTCCTAAGAGATAGGACTCTATCCCATGATTATAGGGATCCCAACTTCCCTTTCTCACTCTATAAAAGCCTACCCTCTCCATTTTCTCGCTAGCTGAACTTTTGGGAAGGAAATTAAAGATAAGTGGCAATCAAGAGAAGAGTTAAGGAGAACCCTATGAGAGAGAGAGTTATGTCAAATCCCTGACGAGCTTTTTGAGACACGTCCCACTGGAGCCCTGTCGAAGGAATATCATGACATCAAAGCATCGGTTGTAATCGTTCTCTCGTATCTTAATATACATGACTCTAATATTGGTTCCATGATTGTAATTTTCCATTATATAATGCAATTTCATTTGTTCCTCTCTGACTGATCAATAGTTATAAAGTGTGAAATATTATGTTGCATGTTTTCTCTCTTCTTTGCATGTGTATACGTATCTGGATGCTACAAGCTGACGGATCGTGACCTGTCCAGCTAGGAACGGAAGCGCCACTTATTCTTCAATAGCAGCGAAGGAATCACGGTAAGCAATCTATCGCGATTCTACTCTTTGTAACTAGGAACAAATAGCTTTCCATGTTTCGATTATTACTAGACCCACTCTAGGGCTAGTGGGATTGCCTCTGTCCATAAAGGGGATTTACCTCATCATATGTAAGTAAGATCCATGTATAAACTATATATATATATATATATATATATTTCAAGTGTTTGCAAATGCATCATATAAAACCAAAAAATATACATGTTTGTTTCAGTTACATCCAAAGATGACATGTCTCTCAAAAATATGCAAATAAAAAGCCTAGGTGACTAATCGACATGGTACTCATGGTAGCACATCACTGCCCACACCAACCGCCTCAGCAAGCGGTGGAGATGACTTGGCACCCCTATGGTGTGCCTCTGATAAGCTAATGGAACATCAGCTAAATGAGCATAATCCAAAACTCCACGAGTGATCCCCTTTAGGTTCTATACAAGCTCATCCCCCTCGCCCCCCTAACCTTGAGGGTCATAAGTGAGAGGGGTCCTCCTCGCTACTGGTGACATTCTGGTGGGCCTCTCTTGGCCAAAATTTGCATAAATATAGGATCAGATGTTAGAACATGCATTTATACCAAACAATCATAAAACTCATAAAATTAAAAAGAGTCTTACCGAGCTTGTCATCCCATTTCTCTCCTTCCAAGAGCAGAAGGTTTGGGTCTCCAATAAAATCTATACTAGCATAGGGCTAATCCTCCACGAAGATGAGCTATCATCGGAGCCACCTAAAGAACTCGGGCCTCCATGACATCTGCTGGCCACCCCCTGCCCTGGGCATCAATGCTGCCCATCGAGCCATCTGTGGCTTTCTCAACAGTGGATCTGGGACTATCGCCCCTTGGCACTGGAAGATAGGTAGTCATTCCAGGAAGAACGACACCAAAGTCGATCCATATCCAAACTGTTTCAGTTTGGTCTGTTTGCATTTTGTGAGTTTCTGTTTTATGTTCATAGTCACGGCTGTGGCCAAGTCAAACACTGTTGGGTTCATGCACTCTGATGCAAGAAGGAGTTGTGTCTTTGTAACCTCGTGCAGTGCTTGCGACCCCGTAGCCCACGTAATGGTATGTAGCACTACTCTTAGTGCTAGATCAAAGATGTTCTGAAATTATACCTTTCCGCTACTTCTCCCTTTGCATGCCCCTCGGCACACCTTGTCCATGACCATTGTCATGTTTTCACTTGAAGGCCTGGTGCCGGTCAGGATAGGAACTGGACCCCTGTGTGATAGTCCAGTGATAAAGTACATGTCTGACACTTCGAGCTTAAGTGCCTAATCTTGAAGTTTGAAATTCTCCTCATCCTCATCCCATATGCTAATTAGATACTACAGTAGTTCAGGCTGAGCCCAGAGACATGGCCTCAGGAAGAATTTCTTCAGCCCACAATTTCAGAGAACATTCATATACTGCTCATTTCCCATTTCCAATTCATCTTCCTCGTTGTGCTCTCTTTCCTTCCATTCAATTACCATTTTTTCTTTGTACCTACATTAAATCAAACATAGGGGTGTTAGAACCCTCCTCAAGTATTCAAAATTTCTTTTCATTGGTTCATTTTTGAGATTTTTTAGTTGGAATTTGCGTTGCGCCATTGGCGTGATAGTCGAGCTAACAGTCGCACAAACTGGTGCAGCCTCTATGTAAAATAGATTGGATTGGCGCAGGTCCGTGCCTGGTACCCGCGCCAACTGCGTAGCCCTAAATTTTGAAATTTCCTCCCTAAAATACCTCAAAAAATGATTAAATATAATGAAATGCAGCTTAAAATATGGCTAATGGAAGTGGCTCTTACCTGAAGAAGACGGAATCCAGATTAGTCCACTAGATTGTTCACAGTCGTCGCCTCAAGATCGCGAAGGAAATGGTTCACTATCGCTATGCAAAGAGGTAAACATGTGAAAAGTGAATAAGTTTTTACTATTTGTAATATTTATAAATTTTTAAATCCAAATTGGGTTTTAAGACATATTTTTCCAATATTTTATTATATTTTTGTCGAAAAATAGGTTTTACACTTTCTTTTTGTGCAGGGACAAGTTTCCACGTGATTAAGACAAAGACACAAGTTGTATTTTATACTTGTTAGGACTCGGTAAAAACACGAAAAAGTCACTACTGGAGTCACCTTTCAGCTCTTTTCTGACTCTCTAAAACTAAAATTATTGTGTTGCATGTTGTCTCTCTTCTTTGCATGTGTATAGGTATCTGGATGCTTCAAGCTCACGAATCATGACCTGTCCTGCTAGGAATGGAAGCACCACTTCTTCTTCAATAGCAGTGAAGGAATCACGGTAAGATATCTATCGCGATTCTACTCTTTGTAACCAAGAACCAACAACTTTGTGTATTTCGATTGTTGCTAGACCCACTCTAGGGCTAGTGGGATCGCCTCTGTCTGTAGAGGGGATTTACCTCCAAAACAGTAAGGCTAAGGTTATGGTAGAAATTAAGGTTAATATTAGGTTAAGGGTAAGGTTAAGGTTAGGTTAAGGTTAAGGTTAAGTTAAGGCTAAGGTTGAGGTAAAGGGTTTGGTAAGGCTAAGGTTAATGTTAAGGTTAAGTTAAGGTTAAGGTTAGGTTAAGGTTAAGGTTACGTTAAGGTTAAGGTTAAGGTTAAGGTTACGTTAAGGTTAAGGTTAAGGTTAAGGGTTTAATTAAGGTTAAGGTTAGTTTAAGGTTAAGTTTAATGATAAGGGTTTGGTCAAGGTTAGGGTTAGGTTATAGTTAAGGCCAAGGTTAAGGTTAGGTTATAGTGAAGGTTAAGGATAAGACCCATAACCTTAACCTTAACCTTAATCTTTACTTAACCTTAACCTTAACTATGACCTAACCCTAACCTTGACCAAACCCTTAACCTTAACCTAACTAAACCCATAACCTTAACCTAAATTAACCTTAACCTCGACCTTGACCTTATCCTTAACCTTATCCTTAACCTTCACCTTAACCTAACCTTAACCTTCAGCTTAACTATAACCTAGCCCTAACCTTAACCTTTACCTAACCTTAACCTTAACCTTAACCTTAACCTTAACCTTAACCTTGACCTTGACCTTAACATTAACCTTAACCTTAACCTTAACCTTAACCTTAGCCTATCCTTAACCTTAACCTTAACCTTGACCTAACCGTAACCTTAACCTTAACCTTAACTATAACCTAACCCTAACCTTAACCTTCACTATAGCCTAACCTTAACCTTAACCTTAACCTTAACCTTACCCTAACCTCAACCATAACCTTAACCTGACTAAACCCCTAACCTTAACCACTTAACCTAACTTTAACCTTAAACTTAAACTTAACCATAACCCTAACATTGACCAAACCATTAACCTTAACCTTAACCTGATTAAACCCGTAACCTTAACCTTAACCTCAATAAACCCATAACCTTAACTTTAACCTTAACCTAACCTTAACCTAACTATAACCTTGCCCTTAACCTAACTTAAACTTAACCTTGACCTTGACCTTAACCTTAACCTTAACCTTACCCTTAACCTTAACCTCACTAAACTCATAACCTTAACCTTACCCTTAACTTTAACCTAAACCTTTACCCTTAACCTTAACCTTACCCCCTTAACCTTAACCTTATCCTAACCTTAACCTTACCTAAAACCTAACCCTAACCTTAACCAAACCTTTAACCTTAACCTTAAATTTAACCTAACCTTAACCTTGACTTTACCTTTAACCTAACCTTAACCTTAACCTAACCTTAACCTTAACTTTACCTTAACCTTGACTTACCCTTAACCTAACCTTAACCTTAACCTAACCTTAACCCTAACCTTAACCTTAACCTAACTATAACCTTACCTTAACCTAACTTAACCTTAACCTTCACCTTGACCTTAACCTTAACTTTAACTTTACCATAATATTAAGGGTTTAGTTAGGTTAAGGTTAAGGTCAAGGTTAAGGTCAAGGTTAAGATTAAGTTTATAGTCAAGATTAAGGATAAGGGTAAGATTAGGGTAAAATTTCTTGTTAATGTTAAGGTTAAGGTTAAGGTTAGGGTTAAGGTTAGAGTTAGGTTAAGGTTAAGATAAAAATAAGGTTAAGGTTATGGTTAGATTAAGGTTAATGTTAAGGTTAAGGTTAAGGTTAGGGTTAGGTTAAGGTTAAGATAAGGATAAGGTTAAGGTTAAGGTTAGGGTAAAGGCTAAGGTTAAGTTTAATGTTAAGGCTAAGGTTAGGTTAAGGTTAAGTTAAGGGTAAAGTCAACCTGTAACATTAACCTTAACCTTTACCTTCACTGTAATCTAACCTGAACCTTGACCAAACCCTTAACCTTAACTATAACCTAACCTTAACCTTAACCAAACCCTTAACCTTAACCTTGACTTTAACCTTAACTTAACCTTAACCTTAACCTTAATCATAACCTTAACCTTACCTTAAACTAACTTAACCTTAACCTTGACCTTGACCTTAAACTTAACCTTAACTTTACCTTAACCTTAAGGGTTTAGTTAGGTTAAGGTTAAGGTTAATGGTTTTGTCATAGTTAGGGTTAGGTTGAGGTTAAGGGTGAAGGTTAAGGGTAAGGTTAAGGTTAAGGTTAGGTTAAGGGTAAAGTTAGGGTTAAGTTCAGGGGAAGGTTAAGGTTAAAGTCAAGGTTAAGCTGAAGGTTAAGGGTAAGGATAGCGTAAGGTTAAGGTTAAGGTCAAAGTCAAGGTTAAGGTTAAGTTAGGTTAAGGTAAGGTTAAGGTTACGGTTAGGTTAAGGTTAAGGTTAGGTTAAGGTTAAGGTTAAGATTAGGTTAAGGTTAAAGTTAAGGTTAAGGTTAGGTTAAGGTCAAGGTTAAGGTTAGGTTAAGGGTAAAGTCAAGTTTAAGGTTAGGTTAAGGGTAAGGGTTTGGTCAAGGTTAAGGTTAGGTTATAGTTAAGGTCAGGTTAAGGTTAAGGTTAAGGGTTTGGTCAAGGTTAGGATTACGTTATAGTTAAGGTTAAGGTTAAGTTTAAGGATAAAGATAATGTTATGGTTAAGGTTAAGGTTAGGGTTAGGTTATAGTTAAGGTTAAGATTAGGTTAAGGGTTGTTACAAAGTATTTTTTCATCGTCCCTACAATCCCTCATCCCATGCATTGGAGGAATATTCTCGTTACCTGTGAATAGTAAAATGTCCTGAAAACACCTTGATGGTATCCTTCCACATAAGGGCAAGAATTCTCCTGAAGAACATTTCCTCTGGAAAACCCTAAAAAACCATGTTTTTGCATTGGTACGGCTAGACAGTTCATCCCTTGCGCAAATGGGGAAAATACACACTAGTGGGTATGCCAGCTGGTGCTCTGTCCCTGTGTTGTGCCCATGCGAAGCCTATTAAGGGATGTTTTTTAATAATAGAAGGTGGAATTTTGATTCTAAAAACTTCAGAACGAATCATCAAAAAGAGGTTGGGTTGTTTGGCTCCAGATCTCCTTGATTAGGAAATGGTTATCCACCTCTCATGGAACCTTCCTAAGAGATAGGACTCTTCCCAATGATTATAGGGAGCCTCACCTCTCCTTCCCCCTCTATAAAATCCTTTCCTCTCCATTTGATAGCTAGCTGAACTTTTGGGAAGGAAATTATAGCTGAGTAACAATCAAGATCAGAGCTAAGGAGAACCCTGTGAGAGAGAGATTTTTGTCAAATCCCTGACGAGCCTTGTGAGACACGTCCCGCTGGAACCCTATCGAAGGAAGATCATGACATCAAAGCATCGGCTATAATCATTCTCTCATATCTTAATATACATGACTCTGCTATTGATTCCATGATTGCGTTTGTCCATTATATAATGCAATTTCATTCATTCCTCTCTCACTGATTGATAGTTATAAAGTGTAAAATATTACGTTGCATGTTGTCTCTCTTCTTTGCATGTGTATAGGTATCTGGATGTAGCGAGCCCACGGATTGTGACCTGTCTAGCTAGGAATGGGAGCGCCATTTCTTCTTTGACAACAATAGTGAAGGAATCACGGTAAGCGATCTATCGTGATTCTATATTTTGTAACTAGGAATCAATAGCTTTGCGTGTTTCAATTGTTGCTAGACCCACTCTAAGGCTAGTGGGATCACCTCTGTCTGCAGAGGGGATTTACCTCCACAAAAATTTGGTGAATCCACTAGGGATCAGTGGGAGTTGGTCCTTCCTCTGTTGGGTTGTTTTCTGGCTTCTATTTCATTAGTTTTCTTCCCTAGTTCACCTTCCTTGGTGTTAAAACCTTGTTCAACCCCTAGAAGACCAGATCCAGCCTCTGTTCATTCATTTTCATGATTTTCTAGGGTAAACCTTATTAGCGTGGTTATCCCTCTAACAATCGTGCCAAAGGGCGCAAGTTGCTAGTTAGGCACCCGTGCCATCCCCTGTTTGGCGCAGATTATAGCCAGACAAGCGCACCAACCCTGCTTGGTTTTAGGGTTTGCTTGTTCTTGGGATCTCTAAGCTTGAGTTTTGGTCCTGGGTTGTTTTTTCTGATTGTTTGAGTGCTTTGAAGTCATTTTTTACTGTGTTTAGCCCTTTTCCTCCAGTTGTTTTCCCTTTTCTGTCAGTTTTGTATTTTAGCCTTAGGGCTTCTAGGTGCTTCAGTGTGCTGAGCCTCCCATGGGAGTTTTGGGTATTTTCTTTCCCGATCAGCCTTGTTTCTTATTATTTGCATTCATATTGCTGAATTAGATTGAGTCACTGCATTTATTGAGTGATTGTCCTCTCTTTTGTTTAGTTTCTCTTTGTGTTTCTCCAAGCCTAGATCACACTGCTTGTTTGAGTCTCTTTCGAGATTCTTCTTCGCTTTGAGGGATTTCATCATTGGTTTGAGTCTTGATAGTGTTTGTTTGAGTTGAGTGAACTTTTTTGGTTTCAACTTTCTCTTTATCATTCTCAAATTGAAGTTTCCATTAGTTTTTCATTTATTTAGTGCATTTTATCTAATACATTAAAAAATACAAAAAAAATATTTTGCATTATTGATTGACATAGTGAAAATTGAAAAATCTTTCGCATTACTAGAATTGTATAATTCTAGAAAAAAAATTTCTAGTTTCATTAGCTTGCATTGAAATCGATAGTGGATGTTTTTTTGTGTTCATTTCGCTATCATCTGAAAGCTCTCAACTCTCCTGTAGATAGCTCTTCATTGAACGAAATGATGTTTTGTGGCATGTAGTCTGCATCTAGAGGTTTTATGAGATCCAACATTCAATAGGGCCTTGAAATCGAAACGTAAATTGAAGATCAACTTTAAAATTTACTGAATTAACCTAAGGCAACATTGAAACTTAACAAAACATCTAGTAATCTATTAAGTCCCTATATTAATAGTGTATTCCCTTATTATGTTAGTGTAGCCCCACTTATTGTTATTTTTGTACCCCTGTAACCCCCATATTGTTATTATTGTGCCCTTACATTCTTATTGTTAGGTCAGATAGGATTACATTGTAGCCCCACTAGGATTATATTGTGGCCCCATGGACTCCCATATATAGAAGGAGGTTTTGGTCATTTTTATCATCCAAGAATTTTTCATTCATGTAATGTATTACAGGTTGCCCCCTCGAAGTGGCTTATTTCTAAGGCATTGGTATCTCCTTTCTTCTATTTTTGGAGGTGGTTTCACAACATTTGGTATCAGAGATTTGAGATTCTAGGGTTTCGCTGCTCCAAACAGGTCATCGTGGAATTTTTGCTATAAATTTTTTTTCTACAAAGGCTCAAAATCTAAAAATTTTAGAGTCCGAAGTCACAATCCTAAGGAACATCTTCGCAAAATTTCAATGTTTGGTTTGCAATAGTTTCGGAGATATGATTTGTGCAAGTTAGGTCATTTTGCAGGCTCCTAAATTTAACCTAAATAGGTCATCGTGGTATTTTCGTAATAACGTTATTTCTACGAAGGTTAAGAAGCTAAAATTTTTAGAGTGCGAAGCCGCACTCCTGAGGAACATCATCGCAAAATTTCAGATATTTGTTCACAATATTTTCGGAGATATGATCTGTGGAAGTTAGGGATTTTTGAGGCTTCTGAATTTCATCTCAAAGAGGTGATCGTGGGAAAATATTCATAGCTCTCTCTCCGAGCATTGGATTGGAATGTTGTAAAAAGTGGCCACAATTACATGGAATATAGTTTTCAGTCTATAAATTTTAGAGCCAAATAAGGAAACAGTGACACGTGGCAAGTCGTACAAGTTCACTCTACTGAACCAGTCCAAAATTGGGTCATTTTGGTAGATTGGACATAACTTTATCTTGAAGAATCCAAATCTGATCAGACCTATGGCATTGGAAAGAAGCTTTAGAGGGCTACTACAGGGCTGAATTTTAGATATTGAGGATCTGTAATTATAGAGATAATTCAATTTCAATATCGAGCTCCTCAAAAGCAAGTAAAAGGTGTCTATTTGGTTTTTAAAATTGCATAACGTTTGTTTGAAAAGGAAATTTGAAGTGATTCCAAGGGCATATTTCAGAATTTTTATCATATTGGGTTCTATAATGCCTCCAAAAAATAATTCCATACCCATTAATCCCTCAAAAATCTATAATATGACGCATGAAGAGGAAGAATTACAGTATGAGATATCAAAATTACAGTACCAAGTGCAACAAATTTCGATATTATGAAGAGCAACTAAATATGACATAGATGGTTTAAAAGTAGAAATGAAGGCTAATTTGGATGGCTTGAAGGATCAAATAATAGCTAATATGGATGATAAATTAGTGGAATATCACATCGAACCTCAACAACAAGTTCTCCAACTCTCAAAGGATAACCTAACTTTGGTGCAGAATCTAATGAAAAAATAGGAAGATCAACATCACATCGAAAGAATTTCTAAAACAATCAAAGAAATAAGAACTCGACAAGTATGATCAATTTTAGAGTATCTTAGCAAGTGGAAGAACTTTCCCGTAGAATATTCCACATGGGAGGATGAGAATTTTATACAAAAGCATCAAGAAATAATCAAGCGTTGAGGACAACACTTGTTTGAAGGAGAGGGGCATATTAAGTCCCTATATTAATAGTGTATTCCCTTATTATGTTAGTGTAGCCCCCCTTATTGTTATTTTTGTACCCCTGTAACCCCCATATTTTTATTATTTTTCCCTTACAATATTATTGTTAGGTTGGCTAGGATTACATTGTGGCCCCACTAGGATTATATTGTGGCCCCATGGACTCCTATATATAGAAGGAGGTTTTGGTCATTTGTATCATCCAAGAATTGTTCATTCATGTAATGTATTGGAGGTTTCCCCCTCTAAGTGACTTATTTCTAGGGCTTTGGTATCTCTTTTCTTCTATTTTTGGAGTTGGTTTCACAACATAGTCTAAGGTAGTGACGTGTTCTGGCATCTTTAAGCCTAGCAACTATCACTCGCCATCTGGCTACAGACAACACTAGTATGGACTTGTGCTCCCCATACTGTCGCATATATAAAGGGAGACCCCATTAGGTTTCAAATCCTTTATCCATAGGAAGCCGAGTCTACAGCCTTTTACCTATGATACACCAAACACAACATTCAGAGAGATTACCTGCACGTACATTAAGTCCTTAGTTTATTTCTCTTTCATTTTTACCAAGGTGTATATGGTAGTTCACGGATATCTGGTACACCCATTTGCCTAGATTACCAGAGCAGTCATTTTGATCTTTACTGACTCCCTAAATTTGAAAAGATCATCAAGCGCTTGTCCTTTCACACTTGTTTCAAAAATGACAGTGATAGAGTCATCTTTTACTCGTTTCTAGACTCTTAAAACATGAAACAGTAAAGTTTCTAGTTTCAATGTGGTAAAATTAATCACCTACAATCACACGCCCATTTAGAGATTGATTTTTTAGCCTGTTTTTGTTTGCCTTGGTTTTTGCCTGCGTGTATTTGTTTTTGATCTCTTCCTATTTTTGCTATAATCACCATGGTGGAACCATTAGTTTCATCTACTAGTAGCCTTTATACAGACGATTCATCAGAAGTCTCTTAGTCCTCTGCTGAGCATCAGCAGCCCTCTATATCCGAGCTTCCCTTTAGGGGACTGATTATATCTAAAATTACCTTTGGAGGACTAGTTGAGTTTAATTGGCCCTTGTCCAACGCTTGGTTTGGATTTGGACTTGGGGAACACTTCCCTCCTCTTACATCGGGATCACCATTTTTGGATGTTGTCATACCTCCTAGTCCCCGTCATCTTTTAGAAGATCTTATGACAGGGTCAAATATGGACTCATCCAGTCCTATTCCTAGTGAGGGAATTCCAACTTCTGGTGAAGACAGCAGATTTTTCCTAAAAACATCCCTGAACCTTCTGTTATGTCTTCTCCTGGTCTGTCGCTCCCAGTTGGATATAGGTCTTTAAGTCACGTCATGTCCGTTATTGCCTCTATGGGAATATTGACTCCGTCCATGGAACTAATCATTCCCTCATTAAGGATGTCACCACATACACCTCTCATGACATCTCCTTTTGTCACATCGGCACCTGTTAGACCTATTGTATGCATGGCTGTGTCTACACCTATTGTCACCACTCAGTCAACTAGGACCTCGTTAGTTCCTGAAGACATTTATATAGCTTCGACTATTCCTGAAAACCTTTCTCCTGAGGAGTATTAGATGAATTTACAGCCACTGATCTCCCAGGTTGATCAGTCATCTCAGGATCTTAATCTTCCTTACTTTTCTCATTATGGAGCGGATGGTACCCCACTCTATTCATTTCCATTTCAATATGATGAGCATGGTAACCCCATTCTTTTTCCGACTCTTGAGGCTTATCAATATATTAATGGTTTTATACCTACCCTACCTGTGTAACCTTCTAACCAACAAGGACAACCCTTTCAGGGAAAACCTTTGTATCAGCAAGGATATGCTTCTGGCCCAAAAGGACAACCCTTCCAGGGACAACCTTCGGCCCAACCAGGGTATGCATACGATCTATAAGGGAAACCCTTACAGGGACAACCTTCGGTCCAGCAGGGATTATTTTACAGCCCGCAAGGGAAGTCTTAAAATCCTCAAGGTCAACCTTTACAGCCTCACCCTGTTGTCCAACCAAGGCAACCTCAAGGACCAATAGGGAAACCAGTGTATCAACCTCGACCTCCATATGGTCCTGGGTGGAAAAATCATCCCTCTCAACCATTGGTGCAACCTCAGCAACCTCATTTTCCAATTGGTCAAAATGTTACATAGCCAAGGCCATCCTATGGTCCTATGCCAAGTCAACCTAGTTATTAGGCACAACCTAGCCCACTCCTGCCATCAGGCCAACCTGCTCAACCAGGGTAACCTGGTGTCCCTCATCATCTAGGTCAACATGTTCAACCAGGACAACCTGCAGAAACTTTTAACCCTGCTCAGCCACCAATCTATTATATGCCACGGCCGAATCTACCTGTGTGCTCGACTTATTCGAATCAGCAAGGTCCCACTTACCAGTAGCCTATTCGACCCCAAGGCGACTACTACCCTCAAGGTTAGTCTCGACTGATTTACAACCTGCCTAAAGGTTATGGTTATTACCCTCAATAGCCAGGCCATACTTATACTCCATGGCAAAATCCTTACATTGCTCAATCAAGACCCATGTATACTCAGAATCAGTATCATGGTTATCAAACCCCGTATCCTAGTTTTCAGCCGTCGTATCAACCCAATTATCTGGCTTATACCCTCTATGGTCAGAATCATCTAGGACAGAACCAATGGGGGTAGAGTTATGCTCAACCAAGATGGAGTACAGATACAGGTCCTTATGAGGGACCTGGCATGCATTTTAACCCTCATTTAGCTTTTCTCACCACATTGGAGTTACCAGACATGTCCAAATTGACCAATGATCCGATTCTTCATAATCCATATTGGCCTCCGGTTTCAATAAAGGTGCCCGATGATTGTCCTAAGTTTGAGGGGAAATTTGGAGAAGACCCCCAAGAACACGTCATGACATACCACTTATGGTGTTCTTCGAATTCTTGGGTTGATGACTCGGTTCGTCTGTGTCTTTTCTAGCACACTCTTACCCGTGATGTTGATAAATGGTACATTGAACTACCCCGTGGTATTTTTCAAGATTTTAATACTCTAGATATGGTGTTCCTCATGCATTTCCAGTTACCAGTTTGTTACGAAGCCAAGACGCATCTCCTGACATCTATGAAACGGGACAAAACTACTCATATTTCAGTTCACATTCACGAATGGAGGCATCGTCATCATTTGATCAAGTTTGACATTCCTGATCAGCTTCTGACTCACTGGTTCACGATCTCCTTTTTCAATAAGATTTCTCAGGACATTGCTATGGGGGCATCTGTAACTGAGGAACAGGCCATTGCTCGCGCCCAATACCTAGATTTAGTGTACTCTCAATTGGGCATGTTATATGACATCTTGACTGATGCCCCGTGACCAGGGACCTCTAAAGCACCGGCTACCTCATCAGTAGACAGTGTTATTGGTTTTGTCAGTCAGAATTCTCTCATGTCTTCCAATGGGAAGCAAAAATTGAATTCTTCCAATACTTCTGCTTCTCAGCCTGCTCCAGATTCTGTAAAACCGCAGAGGTCAATGCCATTCAAGCCAATCCTGTGGACAAGACCTCCAAGGGAAAAAAAGAGGCATATGAAAATCCAAATCCGATGCCCCAAAACCAGAATCGTCTAAACCCCACGCTGATGATGGTTCGCAGCGAAAACCAAAGTATCCCTGTCTGATTTGTGAAGAGGATCACTACACTAAAGATTGTCCTTGATGATATGAGGTTAGTTAACTACTAAAAGGCACTAAGGGAACTCCGGAAGTCCTTAAAGAACCTTTCCCATCTCAGCATACCCAGATGGTCGATCAATCTGCACCATCTGCATCGTTCGGCTCTCAAGTTTTCATGATGAATGGTTCTGCACCCATTTCCATCGCGACTTGGTCGAAAGATTATGCCAGATCACGTTAGGAAGCCGGGAAGGAGGTCGTTGATTGTCCTCCTTGTTAGGTCTCTGTAATTTATTAGCAATATTGGCAGAGTCCAATTACAGAAACAACATCGTTTCAACCAACTTTGGGATTCTAGGATCTAGCCCTCCTGAATCCGGAGAGGGATCTCTCCAATATGTACAAAGATGGATATTGTCTTTCAAAGTTTAAAGAAATGATGTTAGGCTAGTTATGAAGACCGAGGGGTTTTGTTTTTTTTTGGATGGTTGAGCATGAAATGTTACTTGAGGGGAAAGTTCTAAGTGCAAAAGTTTCGAAAGTGAGAAGTTGCAAGTGGATAGAACAGCTAGGCTGAAAAGATAGATATAACGCTGGTTTTTAGTCCATTGGTCTATGGAGTCGTATCTGGACTTTAATTGAGAAACAACATCAAGTGTGATCCAAGGGGCAAGTCATCTATACCACAAGATTATTGAGATTAAAATGATGGAATGGAAACATTAAAATGTTGGAGGGGTGGAAACTGATAATAATTTCTCAGAGGATTTATAGTCAGTCCAAACAAGAAAAGCCTCTTAAGTAACTATTTTAAAACCAACCAAGGACAGGGCTAACCATAGACTTCTTGGGCAAGTTCTTATTAAAGCAGCTTAATTGACAAACAATCCAGTAATCCGCATAATTACCTTCAGAAAGTATGAAAACATATAAGAGAAACAAAGTGTAACTTAAGATCAGATAAAGTACTTTTAAACCTAGTCTGCTTTCAGTCGACACCAAGGGAAACTTTCAAAATCTGCCTTTGGAGAAAAGAATCTAGGAATCAGGGCGAACCATATCTTCTCTAGTCTAACTTTAATAGCAAAAAATGGAAATCACATTCAAGAACAATGTTTAAGCAAACAGAAGGACGAAAGGAACGCCAACGTTCCTAACTGTTTAAACAATATTGAATCATTCTTAAATAAACAAGCTTGAGGAAAACATTAAGATAAAGATTTCTCAGCCAGAGAAGGTTACTGATATCCAGTAGATCCTAACCCTGTTTAAACTGTTCTTTACAGAGGAATATGAACAATATGGTAGACATAGAAGGAAAAAAATTTAACAAAGAAAGAAGCACTTCACCGGTGATATAGACCAGGATCCCAAGAAACAACTTTTATATTGATGTCAAACCAGTTACAATCTTTAGGTCCAATGTTTCAGTTCAGCAATCATCTTCACTATTCAAATTAACTATTCTAGCACAAACAGAGCTTCAAGGGCCAGTGAACACTATGTACAAATAGAAGTCTCGAGCTCAAGTGAATTTCAAAGTTCTGCAACCAACAACTTCTCATCTTCTACTGAGGTATTTATAGAATAATGAGGAGGTGAGACCTAACAAAATATCTCTCGAAGCAATTAATACAGATTCAAGACTTCTTGGCCTTTTGAGGGGCTCGATGAAGAAGTTCACAGGTGGAACACTGTATTAACTGTTTTACATTTATGAATTAAGCTCAGCAGGAGCTTTATTGGACTTTGAGGCTCTGGGTATCGTGTGGATTAACTCCGCGGATATTTTCTGCATTGATTTCCTTGCAGAAGTAACTCCCTGGCTGCGCTAGAGGCGAATATCTGATTTTCTTCATTAACTTCGGCCTTTGTTTTGAAAGGTTTGAGGCAACAGGTGGCTCGGGGGTAGCTGAGGAATCAATTTGCCTCAGATGTGGCGGTGGAGGCTTTCTATCTCATAAAACACTTTAGGTTTTCTTTTAAACTGTGTTTTAGATTGGGGATTAGGCTTTTGATAACTGTCTTAGCCGTAATCCCCGTAAAAACTGTCTTCGATCTTCATCTGCTGTGCTTTGTCTTCAAAACTGATACTCTTTAACTGTTCTCTTGAATAAAATAGTGTCTTGTCAATGTGCAGGGGCTGCATAGGCCATTTACGTGTTATCAACGCTCATGAAACGCTGATAAATCACTGGATTCAAACCTGCGAATGGTTGTGTTTTAATAGCCCGAAGGCGCAGGAAACGTCTTTCCCAGTCTTCGGCTTTTCTTCATAACATAATGGAAAACCATAGAAATACCTGCAAAACACAAAATAATTAAGAAATCCTGCGGAAATAGGTTTATTCTGCTTTAGATGGCGGGGGAGGAGCGTAGCCATCGGATAAAAATATCTAACGGTGGAGATCGCCGCAGAACAGGCAAAGGAGAGCGGGGAGAAGAAATAAGGCGGGGTGGTTTTGGACCGTCCGATCTAGACATGTGGACGGTCCAGATCTAATCGGAGGATTGTAATCGGAGGGGAGAAACAAAAGGAGTGATTGGAAAATGCCGATGCGATTGCGCGATCGGGGGACTAGTGCGATTAAGCGATAACTGTTGATCTCGGGTTCAGATCAACGGCGGGGATGTAATTGGAGGGGCAGTGCGATCGGGGGATCGGGAGAGGACTTGCGATTGGAAGTTGCGGTTAGAAACTTGCGATTGAGCACTGACCGTTAGATCTGAGGGTCAGATCAACGGCGGGGAGTGAATCGGAGGAATCGCAATCGGAGGTCGCAGACATGGGCATGCGATTGCGCAATCGGGGAAAGTTGCGATGCGATTTGAAGCTTGCGATGCGATTTTGCATGGACCGTTGGATCGAAGGACTAGATCAATGGTCAGGATTGCTTCGACTTACGCACCGGCAGAAAAACCTTTAAACATATGAAAAACAAAGTTTTTGCAATAAAAACAAGTTATAATGGATCGGGCAGAAAATATATAAGTAAAGGGAAAAGGCGCCCGATTGCGGGGCCGTGGGATATATGAACTGTAATATGCCCAGGGCCTGATCCTTTAAAGGCCAATCGCAATCAGAACCGTGGGCCTGGTCTTTCCGATCTACCCATTGTGAATTCTCCGATCGTGATTGCGCGATCGGTCTTTTTGATCCCATTTTATATTTATCACGTGACTTTACGTTTTAACTTAAAACTTTCAGAAAGTGGGTTTTTGGGTTTAAAAAGGAAAATATTGATCGGAGAGGGGCCTTTCAATGGTTCAGCGCCCGATTGCGGGCTCTATGGTTATATGAGAAATAATATGATCGGGGGTTTTATATGCAAAGGTTAATCGCAATCGGAGTTTTGTAATGGTTCAAAGACATGCACCCTTGGATATTTGCGATGCGATTAGCGCCGACAAGATTTGGCATTTGGTTTTGACGCATGGGCATGTGGGGGGAAGTGGTTTAGGACTTAGCCCAAGGGGCTTTGGTCCATAGCAATAAAACTTTGTTTTTTATGAAAAATTTCAAGGTTTTAAATGGATTTGGGGGTTTCGGCACAGCTCAAAAAGAAGTTTTAAACCATGTCAGGAGGATTTTCACGAATGGAGGGAGAAACTTATGAAAAGTAGGGAAATAATATGGAGAAAAGGGGGAGTAAATGAAGTTTAGTTATGAGTGGCAGAAAGGGGAAAAGTGATGTTTTCTTCAGCAGTTTCTTACAGGAAATCAGCAGAATTAATAGGAACAGTAATGAGGATTTTGGACAGAGGCATGAGGCCTACACGGAGTCTTCAAGAGCCAACAAATTTTTAGTGATAAAAATTTTTCCTTGGAGGCTCAAAACAGATTTAGCCACCTTTGGGTATAACAAATTTTATAGGTGGCTAACAGTGGCTCCACTTGGGGATGGTGCCTTCTTGAAGGCATCAAGAATTTCAGACTTGCATCTTCTGGGAGGCTGATCAGTTGTCCCATCCATTGGGCTGTCCTCCTGTGATTGAATGATCTTCTCTAAAAACATATTTGGCAGCCATGAAAACAATGGACCTTTATCAACAAGCTTGCTACCTACCCAATCCTACAGATCTAACATTTTTTCTTCTTAGAGTGCACTTGGATTGGCAAACTCTCTTACAACATTTTATTCTTTTGAAAGCATAAAAAATAATCTAATTCTACTCCTTATTTCTCCCTGAGCTCAGATTAAACAGTTGAGCTTAGATATTTCTCTACCTAATCTACTGTCTGTTGGGATTTAGCTGTCCAACAGACTTTCATTCTCTAAATTCTATAACAGAAATTCAAAAACAGTCAAGTCAAGATTAAGCTTTTTGACTTGTCGTGATCTATGGCATAAAAACAAGTTGCACATAGACATTATTTTTGCAGGAAATTAAAATAAAAAAATGGAAGGCTTAAGATCTGAAAGTTGAGCACTTCCTTCATCTTTTCATAGCTCTGTTTTTTCTTTTTCTTTGAGCTGTCTTTGCTTTCTTCTGGTTCAGATTTTGAGCAAATTAGAACCATTCTTTCTCTTTTGTGACTCAGAAAATAAAACAGTTTTGAATCATTCTTCTTTTGGAAACAATGGTTCAGATTTTGAGTTTGTTTGAACCTTCATTTCTACCCTAATTTATCTACTGATAAGCCAAGATTGAACAGTTTGGAAAATCAATTTCACTACCCTATCAGCAGAAAATTGAAAGCTAATTAGTCAAGTTTAAACTGTTTGACTAACCAGAAGTGTGTTTTCAGGAGTGGAATTTGAGCTTGCACACTTTTAGATTTATTTCTCTTTTTGGCATGGGGCTGTACCTTTATTGTTTTGTCAATATGCCCTCTTTTCTTTCTTTTCTTTGTTTTTGTACTTTTGAATTTTTTATTTTTATTTTTTTTTATTTCTATTTTTTTTTTTTTTTATTCAACGTAGAAAAACAACAACTAACTACATGCCCAGAAGTGAGATTTATTGACATTCCTATCTAACCTATTCTAAACATGGAGTATTTACATATTCATATGATACAAAAGTGCCAATGCAGCCAGCTGAGTAATGTCAAGAAGAAGAAGAAACTATGGCTGCTTGTCAGAGGTATCCATAGTATATTTTGAAGATTAATCTTCAAAACCGAGGCTATCACAGAAGGTGACAGCTTTTCATGTCTCTGGCTCTTGCAAAGGATCAATGCTTGATAATTTGAGCCAGTTTGGATTTCCACACACTCTTCCATAGGATCAACAAAGAAAAGGTGAAGGTTCTCTTCTTTTTGGTCCTCCACAATTGGTAGATCATCTACTTCCAAGACATCATCTTTGAGGACTATCTCTTCAGTATGTAGCTTGGAAGTATCATCATTCTTAGCCTGCAAAATAGCAAATAGTGAAATATCTTCTTTCTTTGAATCTATGCTTGCTTCTGATATAAATTCAGGCTCTTTAAATGACATACTAATATCAGTGAAGGGAGAAGTTTCTTCTTGAGAAGATGATATATCCACAGCAGGATAGTCTTCTATTTGTTTTTCTCCTTCATCTTCATCATCCTCTGAACTGGAGGACTCATCATATTTGACAGTGTTGTCCTCTTGTGAAGACTGATTTTGAGGCTGGATGTCTTCTTGAGCCTCAGCTATAAGGGATGATGAATCAATATTGGAGTTTTCAAGGATATCTTGAGGAAGGTTCATTATTTCTTGGATCATCTCTCCCTCAACTGATTCATCTATATTCTTAAAATTTTTCAATAGGAGATTAAACTCATGAATGGCTGTTAAAAGATCTTTAGGATGCATCTCTTCCAAAGCTTCCTCATTATCTATAATGTGTTGGGTGATGTTTTGTGATGGATCATAATATATTGCACCCCATGATAATGGCGTAGCGTTTTCTTCATAGTTCTCATAGAACACATATTCAAGGTCTCTTAAAGAAAACAAACTACTAGATCTTAAGCATTCATACCAATCCCTAGCTTTTCCTTCTAATGTTAACATGAAAATTTTCATTAGGAAGTCTTCATGCCATTCAACTTTCAACCTCCATACATGTATATGAAATCTGATGAGATGTAATAGAGGGTCATCAAACTTTTCACCTTGAAAAACAGGCAGGTTGTCATCCCAATTCACCCGGGGCATCTTATGTGGAAACCCAGGGATATGATCTCTACTCATTGGGCATATCTTCGTTGTATTCTCGGAATCATGTTTGTAAATCAGAAAAGAGGTCGTTGTGTCCGGTCAATCAGTTTAGGGTATTCTACCAGTGGAGTCATTTGGTCTTCTAGGAGTTTCAGAGTGTGGAGTCGCCAGGTGGAAAATTTTTCGCTCCTAAGGAGGTAAAATGTTTTATGGTTCCACCACCATATGATTCTTGTAGAGCTATAAGATTCTCAGGAACTGAATTAGCTCTCAAGGGTGATCTGAAAACAGTTGAAGATTTAATCTTAGGAGACTTCCTAAGGATGCTTTCTAGGTTATCAACTATCTCAGGTGGATCAGGGTCAGGATGGGCTCTAATGTGAATCTTTTTAGAAGACACTATGCTGCGTTTTTTAGACCCAAATAAACAAGAAAAGTTCAGCCAGATATGACAATCTTTGAGAGGTTAACTAAACTGTTTACACAAATCTTAATCCTATAGTCCTCTAACTGAGTTTGAATGATATTATAATGATAAGGGTTCTTCCCAGTGGAGTCTTAAGGTCTGCTAGGATTATGGAGTCGCCAAGTGAAATTTTTTAGCTCGTAAGGAGGTAAAAGGTTTTATGGTCCACCACCATGTTTATTAGATACCAATATGAAATATTTTTAGGTTTTTCTGAGTCATTTTTCAGTTGTGTGGTTTTTAAGAATATCCTAACTTTGTTTCAAAACTTAGCTAAGGTTGTGAGACAAAGGCAGTCTACTCTTATGGCTAAGCCAGCTGATTTTCCAAGGTTAGATAAAAACTTAAAAGAATCCTAGGGTTGACCTAGTTTTTCACTGATTCAAACAAGTTTCATCATGATTACCATTCTTTGGTAGTGCTTGAAAAGGCTAATTTTTACTCTCAAAGTGTTCTTGAACAAAGGGTTTTCTGAGGCCTCTAAAAGGTATTAAAAACACTCAGGATTCCCCAGTGGAGTCACCAGAAATGTTAGGTCTCTGTAGTTTATTAGCAAGATTGGCAGAGTCCAATTACAGAAACAACATTGTTTCAACCAACTTTGGGATTCTAGGATCTAGCCCTCCTGAATCCGGAGAGGGATCTCTCCAATATGTACAAAGATGGATATTGTCTTTGAAAGTTTAAAGAAATGATGTTAGGCTAGTTATGAAGACCGAGGGGTTTTTTTTTGTTTTGGATGGTTGAGCATGAAATGTTACTTGAGGGGAAAGTTCTAAGTGCAAAAGTTTCGAAAGTGAGAAGTTGCAAGTGGATAGAATAGCTAGGCTGAAAAGATAGATATAACACTGGTTTTTAGTCCATTGGGCTATGGAGTCATATCTGGACTTTAATTGAGCAACAACATCAAGTGTGATCCAAGGGGAAAGTCATCTATACCACAAGATTATTGAGATTAAAATGATGGAATGGAAACATTAAAGTGTTGGAGGGGTGGAAACTGATAATAATTTCTCAGAGGATTTATAGTCAGTCCAAAAAAGAAAAGCCTCTTAAGTAACTATTTAAAACCAACCAAGTGCAGGGCTAACCATTGACTCCTTGGGCAAGTCTGTATTCAAGCAGCTTAATTGACAAACAATCCAGTAATCCACATAATTACCTTCAGAAAGTATGAAAACCCATAAGAAAAACAGAGTGTAACTTAAGATCAGATAAAGTACTTTTAAACCTAGTCTGCTTTCAGTCAACACCAAGGGAAACTTTCAGAATCTGCCTTTGGAGAAAAGAATCTAGGAATCAGGGCAAACCATATCTTCTCTAGTCTAACTTTAATAGCAAATAATGGAAATAACATTCGAGAACAATGTTTGAGCAAACAGAAGGACGAGGGAACGCCAACGTTCCTAACTGTTTAAACTGTATTGAATCATTCTTAAATAAACAAATCTGAAGAAAACATTAAGATAAAGATTTCTCAGCCAGAGAAGGTTACTGCTATACAGAAAATCCTAACCCTGTTTAAACTGTTCTTTACAGAGGAATATGAACAATATGGCATACATAGAAGGAAAACAATTTAACAAAGAAAGAAGCACTTCACCGGTGATATAGACCAGGATCCCAAGAAACAGCTTTTATATTGATGTCAAACCAGTTACAATCTTTAAGTCCAATGTTTCAGTTCAGCAATCATCTTCACTATTCAACCTAACTATTCTAGCATAAACAGAGCTTCAAGGGTCAGCGAACACTATGTAAAAATAGAAGTCTCCAGCTCAAGTGTATTTCAAAGTTCTGCAACCAACAATTTCTCATCTTCTTCTGAGGTATTTATAGAATAATGAGGAGGTGAGACCTAACAAAAGATCTCTCGAAGCAATTAATACAGGTTCAAGACTTCTTGGCCTTTTGAGGGGCTCGATGAAGAAGTTCACAGGTGGAACACTGTATTAATTGTTTTACATTTATGAATTAAGCTCAGCAGAAGCTTTATTGGACTTTGAGTCTCTGTGTGTTGTGTGGAGTAACTCCACGGATATTTTCTGCATTGATTTCCTTGCAGAAGTAACTCCCTGGCTGCGCTGGAGGCGAATATCTGATTTTCTTCATTAACTTCGGCCTTTCTTTTGAAAGGTTTCAGGCAACAGGTGGCTCGGGGGTAGCTGAGGAATCAATTTGCCTCAGATGTGGCGGTGGAGGCTTTCTGTCTGATAAAACACTTTAGGTTTTCTTTTAAAATGTGTTTTAGATTGGGGATTAGGCTTTTGATAACTGTCTTAGCCGTAATCCCCGTAAAAATTGTCTTCGATCTTCATTTGCTATGCTTTGTCTTCAAAACTGATACTCTTTAACTATTCTCTTGAATAAAACAGTGTCTTGTTGATGTGCAGGGGCAGCACAGGCCATTTACATGTTATCAACGCTCATGAAACGCTGATAAATCACTGGATTAAAACCTGCGAATGGTTGTGTTTTAATAGCCCGAAGGCGCAGGAAACGTCTTTCTCGGTCTTCGGCTTTTCTTCATAACATAATGGAAAACCATAGAAATACCTGCAAAACACAAAAAAATTAAGAAATCCTGTGGAAATAGGTTTAAACTGCTTCAGATGGCGGGGGAGGAGCATAGCCGTCGGATAAAAATATCTAATGGTGGAGATCGACGCAGAACAGGCAAAGGAGAGCGGGGAGAAGAAATAACGCGGGGTGGTTTTGGACCGTCCGATCTGGACACGTGGACGGTCCAGATCTAATCGGAGGGGAGAAACAAAAGGAGCGATTGGAAAATGCCGATGCGATTGCATGATCGGGGGACTAGTGCGATTAAGCG
This sequence comes from Pinus albicaulis, assembly GCA_034641835.2. Lineage (NCBI taxonomy): Eukaryota > Viridiplantae > Streptophyta > Pinopsida > Pinales > Pinaceae > Pinus > Pinus albicaulis. The sequence continues at coordinate 1,905,034,724 of CM076575.1, read as the reverse complement.
ATAACCGTTGATCTCGGGTTCAGATCAACGGTGGGGATGTAATCGGAGGGGCAGTGCGATCGGGGGATCGGGAGAGGACTTGCGATCGGAATTTGCAGTGAGAAACTTGCGATTGAGCGCTGACCGTTAGATCTGAGGGTCAGATCAACGGCGGGGAGCGAATTGGAGGAATCGCAATCGGAGGTCGCAGACATGGGCATGCGATTGCGCAATCGGGGAAAGTTGCGATGCGATTTTGCACGGACCGTTGGATCAAAGGAATAGATCAATGGTCAGGATTGCTTCGACTTACGCACTGGCAGAAAAACCTTTAAACATATGAAAACCAAAGTTTTTGCAATAAAAACAAGTTATAATGGATCGGGCGGAAAATATATAAGTAAAGGGAAAAGGCGCCCGATTGCGGGGCCGTGGGATATATGAACTGTAATATGCCCGGGGCCTGATCCTTTAAAGGCCAATCACAATCGGAACCGTGGGCTTGGTCTTTCCGATCTACCCATTGTGAATTCTCCAATCGCGATTGCGCGATCGGTCTTTTTGATCAACCCATTTTATATTTATCACGTGACTTTACGTTTTAACTTAAAACTTTCGGAAAGTGGGTTTTTGGGTTTACAAAGGAAAATATTGATCGGAGAGGGGCCCTGCAATGGTTCAGCACCCGATTGCGGGCTCTATGGTTATATGAGAAATAATATGATCTAGTTTATATGCAAGTATTAATCGAACGGAAAGTTTTGTAATGGCCCATGATACAAAGGCACCCGTTGGATATTTGCGATTAGCGCCGAAAGTCTTGGCGTTTGGTTTTAACACATGGGCATGTGAGGGGAAGTGGTTTAGGACTTAGCCCAAGGGGCTTAGGTCTATAGCAATGAAACTTTGTTTTTTATGAAAAATTTCAAGGTTTTAAATGGATTTGGGGGTTTCGGTACAGCTAAAAAAGAAGTTTTACACCATGTCAGGAGGATTTTCATGAATGGGAGGAGAAACTTATGAAAAGTAGGGAAATAATAAGGAGAAAAGGGGGAGTAAATGAAGGTTAGTTATGAGTGGGAGAAAGGGGAAAAATGATGGTTTCTTCAGTAGTTTCTTACAGAAAATCAGCAGAATTAATAGGAACAGTAATGAGGATTTTGGACAGAGGCATGAGGCCTACAAGGAGTCTTCAAGAGCCAACAAATTTTTAGTGATAAAAATTGTTCCTTGGAGGCTCAAAATAGATTTAGCCACCTTTGGGTATAACAAATTTTATAGGTGGCTAACACTCCTCCCCCACCTACCTCTGTTCCCCTTGAAATCGAGAAGCCCAGTGTTGAACCCATTATACGGACACCTTCTAAAGGTGTTCTCCTGAAGTCTTCCTATAATCCTACTGCCTGTGCTGCTCAAAATTATAGTATTATTGAATATTTAGCACAGGCTCTATCCATGATGTTCGCGTTAGAAGTCCTCCAGAGTTTTCCGTGTCAATGGAAAACATTGTTATCTGTGATTGGTGGTATTGATCCTGCCGATTCTAGTCTTCTCAATTTCGATCTAGAGAATTTCTTCCCCTAACTTCTGCACCAAATCACGCTTGTTATACAAGTCAATATTAACAGTCTCAACATCCATAGGGCTGTGGTGGACAAAGGTGCATCTACCTGCATCATGTCATCTGCTTGCTGGAAGGCCATTGGCTCTCTATCCCACACTTCATCTCCCAATGCCCTTGAGGCATTCGATGGAAGGGAATCGAAACCCTTGAGTGTTCTCGCGAGTCTACCGATTACATTACAAGGAAAGAATGTCAACGTTGAAGTGGAAGTCGTTGATGCAAAACTCAACTACAATCTTCTACTCGGTCGTAGTTGGACCCACGCCATGTTGTGTGCTCCGTCCACCCTCTTTCGACTTTTGAAGTTTTCACATGATGGAAAGATTATTACTATCGATAAGTTGTATTTCTTTACCTCGTCTTCCAAGAACAACGTCCCATACGTGGATCAAATTCCTAATCCCCCTGACAGTATAGGACTAGGTCTTTTCAAGGACCCTGTTCTCATGGGTTTTTTCCCCATTCCACCACCGAATACCATTCAAGTCAATATGATGTCTAGGTAAGATGACCCATGGATCATCCCTTCTCTTGAACAGGTTGCCTCTTTTGGAGAATCGATGCCTCTGACCCCAGTTGAAATCAATTATTGTGAGATCATTGCCGTATTGGATCCTCCTCCTACTAATAATGCTCCTTTGAACGTGGCTCTTGATGTTTATTCTCAATCCCCTTGGTTCGACGATGTAGATTCACCCACTCCTTTGAGAGAATTTTTTCCATCTGATGAAGCTGTCATGGAGACTATGTCTCTCGAAGATCTGTCGTGGAGCGATGGGCATCATCGTTCCTCATTCATGCCTTTCCTAGGGGAAATGTCTAATTGTCTCGAGCATTTTGCATCTCAGGTTCCCTCTCTACCACTCCAAACACCAATATTGACTCACGAAGTTTTCTCGGAAGGAAATCTGAGTAATATTACCCAAACGATGCTTATCGACATCTCCGTTAAACCGGGGATTGTCAAGAACATCCATGTGGGAGTCACTTGTTCTCCCGATGAGATTCAAGTGTACACTAGTCTCTTCCACAAATTCCGTGATTTTTTCGCATGGTCTCATGAAGAGATGCCTAGAATTGATCCTAGTATCATCATGCACTAAATTCCCACCTATCCCGGTGCAAAGCCTGTGAACCAACGTCTGTGTCCAGTGCATCCTTGAAAAGCCACTGTTATAAAAGCCGAAGTTGAGAAACTTCTTAAAGCAGGTTTCATATATCTAATCCCTCTAACAGAGTGGATTTCCAATATTGTCCCTGTGGATAAGAAGTAGGGCACAATTCGAGTCTGTGTTGACCATCGAGATATCAATTGGGCTTGCCCTAAGGACAACTATCCCACCCCTTTTATCGATCAGATCATTGATGACTGTGTGGGGAGTGAGATATTTTCCCTATGGACAGATTTTTAGGTTATAATCAAATCAATATCCTCCCATCCGATTAACATAAGACCACTTTCATCTATCCGTGGGGAACATTAGCCTATAAGAAACTCCCTTTCGGCTTAAAAAATGATGGAGCTACCTTCCAGCGTGCCATTTCTTACACTTTTCATGACATACATAATGTTGTTCAGCCGTACCCGGATGACATTTCAGCTCATTCAGCTCTACGTGAAGACCATCCGAAACATCTCTGCCAGATTTTTCTCCCCTGTAGACATTATAACATCAAGCTTAATCCTCACAAGTGTGTCTTCTATGTCGAATCTTGTCACCTTTTAGGTTTTATTGCTTCTAAGGACGGAATTCACCTCAATGGGGGGCATGATTATATCATCATTGCCATAGATTATTTCACCAAGTGGGATGAAGCAATGCCTACACTGGCTGCAGAAGGTAAGACAGTGACACAATTCATTTTCAACCATGTGATCACTCATTTCGGCATTCCTCAAGCCATCATCACTGATCATGGCTCTCATTTTTGGGAGTACATGATGGTATAGTTGGGCTTGCGTCACGACAACTCGACGCCATATTACCCTCAGGAAAATGGCCAAGTTGAAGTTGTGAACAAGGTGCTTGTCACGATGCTTCAACGAACAATTGGTATACACAAATCGAGTTGGAATCTCCAGTTGTTTTCAGCTCTTTGGGCCTACTAGAGGTCAGTGAAGAGTGCAATCGGATTCACACCATTTCATTTGGTGTATGGTCTGGAAGCTACTCTTCTGGTTGAATGTGAGAACCCTTCACTAAAATTGGCTGCAGAATTACTATCTGATACTTCCTCAGAGGAATAATGTCTCCTATATCTCGATATATTGGATGAAACTCATTGCTTGGCTGTTTTGGTCATCAAGGCACAGAAAAATGGGTTAAATCTCATTTCTATCAAACGGTTTCTCCGCACTCGTTCATCGAAGGGGACCTCGTCATATTGTATGATCAAGCCCATGACAAGCTTGGGGCAGGAAAATTCCAACCTATGTGGCATGGGCCTTATATCGTTAAACGTGTATTGAAAAATGGGGCTTATGAGCTGATCAATTATGAAGGTATTCCTTTGGTGCAGCCCAGAAATGGGTTGTACCTGAAGAAATATTATGCTTGAATCATTCTTGCGTAGTATATGTACATAGGTGATTGTTTTAATTTTGTGCATGTGTGGTGTAGCGTGCTTTGCAAGCATTTTTCTGCTTATTGGGTCTTCCTCATTGTGCAAATGTCTATTACTCCTTATGTTGGTTTCACGGATGGTGCCTCCTGTAGTACCAAGAACCTGTCTTCGACATCCTAGGTAATTTATGATCCTACTGGTGAGTTGGTTAATTTACAAGGTGTTTGTCTAGGGCCCACTACAAATATGTCGCAGAATATAGTGCCATTTTGGAATTATTAAACAAGGTTGTTAACCTCAGCATTCGCGCGTTACTTGTACATCTGGACTCACAACTTGTGGTTTTACAGCTCAATGGTCATTATTCAGTTAGAAACCCATGCATTTTAAGACTGTATCTACATATTCGTTTACTTGAAAGGAATTTTGATTACATCACATATCAGCATATACCAATACGAATGAATACACTAACAGATGTAGTAGCCAACATGGTATTAGATAGACATTTACACAATTTGTAAAAACATCATTATATGTAAGCAAGATCCATGTAGAAAATAGATGTATATATATATATCGAGTGTTTGCAATGTGTGCATCATATAAAACCAAAAATATACTTGTCTGTTTAAGTTACATCTAGAGATGACATGTCTCTCAAAAATATGAAAATAGAAAGCATAGGTGACTATTCGACATGGTGCTCATGGTAGCACATCACTGCCTGCACCAACCACTTTAGTAAGTGCTGGAGACAACTTGGCACCCCTACGGTGTGCCTCTGATAAGCTAGGGGAACATCAGCTAAACGAGCATAATCTGAAACTCCACGAGTGATCCCCTCTAGGTTCTGTACAAGCTCATCCCCCTCGGCCCCCTCACCTTGAGGGTCATGAGTGAGAGGGGTCCTCCTCACTATTGGTGACATTTCGGCGGGCCTCTCTGGGCCAACATCTGCATACATATAAGATTAACTGTGAGAACATGCATGTATACTAAAAAATCATAAAACTCATAAAATTAAAGAGAGTCTTACAAAGCTCCTCATCCCAGTCCTCTCCCTCTGGGAGCGGAAGGTCTGGGTCTCCAGTAAAATCGGTGCCTGCATAGGGCCAGTCCTCCACGATGATCAATTGTCATCGAATCCAGTCAAAGAGCTCGGGCCGCCAGGACATCTGTTATCCACCCCCTGCCCTGGGCATCAATGCCGCCCATCAAGCCATTCGCGGCTCTCTCAATGGTGGATCTGGGAATATGGCCTCCTGGCACTGGAAAATAGGTAATCATTCCAAGAAGAACGACACCAAAATTGACCCATATCCAAACTATTTCAGTTTGGTCTTCTTGCATTTTGTGAGTTTCTGTTTCATGATCATGGTCATGGTCATGGCCCAGTCAAAGATAGTTGGGTTCATGCACTCTAATGCAAGAAGTAGTTGCATCTTTGTGGCCTCATGCAACGCTTGTGATCCCGCGGCTCGCGCAATGGTGTGTAGCACTACTTTTAATGCTATATCAGGGATGGTTTGAATTTCTACTTTTTTGCTCGCAGTTCCTTTGCGTGCCCCTGGGCACACCCTGTTCATGACCATGTCCATGTTTTCTCCTGAAGGTCTGGTACTGCTCAGAATAGGGACTGTACCCCTACGTGACAATCCAGTGATGAAGTACATGTTTGGTACTTTGGGCTCAAGTTCTTGGTCTCGAAGTTTGGATTTTTCCTCATTCTCATCCCAAATGATAATGAGAAACTTCATTAGTTCGGGCTGAGCCCAGAGACATGGCGTTACAAAGAATTTTTTCAGCATGCAATTTCAAAGAGTATTCATACAATTCTCATTTCCCATTTCTAGTTCATCCTCTTCGCTATGCTCTCTCTCTTTCCATTCAATGACCATCCTTTTTGCTGGATACCTACATCAAGCAAACATAGGAATGTTCACCTCTTGGGTATTAAAAATTACCTTTCATTGGTTCAAATTTGAGAAATTATAACCGGATTTTGTGTTGTGCCGTTGGCATGGCTGTTTGGCTAACAGTCGTGCCAACTGGCGTGACCTCTATGTAAAACATAGCGGATTGGCACAGGTCCATGCCCAGAAGCCGCGCCAACTGCAGAGCCCTAAAATTTGAAAATCCCTCCCAAAAACACCTCAAACAATGATTAAATACAATGAAATATAACTTAAAATATGGACAAAGAGGTTGGCTCTTACCTGAATCGGACAGAAGTCGATTTGGTCCACTGGATTGGCACACTCGTCACCTAAAGATCGAAGCTCAAAATGGTCACTATTGCTCTACAAAGAGGTAAAAAGTGAAAAGTAAATATTTTTTACCACTGTTGGTCTTTTATAGCTTTTCAAAGTCTTAAATGGGTTTTTTAACATGCTTTTCGATATATTTTCACATTATTTTCATCGAGTATGTTTTACACGCATATTTTTGTGCAACAACAGGTTTTCCACATGATTTTGACGAAGAGACGAGTTGTATTTTATACTTTTTCGAACTCGGTAAAAACACGAAAAATTCACTACTGGAGTCACCTTTCGACTCTTTTCTGACTCTCTAAAATTGAAAATATTGCTGAGTCACTTGTCATTTTGAGCTCATTAAATTGGTTCTGAAATGACAGCTACCTAGTATACGTTTACCCCTTTTTAGGGCTGGGATAGATTATTTATGAAAAAGGAATACCCTAGCCTATCGCAACTAGGAGGTTCTCTCAGACATAGTTTTCTACCTTTTTAGATCTATGGGGATATCTACAAAAAGGGATTGCTGGAGTTTTCTTTTCTACTGTATTTTCAAACTCTCTAAACATGAAAAGACGTCAATTTATTCATTTTTCAGACTCGTTAAAAACTGATGACATCGGACTCCTTTGTAATGACGTTACTCGAGTTTCTCCTTCCTAGGGCTCGTAAAATGTACTAGGTTGGATTTGTCCAAAGGAAAAACTTATATCGCAAGCACATGCTATCCCCTTCAAGATTTTTTCCAAAAAATAATTGGGGTACTCGCCAGAAATGGTGGGGGAAAATGGAACCAATATTATAGTCGTGTCGGCAGTATGTCGCTCTTGAACTTGGCACTTGTCTGCATTCGTGTCAGGTTGGAGACATCTCATCTCGTTATCTGCTTGCCTTCATGGGTTTGGGTAATATTTTTGACCACTCATCTACTCTTTTCCTTGTCACCATGACCTTAGATTGCTTGATGTCAAATACTACCAAATTCAATGTCATGCCACCGATATGTTCAAGAGAAGTTGGCCTCTGCAATTTTCAACCTCCCTCTGATTCTCTGTTGGTCTTGATTCACAAACATTATGTTCCTCTGTCTCATGTCGATGATGTGGAAAACATTATGGCCCACCTTCAATCAAGGTCACTTCGTGTCGAATTCAGCTCATTATCTGGGAAGTTGGTCTAGAGACACCCTTCAGGTGCCTTCGAGCCTACTTGCCTCAATGATAGGTTCTTCGCATTCGACACAAGGTTTTCATTATTGGCCTTCGATCGAATGATTCTGCGGATGTTCGACGCCAGCTCACTATTCACATTTCATGGATTGTACCTTGAGAGACATCGTCATTATTGGTTGTTCCTCTCATGTCTGTTACCAGCTTTCATTATTGGTTGGTAATCAGATGATGTTCTTGCATGTTCGACTTCAGCTCACATATTCACAAGCTCGAAATTGTACTCTATTCGGGTCGAGATGGAGCGCAAGACCCTGGATTTTGTCTAATAACATCCAAGTTGTGGGTTCTTTGTGGATTATTATGATTTATTACATGAATCTTTTGATTATATGGCTGCGACCATACCTGATTCCACTTGTTGATCCTTATTTGCTGGATGGTTGCGTCTATACCTTGGATCCCAGTTTTTGTACACTTTATTATGGATGGTTGCGCCCATACCACATAACATGTATCAGAGATATCAGTTTTATTTGTACTCGCAGGTCTTCTGATGGCAGTGTTTTCATTTGAAAACGTTCTCATAAAGAATTTCACCCCTCCCTCTTTGTCGGACCTCATGATTTAGGGGGCATTTGTTACACAGAATTTTGTCACTATCCCTGTAATCCCTTGTCCTGTACATTGGAGGACTATTCCTGTGACCTATGAACAGTAAAATGTCCTGAAAACACCTTGATGGTATCCTTCTGCATAAGGGAAAGAATTCTCCTAAAGAATATTTTCTCTGGAAAACCATAAAAACCCATGTTTTGGCATTGGCGCGGGTAGACAATTCATCCCTCGCACCAATGGGTAAAATACACACTATTGGGCGTGCTAGCTGGCACTCTATCCTTGTGTTTTGCTCGTGCCAAGCCTATTAAGGGATTTTTTTTAAAAAATAGAAGGCGGAGGTTTGATTCTAACAACTTTAGAATGAATCATAAAAAAGAGGGTGGGTTGTTTGGCTCCGGATCTCCTTGATTAGGAAGTGGTTTTCCACCTCTCATGGAACCTTCCTAAGAGATAGGACTCTTCCCCATGATTATAGGGAGCCTCACCTCTCCTTCTCCCTCTATAAAATCTTTCCCTCTCCATTTTATAGCTAGCTAAACTTTTGGGAAGGAAATTATAGCTAAGTGAAAATCAAGAGCAGAGCTAAGGAGAACCCTGTGAGAGAGAGAGTTTTGTCAAATCCCTGACGAGCCTTGTGAGACACGTCCTACTGGAACCCTGTCAAAGGAAGATCATGACGTTAAAGCATCGGTTTTAATCATTCTCTCGTATCTTAATATACATGACTCTACTATTGGTTCCATGATTGTGTTTGTCCATTATATAATGCAATTTCATTCATTCCTCTCTAACTGATTGAGAGTTATAAAGTGTGAAATATTATGTTGTGTGTTTTCTCTCTTCTTTGCATGTGTACAGGTATCTGGATGCAGCGAGCTCACGGATCGTAACCTGTCCAACTAGGAACGAGAGCAGCACTTCTTCTTCGACAACAAAAGTGAAGGAATCCCAGTAAGCGATCTATCACGATTATATATTTTGTAACTAGGAATCAATAGCTTTGTGTGTTTCGATTATTGCTAGACCCACTGTAGGGCTAGTGGGATCGCCTTTGTCCACAGAGGGGATTTACCTCCACAACAGGGTAAAGTTAAGGTTAAGGTTAGGGTCAAGGATAGGGGAAGGTTTTAGTTAAGGTTAAGGTTAGGCTAAGGTTAAGATAAGGTTAAGTATCAGGTTAAGGTTGAGGTTAAGGTTAGGTTAAGGGTAAAGTTAAGGATAGGTTAGGTTAAGGTTAAGGTTAAGGGTCTGGTAAAGGTTAGGGTTAGGTTATAGTAAAGGTTAGGTTAAGGTTAGGTTAAGGGTAAAGTCAAGGTTAAGGTGAAGGTTAAGGGTAAGGTTATGGTTAAGGTTACATGTTTAGTCAAGTTAAGGTTAAGGGTAAGGGTTGGATCAAGGTTAGGGTTAGGTTAAGGGTAGGGTTTGGTCAAGTTTAAGGTTAAGGGTAGGGTTTGGACAAGTTTAAGGTTAAGGGTAAGATAAATTTAAGGTTAAGTTTAAGGTTAAGGTTAAGGGGTTAAGGTTAAGATTAAGGTTAAGGTTAAGGTTAAGATTAGGTGAAGGTGAAGGATACGGTTAGGTTAAGGTTAAGATTAAGGTTAATTTAAGGTTAAGGTTAATATAAGGTTAAGCTTAAGCTTAAGATTACGTTAAGGGTAAATTCAAACCTTAACCTTAACCTTATGTTTAACCTTAACCTTCCCCTAACATTAACCCTAACCTTAAACTAACCTTAACCTCACCCTAACCATAACCTTAACTTTACCCTTAACCTAATCTTAACCTTAATGTAACCTTAACCTTGACTTTACCCTTAACCTAACCTCAACCTTACCTTAACCATTAAGGCTAGGTTAAGGGTAAGGGTTTGGTCAACATTAGTGTTAGGTTATAGTTAAGGTTAGTGTTAGGTTATAGTTAGGTTATAGTTATAGTTAAGGTTAAGGTTAGGGAAAGGTTAAGGTTAAGGTTAAGGTTAAGGGTTTGGTCAAGGTTAGGGTTAAGGTTAGGTTAAGGTTAGGTTAAGGTTAAGGTTAAGGTTAAGGTTAATGTTGTGGTTAAGGTTAAGATTAGTTTAAGGTTAAGGTTAATGTTAGGATAAGGTTAAGATAAGGTTAAAGTTAAGGTTAGGTTAAGGTTAAGGGTGAAAGTTAAGGGTAAGGTTAGGGTTAAGGTTAGATTAAGGTCAAGGTTAAGGTTAAATGAGGTTAAGGTTAGGTTAAGGGTAAAGTAAAAGTTAGGGTTAAAGTTAAGCTTAATGTTAAGGGTAAGGTCAAGGTTAAGGTTACTATTCTTAACCTTAACCTTCGCTATAACCTAACCTTAACTATAACCTAACCCTAACCTTAACAAAACCTTAACCTTAACCTTAACTTAACCGTAACCTTAAACTTAAACTTACCTTTAACCTTAAACTTAACCTTAAATTTAACCTAACCTTATCCTTGAACTTAAATATAACCTAACCCTAACCTTGACCAAACCTTAACCTTAACCTTAACTTAACCTTAACCTTAACCTTCCCATAACCATAACCTTAACCTTAACTTTACCCTTAACCTTAACCTTAACTTTAACCTTACCCTTACCTAACTATAACCTTACCCTTAACCTCAACCTTGACCTTAACTATAAGGTAACCCTAACCTTAACCTTAACCCTAACCTTAACCTTAACTTTACCCTTAACCTAATATTAACCTGGCCCTGACCTTAAACCTAACCTTACCCTTAACATTAACCTTAACCTAAGGTTAAGATTTTGGTTAAGATTAAGGTTAAGTATAAGTTAAGGTTAAGGTTAAGGTTAAGTTTAAGGTTACGAATAAGGTTAAGGTTAAGCGTTTGGTCAAGGTTAGGGTTAAGTTATAGTTAAGTCAATGTTAATGTTGAAGTTACAGTTAAGGGTAACGTTAAGGTTAAGGGTAAAGTTAAGGTTAAGGTTAAGGTTAAGGTTAGGGTTAAGGATAAGGTCAAGGTCAAGGTTAAGGTTAAGTAAAGGTTAAGATAAGGTTAAGGGTAAGTTTAAGATAAGGTTAAGGTTAAGGTTAAGGGTTTGGTCAAGGTTAGGGTTAGGTTATAGTGAAGGTTAAGGTTAAGTTAAGGGTAAATTCAAGGTTAGGGTTAGGTAAAGGTTAACATTAGGTTAACAGAAAAGTTAAGGTTAAGGTTAAGTTAAGGTTAAGGTTATAGTTAAGGTCAATGTAAGATAAGGTTAAGGGTAAGGTTAAGGTTACAGGTTTAGTTAGGTTAAGGTTAAGGTTTAGATTACGTTAAGGGTAAGGTTAAGGTTATGTTAAAGTTAAGGTTAAGGATAAGGTTAAGGGTAAGGTTAGGGTTAGGTTATAGTTAAGGTCAAGGTTAAGGTTAAGGGCAAGGAAAACCTTAACCTTAAACTTAACCTGAACCTTTATCGTAACCTTACCCTAACCTTACCCTTAAACTTAACCTTAACTATAACCTAACCCCAACCTTGACCAAATCTTTAACCTTGACCTTAACCTGACTAAACCTGTAACCTTAACCTTAAGCTTACCATTAACCTTCACCCTTAACCTTAACCTTAACCTTACCCCCTTAACCTTAACCTTAACCTAACGAAACCTGTAACCTTAACCTTACTCTTAACCTGACTAAACCCATAAACTTAACCTTAACCTTAATTTTACCCTTAACCTAAACTTAACCATAACCTTAACCTTTACCTTAACCTTAACCTTACCCTTACCTAACCTTAACCTTAACCTAACCTTAACCTTAACTTTACCCTTAACCTTAAACTTTATCTAACCTTAACCTTAACCTTTACCCTAACCTTAACCTTAACCTTAACCTTGACCAAAACCTTAACCTAAACCTAGCCTTAACCTTCACCTTAACTATAAACTAACCCTAACCTTGACCAAACCATTAACATTAACCTTAAACTTAATCTTACCCTAACATTAACCTTAACTTTACCCTTAACATAACCTTAACTCTACCCTTAACCTTAACCTGAGTCTTAACCTTCACTTTACCCTTAACCTAAAGTTAAGGTTAATGGTAAGTTAGGTTAAGGTAAGGTTAAGGTTACGGTTAGGTCAAGGTTAAGATTACCGTTAAAGTTAAGGATAAGTTAAGGTTAAGGGTAAGATAAGGTTAAGGTTAAGGGTTTGGTTAAGGTTAGAGTTAGGTTATAGTTAAGGTTAAGGTTTTGGTCATGGTTAGGGTTATGTTATAGTTAAGGTCAAGGTTAAGGATAGGTTAAGGTTAAGGTTAAGCTTATGGATATGGTTAAGGTTCAGGTTAGGTTAATTTTAAGGTTAAGTTAAGGTTAATTTTAAGGTTAAGGTTATGGTTATGTGAATGTTAAGGTTAACGTTAAGGTTAGGTTAAGGTTAAGGTTAGGTTAAGGGTAACGTTAAGGTTAAGGTTAAGGTCAAGTTCAAGGCTAAACTTAACTTAACCTTAACCTTAACCAAACCTTTACATAACCTTAACCTTAATCTTAACCTTAACCATAACCTTAACCTTAACCTTAAACTTAACCTAACCTTAACCTTGACATTAACTATAACCTAACCCTAACCTTGACCAAACCCTTAACCTTAACCTAACTTAATATTAACCTTGACCTTGACCTTAACCTTGACCTTACCCCGTTAACCTTAACCTTAACCTTAACCTCACTAAACCCATAACCTTAACCTTAACCTTAACCTGACTAAACCCGTAACCCTTAACCTTATCTTAACCTTACCTTAACATAATCGTAACCTTGACCTTAACATTAATCTAACCTTAACCTTAACCTTAACCATAACCTTAACCTTACCCTTAACATTCAGCCTTAACATTAACCTAACCCTAACCTTAACCTAACCTTGACCTTGACCTTAACCTAACCGTAACCTTAACCTTAACCTTAACCTTATCTTACCCTTAACCTTGACCTTGACCTTAACCTTAACCTTACCTTTACCTTTACCTTAACCTTAACCATCCCATAGCCATAACCTTAACCTTAACTTTACCTTTAACCTAACCTTAACCTTAACCTTAACATAACCTTAACCTTGACCAAACCCTTAACCTTAACCTGAACCTTCCCATAACCATAACCTTAACCTTGACCTTGACTTTACCCTTAACCTAACCTTAACCTTGACCTTCCCCTAACCTTAACCCTAATCTTACCCTCACCATAACCTTAAATTTACCCTTAACCTAATCTTAACCTTAAGCTAACCTTAACCTTACCCTTAACCTTGACCTTAAACTTAAATTTAACTATAACCTAACCCTAACCTTAAATTTCACTATAACGTAACCCTCACCTTGACAAAACCTTAACCTTAACCTTAACTTAACCTAACCTTAACCTTAACCTTAACCTTAACCATACCCTTAACCTTAACCTTATCTTAATCATAACTATAACCTTACCCTAACCTTAACCCTAATATTAACCTTAACCTTAACCTTAACCTAACCTTAACCTTAACTTTACCCTTAACCTTGAATTTAACCTTAACCTTCCCCTAACCTTAACCTTAACCCTAACCTTAACCTTAACCTTTCCTTAACCTTAACCCTAACATTAACTTTAACCTTAACCTTAAGGTTAAGGTTACAGGTTTAGTCAGGTTAAGGTTAATGTTAAGTTTAATTTTATGTTTATGGGAAGGTTAAGGTTAGGTTAAGGTTAGGGGAAGGTTAAGGTGAAATTCAAGGTTAAGGGTAAAGTTAATATTAATGTTAGGTTAAGGTTAGGGTTAGGTTATAGTTAAGGTTAGGGTTAGGTTATGGTTAAGGATTTGGTCAACTTTAGGGTTAAGGTTAAGGTTAGGGTTAAGGTTAAGGGAAGGTTAAGTTTAAATTCATGGTTAAGGGTAATGTTAAGGTTAAGATTAAGGTTAGGGGTTTGTTCAACGTTAGGGTTAGGTTATAGTTAAGGTTAAGGTTAAGGTTAAGTTAAGGTTAAGGTTAAGGTTAAGGTTAGGGTCGAGTTAAAGTTAAGGTTAAGATTAGGTTGAGGTTAAGGTTAAGGTTAAGGGTTTGGTCAAGGTTAGGGTTAGGCTAATGGGGTAAGGTTAAGGTTAAGGTTAATATTAAGGTTAAGGGTTTGGTCAAGGTTAGGGTTAGGTTATAGCTAAGGTTAAGGTTAGGGTTAGGTTATAGTTATGGTCAAGGTTAAGGTTAGTTTAAGGTTAATATTAGGTTAAGGGTAAAGTTATGGTTAAGGTAAGGTTAAGGTTAAGGGTAAAGATAAGGTTATGGTTAAGGTTAAAGATCAATGTTAATGTTAAGTTAGGTTAAGGTAAGGTTAAGTTTATGGTTAGGTTAAGGTTAAGGTTAGCTTAAGTTAAGGTTAAAGTTAAAGTTAAGGTTAGGTTAAGGGTAAAGTTAAGGTTAAGGTTAGGGGAAGGTTAAGGTTATGGTTAAGGTTAGGTAAAGGTGAAGGTTAAGAGTAAGGTTAAGGTTAAGGTAAACGTAAAGGTTAACGTTAAGTTAGGTTAAGGTTAAGGTTAAGGTTATGGTTATGGGATGGTTAAGGTTAAGGCTAAGTTAAGTTTAAGGGTAAGGGTTTGGTCAAGGTTAGGGTTAGGTTATAGTTAAGGTGAGGTTAAGGTTAAGGTTAAACTTAGGTTAAGGTTAAGCTTAGTTCAAGGTTAAGGTTAATGGTAAAGATAAGGTTATTCTTAAGGTTATATTTAGGGTTAGGTTATAGTTAAGGTTAAGATTAAGGTTAAGGTTAGGTTAAGGGTAAAGTTAAGGTTAAGGTTAAGGTTTAGTCAGGTTAAAGTTAAGGTTAAAGTTAAGGTGAAGGTTAAGGGTAAGGATAAGGGTAAGTTTAAGGTCAGGGTTATGTTAAGGTTAAGGTTAGGTTAAGGTTAAGGTTAAGGGTTTGGGTTGGTTAAGGTTAAGGTTCAGGTTTGGTCAGGTTAAAATTAAGGTTATGGTTAATGGTAAGGATTAAGGTTAAGGTTAACCTAACCCTAACCTTGACCAAACCCTTAACCTTAATATTAACCTTAACCTTAACCTTACCGCCTTAACCTAACCCTAACCTTGACCAAACCCTTAACCTTAACCTTAACCTTAACTTAACCTTAACCTCAACTTTAACTTTTCCATAACCTTAACCTTAACCTTAACCTTACCCTTAACTATAACATAACCCTAACCTTGACCAAACCCTTAACCTTATCCTTAAATTTAACCTTAACCCTAATGTTAACCTTAAGTTTACCCTTAACCTAACCTTAACTTTAACTTTACCCTTAACCTAATATTAACCGTAACCTAACCTTAACCTTACCCTTAACCTTGACCTTAACATTAACTTAACCTAACCTTAACTATAACCTAACCCTAACCTTGACCAAACCCTTAACCTTAACCTTAACCTAACCTTAACCTTACCCATAACCTAACCCAAACCTTGACCAAACTTTAAGCTTAACGTTAACCATCCCATAACCTTAACCTTGACCTTAAGTATAACCTAACCTTAACCTTGACCAAACCCTTAGCCATAACATTAACCTTAACCTTAACCTTATCCTTATATTAACCTAGCCTAACTTTAACCTTAACCTTAACCTAAACCTTAAGGTTAAAGTTATGGGTAAGGTAAGGGTTAAGGTTAGGTTTAGGTTACAGTTAAGGTCAAGGTTAAGGTTAGGTTAAGCTTAAGGTTACGGGTTTAGTGAGGTTAAGGTTAAGGTTATGTTAAGGGTAAATTCAAGGTTAACATTATGATTATGGGAAGGTTAATGTTAAGGCTATAGTTAAGGTTAACGTTAGGTTAATGTCAAGATAAGGTTAAGGTTATTTTAAGGGTAAAGTCAAGGGTAAGGTTAGGTTAAGGTTAAGATAAGGTTATGGTTAAGGTTAGGCTAAGGGTAAAGTTATGGTTAAGATTAGGGTTAAGGTTAAGAAAGGTTAAGGTTATGGGTAAGGTTATAGTTAGGTTAAGGTTAAGGTTAAGGTTAGGTTAAGGTTAAGATTAGTTACCTTGACCTAACTTTAACCTTACCTTAACCTTATCTTGACCTAACTTTAACCTTAACATTCCCATAACCTTAACCTTTACCTAACCTTCCCATAACCATAACCTTAACCTTAACCTTAACCTTAACATTACCTTAACCTAAACTAACCTTTACCTTAACCTTAACCTTACCCTCAACCTTCACCTTAACCTTAATCTTGACTTTACCCTTAACCTAACCTTAAACTTAACTATAACCTAACCCTAACCCTAACCTTAGCTAAACCTTTAACCTTAACCTTAACCTTAACCTGAATAAGCCTAAACCTTAACCCTAACCTTAACTTTACACTTAAGATTAAGGTAAGAGTGAGGTTAAAGTTAAGGTTAAGGTTAAGGTTAAGGTTAAGATAAGGTTAATTTTATGTTCAGGTTAAGGTTAAGGTTATGGGTTTAGTTAGGTTAAGGTTAAGGTTAAGGTCAAGGGTTTGGGAAGGTTAAGGTTATGGTTAAGGGTAAGATAAGGTTAAGGTCAGGTTAAGGTCAAGGTTAGGGTTAGGTTATAGTTAAGGTTAAGATAAGGTTAAGGTTAGGTTAAGGTTAACGTTAAGGTTATGGTTGAGGTTAAGGTTAAGGTTATGGTTAGTGACCTAACTGTAACCTTGAACAAACAATTAACCTTAACCTTAACCTTAACCTTTACCCTAACCTTACTACCCTAAACTTAACCTTAACCTAACCTTAACCTTGACTTTACCCTTAACCTAAGCTTAACCTTAAGCTTATCTTAACCTTAACCTAACCTTAACCTTAACCTTAACCTAACTATAACCTTACCCTTAGCATTAACCTTGACCTTAACATTAACCTAACCTTAACCTTAACCTTAACCATAACCTTATCTTTACCCTTAACCTTAACCTTAACCCTTACCTTAACCTAACCATAACCTTAACTTTACCCTTAAATTAGCCTTAACCTAACCATAACCTTAAACTTAACCTAACCCTAATGTTGACCAAACCCTTAACCGTAACCTTAACCTAACCGTTAACGTTAACCTTTACTTATCTTTAAACTTAACCTTTACTTATCCTTAACCTAAACATTAACCTTAACCTTCTCACAACCTTAATTATAACCTAAACTTAACCTTGACCAAACCCTTAACATTAAGCTTAACCTTAACTTAACCTTAACCTAACCGTAACCTTAACCTAACCTTAACCTTAGCCTTATCTTAACCTTAACCTAACATTAACCTTGACTTTAATCTTAACGTAACCTTAACCCTACCCTTAACCTTATCTTAACCTTGACCTAACCTAATCTTAACCCTAACATTAACCTTAACCTTAACATTAACGTTAACCTTAACCTTAACCTTAACCAAACCCTTAACATTAACCTTAACCTTAACCTTAACCTAATCTTAACCTTCTCATTAACTATAACCTAACCATAACCTTAACCTAACCTTACCCAAACTTTAACCTTAAGTTTAGGGCTAAGGTTAGGGTTAATGTTAAGGTTAAGGTTTGGTTAAGGTTAAGATAAGGATAAGGTTAAGGTTAAGGTTAGCTTTAGGTTAAGGTTAAGGGTAAGGGTAAGATTATGGTTAAGGTTAGGGTATGGTTAAGATTAGGTTAAGGGTAAGGTTAAGGTTAAGGGTAAAGTCAAGTTTAAGGTTACATTAAGGGTAAGGGTAAGGTTAAGGTTTGGTTAAGGTTGGGGTTAGGTTATAGTTTAGGTCAAGGTTAAGTTTAAGGTTAAGGGTAAGGTTAAGATTAAGGTTAACGTAACGGGTTTAGTCAGGTTAAGGTTAAGGTTAAGGTTAATGTTAAGGGTAAGGTCAAGGTCAAGGTTAATGTTACATTAAGGGTAAAGTCAAGGTTAAGGTTACGTTAAGGGTTTGGTCAAGGTTAAGGTTAGGTTAAGGTTAGGGTTAGGTTACAGTTAAGGTAGGGGTAAGGTTAAGGTTAGGTTACAGTTAAGGTAGGGTAAGGTTAAGGTTAAGGTTAAGGTCAATGTTAAGGTTAATGTTAAGCATTTGTTCAAGGTGAGGGTTAGGTTATAGTTAAGGTCAAGGTTAAGGTTAGGTTATATTTAAGGTTAAGGTTAAGGTTATGGGAAGGTTAATGTTAAGGTTAAGGTTAAGGTTACGAGTTTAGTCAGGTTAAGGTGAAGGTTAATATTAAGGTTAGGTTAAGAATAAAGTCAAACATCGCACGTTAAGGGTAAAAGTAAAATTTAAGGGTAGCCAAGCAGTTAAGGCAGTTATGGTACGGTTGTTTAGTAAGATAGCAGCCAAGGGTAGTTATACACGTTAGTTGGCGGTAGTTAAGGCCAAGGCGCGTAAGGTTGCTATATTATGTCATATAGGTTGTTTAGTTAGGTTAAGGCAAGGTTAAGGCTTATGCTAGGTAGTTAAGGTCAAGGTAAGGGCTATGTTACACCATTTTTTGTCATCTAACCTATTATCATTAGATGGACCCAAGTACACCATGTAAGACCAATTTTACCCTAAGTAAAATTGCTTTCACTATGTAAAATAACTTAATAAACCACATTTATTAGGTTGTTTATGGTCTAAACAGGAAACCCCAAAAGGAAATATTAAACAAACCTATTCTGTTTGATTTTCCTCATGGGGTTTCCTGTTTAGACCATAAACAACCTAATAAATGTGGTTTATTAAGTTATTTTACATAGTGAAATAAATTTTACTTAGGGTAAAATTGGTCTTACATGGTGTACTTGGTTCCATCTAATGATAATAGGTTAGATGACCAAAAAATGGTGTAACACTAGCCCTTACCTTGACCTTAACCTTACCCTAACCATAACCGTAACCTTAACCTTACCTTAACCTAACTTAACCTTAACCTTTACCTTGACCTTAACCTTAACCTTAACCTTACCCGTAACCTTAACCTTAACTTTACCCTTAACCTAACATTAACCTTAACTTTACCCTTAACCTTATCTTAACCTTAAACTTAACCTACCCTTAACCTTCACTTTAACCTTAACTTTACCCTTAACATTAACGTTAACCTTGAATTTATTCTTAACCTAACCTTAATCTTAACCTTCACCTGAACCTTAACATTAACCTTCCCATAACCTTAACCTTAACCTTAAATATAACCTAACCTTAACCTTGACCTTAACTATAACCTAACCCTCACCTTGAACAAACGCTTAACATTAACCAGTGTCTCCCCTGGCATTTACAAAGATTCCTCCCTACTTGGAACTTTTCCTAATCTCCCTCCTCCTCCCATCACTGATCCCAGCTTATCGAATGTTTGCATGATGCAATCATCCCAGGCTGCCCATAAGCGGCCTGCCTCAGCTAGTTAGCAACCTCCCCCTCACCCTCCGCAACCCGCTCCTAGCCATTCATCTCCGCCAGTCGGACCGCCTCCTTCTGGCCCTTTCCGTACAGATGGTATCCCTGAACCTCTTTATCCTCCTGGATCGGTTCCCCTAGGCCTTAACCATCTCGGAGCCATCCCTCCTGGTCATTTCCCTACTGGGCAGATCTCTTTCCTAGCTCCCCCTCCCGGAGTATATTCTGTCCCCGTCATGGCCACCCTCTCTCTCCCTAACCTAACCTTGGGCATACCCGTCTGGTACCTTGATCCTCCAGCAGCTACCCCTCCTGGTCACCCTAAACCCTACATGGCTTTGACACCGGTCCAACCGGTCCCCCTCACTTCCTCCATTTCCCCTGTGCCCCCAACACCTTCACAGGACCCCTCTCCTGTCATTACGGCTCCCGGGAATAAAGGAAAAGCCCGCAAGGGGGCACCCAAATACAAGACCACCGCAACTGACCCAGCCCCTACTCCGCCCGCAAAACCTTGTGCCTTATGTGATGTCGCCGGTCATGCCACCCATGCTTGTCCCAAGTTGCCTCGTATTCAGCCCATGGTTAAGGTTGCGTTCCCTAAAGCTACGGCCCCTGAAGCCTCCACTCCTTCTTTGTCCGTAACCAAGAACCCCAAGACTCTCTGCACCAACAAACCCTGTGCTTTGTGCGGCGTTCATGGCCATTACTCCCACCATTGTCCTCACCTGACGCATTACCGCGCCTCTTTAGAGGTGGTCCGAGAGTATGAGGTTGAAAAAAATCAATCTGCCTCTCCCATCCTCGCGCAGTATGCTTCAGGTCAGCCGAGGATCCCTCCGCTCCCATCGACATTCCCCCCCCCCGATGTTCAAATGACGGAGTCTACTGTAACCATTCTTTACCTATCCTCCTCTGCGAGACACTCGGAGCCTAGCCCCCCTGAATTCTCCCCTGTTGTGTCACCTAACCACCCCTTTTCTACCCATACACGAGATCACTCCACCCGTGTCCCTGTTGACCTCCGCAGCCCGAGTCCTTACCATACTTTCGATAGCCCTCATATACCACCCTCTAGTTTGTATATGAGTCATAGTCATCCTGCTCCTTGCACTCCCTCCCGCAGTTGCCACCTGATGTCTTCTTTCCACTCACGCTGCCGTCATTACCTCTCCTTCCCTCATTTGTTGTCTTGTAACACCATTCCGCAGGACTCCCTGTCCACACCCTTTATCGGTTACGCCGATGGTGCAAGTTGTTACTCTCGGAATCTAGCCTCGACAGGTTGGGCCATCTTCATCCCCTTGCATGCCCTTGTTCTCTCTAACGGGGTCTGCATTGGTTCTGCCACCAAGAATCAGGCCAAATATGATGCAGTGCGTGGTCTCTTAGTCAATGCCCTCTTTCATCGCATCCTCCATCTGCACGTTCGTTTGGATTCCCTACTTCTTGTAATGCAACTAAATGGTGTTTATCATGTGCATAACCTTGTGCTGTTTAGACGCTATTTACGAGTGAAACTCTTGATACGTGCATTTGAAACCATAACTTTCAACCATGTACCTCGAGAACAGAATCACTATGTAGATAGTATTGCAAACCATGTTTTAGATTGGCATTTATCACACGCATTTCATACAAGACAATAACATTCATAATCATTAAAAACGATGCATATCCATAATATGTGTCACAAAAACATGTGTTTAGAGTCCATCTACTCTGATACATACGACATGCCCATAGCATGTTACAAAAAACTCAAAACTGGGGGCACCACCTACCCCTACATACACACTAGGGGGAACCACATGCCCCACACCTAATCACTATCTAGCGGATCCCGAGCCAATGGCTCTGCCCCTGCAGCCTGTAGATCACGTATTCCCTGATTGGCCATCACCATGCGCCGCATGACCCCTCGCCATTCCGAGGGTAGACCAATACATGGCTCTATGTACTGGTTGTCTAAGTCCTGCCACCCGCGCTCTGATACTCCGGTCATCAACCTTTTGCATCTACGGTGGATGTCCTCCAGAAGGGCGGCTGCATCCTCATTTTGTGCTGCTCTCGACCCACTCGGACCTGCAGCTCCAGCTGCTGCCAGTCGTCCCATATATCCAGCCGATTTTACCGGCGCTATATCTGCATACCAACAATACATGAATCAGTACCCTAGCTACTATTCAAAAAACTGTAACATGCCCATACAAGAATAGCAATTTGTCACTTACCATCGGGCCCCCAGACTCAACCAGGCAGAAGTGGCAGGTCCGGATCTCCACAATAACTCATCCCACTATAGGGATAGTCGTCTATGTATAACGACATCTGATCCCAATGGGCAAAAAACTCAGGTTGAAACACTCGCCCGACCGCCCGTCCCCCTCCTCTGCACAGTAGTCGCCCGCACCGGCGCATCCTGGGCTCTCTCGGGCCCCCATCTGGAAGCTATACACGAGGCCGCAAGGTCGGGATCTTCTCAAAGAAGAAGGCGCACAATAAAGTCCCATACGAGCAATCATGGTTCACTTGCCGCTTGCAGAGCGACAACTATCGTTTTAACGACACCAGCATCATTTGGGCCCACCCATAGTAGGTCCCACTCAACACACTCTCTACCAGCATCATCTTCCCCCTGGTGATGTGATGGAATGCCTGGTTGCCCAGGATACGCAGCACAGCTGCGGCCACTGCACAGGTTTCTAGTCTCTCTAGATCCCCGATCGGTATCCAAGTCCCCTTGACTTGGAGACCCGATCGACAATTTCGTTCCACAAACTCCATGATATGCCGCCCCCGCGGTAATACTGGCTGCGTGTTTCCCACCATCCCCAGTGGTGGGAGACCCGTCAGGAAATATACATCCTGGACCGTCAGTTCGATCCTGTGCCCCTGCACTACAAATACCTCATGCTCTGGATCCCAATAACTGATAATCCAGGCCAACAAGGGCTCTCCTGCTCTCATCAACGGGTTCTCCAAAAACTTTAGAACCCCAAACCTGGCCAACACACGATGGACACCCTGATCCGCCTGGATCTCTGCCCGTAATGTACCCAGGTATATCTCTCTCCAGTTAACCTGTAAATCTACCATACCTGCACAAAAACATCATCTTTTTCAGCATACAGATTGGGAATACCATAACCAAACACAAAAACCCAACTCCCAGCCATAAAACAGCACCAAAACCCCCTCATCTCCCAGGTCGCAGTTTTCTGCCCAGTTCAGGACCAGGTCGCAGCTTTTGCCCTGAAACCTGTGTCCTAGGTCGCACTTTTTGGCCCAAAAAGTGCGACCCGGCCGTAGAGATGAAGGAGGGTCTGTTTCTGGGATTTTGGGCCCTAAACTGAACTTTCAATCCATCAAAATGAAAGAGTAAGGTTAGGCCTCTTAACTGCAACTGACGGATCTCAATTCCAACGATCGGTTTGTCCGCTATGCCCACCGCAAGATTTAGGGCCTTCTCTCCTCTCTACATTCACCACAGCAACAATAGCAAATGAGTGAATTTGGAGGGAAAACTACCTTATTAAAAGAGAACCCCTATTTCTTCTTTCGACTGCTACGACCACACCGTAGCCCCGTTTGATAAACCGTATGCACCGTTGGAAAGCTCTCACCGAGACCTCAAATGGGTATCTGTTAGTTTTTTATGATTTGATACTTCACCAGGACACATTTTGTCCAAGAAGGGTCACTTCCCCCCTCATTAAAATCGAACTTCCTCACTTACGACACTTGTACTCGGGGCACCACTTCGCCTCCTTACATGTCTTTGTTCGTGTTGATTTTCGTCATGAGTTCCCATCTTGTACTCATGTTTTGATGGCCCCCCACTGGGCCTTTACTATGTGGCAGCACCATCGAGTCGCCCTTGTTTAGAGCATCCAAGTTGAGTCATCATCGCATTGATGGAGTCTATCCCGAGTCCCTTTGTACCCCGCTATAGCCCTCCATCCTTCATTTCTTTGTCTCTCTCTTGTGTTGCACTTTATGACCTTCAGTCCCATTGTCCCCTATCCCCTATGATATTGTGTCAGTCGCTGCCAGGTCATTCATGCCCTTTATGCTCTAACAAGGGAATTTGTCCATTCGCTACTCAGTCCTTTCCATTTCCCTATCATCATTAGTGTCAGTCTGTCCGTTGCTCCACTATTTTCTCTCGTGCCTTAGTTGAGGATGTCTCATTGCCTCACCTATGGCGGACCTCCTTCTGTCGACATCAGCTCATTCCTTCCAGAAGCTAGGTCTAGAGGGCGGTGTACCTTGGTTCCAGATTCCACTCTTGTTCGGTGCCTTGGATCAAGCAAAGGGACCTCTCGTTTCCCTTTGACTTGATTGTTTCTCCAGCTCCTTTCAGCATGATCAAGATCCGTATACTTGATGGTCTAGTGATCCAGCAGCAGCGCTTGATGATTCCTGGGTGTGTGTGAGATGTCTCAACCCTCACGAGGGGGTGGCCGGCAAGTAGCCCCCCACATGCCTGGATGACCTCTTCCTTGCAGCCTTCGATGCAGCTCAAGATATTTGATGATGTTGGCCTTAGCCACTTGCAGCACCTCTTCGATTTTCATGTATCAGTTAGATTTTGTGAGCCCTTCCCCATTTACAGGGGGCATTCAGGTTGTATTTGTCTCTCATGTACTCAGATATTATTGTACAAGTCCTGGCTGTTATCCAAGGCACATCATGTATATGGGATTCCTCATTGTATTTTTATCTGGCTCCTAATTATGCCAGCTGTACTTTATGGTTCGGTCCCTTGTTTACTGGACACACTATTCTTTTGTACTTTGTCTCGGCGGGCATAGGTATGCCTCCCCCACCGCCTTCAGTACAGGTACCCTCTCATAAAAAGAGACTTGTTTCACCTGCGAGTCTCGTCTCCTCAGGGTCTAGTTCTTCAGCACACTATCTACCTTGCATTTCTCTCTCTGACTTCCCTTTTGTTGTCTAGTGATTGAGTTCTTACAACGTACTTCGGTCATACGATTTTCTCCTGACACTCGCATGCTGGGGGGCAATGTGTTACAGCATTTTTTGGTCATCTAACCTATTATCATTAGATGGACCCAAGTACACCATGTAAGAACAATTTTACCCTAAGTAAAATTGCTTTCACTATGTAAAATAACTTAATAAACCACATTTATTAGGTTGTTTATGGTCTAAACAGGAAACCCCAAAAGGAAATATTAAGCAAACCTATTTTTTTTTATTTTCCTCATGGAATAATTAATTAAACCATAATTTAATTATTATTCCCAGTCATGTTTAATCCCAAAACAAATAAATTAATTAGATAAACCTTTATTTATCTTATTATTTTCTAGGAATAATTATTTAAACCTTATTTAGATAATATTCCTTGTTAAATATGACCAAATCACCCACAAATAATTAAATAAATCTAACCTAACCTTAACCAAACCCTTAACCTTAACCTTAACCTAACCTTAATCTTGACTTTACCCTTAACCTAACATAAAGCTTAACTGTAACCTAACCCTAACCTTGGCTTTAACTTTACCCTTAACCTTGACCTTAAACTTAACCTTGACCTTGACCTTGACCTTAACCTAACCTTAAACTTAACCCTATCTTACCCTTAACCTAACCTTAACCTTAACTATAACCTAACCCTAACATTGACTTTATCTTAACATAACCTTAACCCATTAACCTTAACTTTAACCTTCCCATAACCTAAGGTTAAGGTTAGGTTAAGGATAAAGTCATGGTTAAAGTAAAGGTTAAGGTTAAGGGTAAGGTTAAGGTTATGTTAAGGTAAAGGTTATAGTTAAGGCTAGGGTTAAGGGTAAAGTCAAGGTTAATGTTAGGATAAGGTTCAAGTTATAGGTTTAGTCAGGTTAAGGTTACGTTAAGGTAAAGGTTAAGGATAAGGTTACATTAATGTAAAGGTTATGGTTAAGGTTAGGGTTAAGGGTAAATTCAAGGTTAAGGTTAGGTTAAGGTTAAGGTTCAATATTTGGTCAAGGTTAGGGTTAGGTTATAGTTAAGGTTAGGTTAAGGTTAAGTTAAGGTTAAGGTGAAGGTTAAGGTTAAGGGGTTAAGGTAAAGTCAAGTTCAAGGTTAGGGTTAGGTTAAGGTTAAGATAAGGTTAAGGTTATGGTTCGGTTAAGGTTAAGTTAAGGTTAAGATAAGGTTAAGGTTAAGGTTAGGTTAAGTTCTAGGTTAAGGTTATGATTAAGGTTAGGTTAGGTTAAGGTTAAGGTTAAGGGTTTGGTCAAGGTTAACCTAACCTCAAGGTTAGGGTTAGGATATGGGTAACATTAAGGTTAAGTTAGGGTAAAGTCAAGGTTATGGTTAAGGTTAAGGTCAAGGGGAGGGTTAAGGTTAAGGTTAAGTTAAGTTAAGGTTAAGGTTAAGGTTAAGGTTAATTTTAAGTTTAAGGGAAAAGTTAAGGTTAAGGGTAAATTTAAAGTTAAGGTTAAGGTTAGGGATAGGTTATAGTTAAGGTCAAGGTTAAGTTTAAGGTTAAGGTTAAGGGTAAAGTTAAGGTCAAGTTCAAGGTTAAGGTTACGGGTTTAGTAAGGTTAAAGTTAAGGTTAAGGTTAGGTTAAGGTTAAGGGTGAAGGTTAAGGATATAGGTCTTAACCTTAACCTTACCCTTAACCTTCACCATTAACCTTAACCTTAGACTTAACCTTAACCATAACCTAACCTTAACCTTGAAATTAACTATAATCTAACCTTAACCTTAACCATAACCCTAACCTTAACTTTAGTCTTAACCTTACCCTTCACCTTCACCTTAACCTTAACCTTGACTTTACCATTAACTTGATCTTAGCCTTAACCTTGAATTTACCATTAACGTAACCTTCACCTTGACCTTATCCTTAAAATTAAACTTAACTTTACACTTAACATTACCCTCAACCCTTAAACTAACCATAACATTAACCTTAACCTAACCTTAACCTTACCCTTAACCTAATCTTAACCTTAACCTTGACCTTAACCTTAACCTAACCTTAACCTTAATCTTAACATTACCCTTAGGTTAACCTAACCTTAACCTAAGGGTAAGGTCAAGGTTAAGGTTAAGGTAAGTGTAAGGTTAACCTTAGCCTAACCTTAACATTAAACTTGACCTTAACTATAACCTTAACCTCAACCTGACTAAACCTGTAACCTTAACCTTAAGGTAAAGTTTAAGGTTAAGGTGAAGGTGAAGGTTAAGGGTAAGGTTAAGGTTAGGTTAAGGTTAAAGTCAAGGTCAAGGTTAAGGTTAAGGTTAGGGGAAGGTTAAGGTTAAAGTCAAGGTTAAGGGTAAAGTTAAGGTTAAGGTTATGTTAAGGCTAAGGGTTAAGTCAAGGTTAGGGTTAAGTTAATGTTAAGGTTAGGTTAAGGTTAAAGGTTAAGCTTAAGCTTAAAGTTAAGGTTAAGGTTAGGTTAAGGTTAAGGCAAGGTTAAGTTAATGGTAAATTTAAGGTTCAGGTTAAGGTTAAGGGTAAGATAAGGTTAAGGGTTAAGGTTAACCTTAAGCTGACCTTAACCTTAACATTGCCCTTAACCTAACCTTAACCTAACCTTCACCTTAACCTTGACTTTAACCTTAACCTTCCCCTAACCTTAATCTTAACCTTAACCTTCCCATAACCATAACCTTAACCTTGACTTTACCCTTAACCTAATCTTAAGGGTTTGGTCAAAGTTATGATTAAGGTTAAGGTTATAGGTTTATTCAGGTTAAGGTTATAGTTAAGGTCAAGGTTAAGGTTAAGACTAGGGTAAGGTTAACCTTTCCCTTACCTTAACCTTACCCTTAACTTTAACCTTGACCTTGACCTTAACCGTACCCTTAACCTTATCTTAACCTTAACCTAACCATAACCTTAACTTTACCCTTAACCTTACCTTAACCATAACCTTAACCTAACCTTAACCTTAACCTTACCCCTTACCTTATCTTAACCTTAACTTAACTATAACCTTAACCTTAACTATAACCTTAACCTTGACTATAACCTTAACCTTGACCTTAACTATAACCTTAACCTTGACCTTAACTATAACCTAACCCTAACCTTGACCAAACCCTTAACATTAACTTTGACCTTGACTTTACCATTAACCTTAACCTTAACCTTAAATATAACCTAGCCCTAAACTTAATCCTAACCTTAACCTTAACTTAAACTTAAACTTAACCTTAACCTTCCCATAACCTTAACATTAACCTTAACCTGAATAAACCCTTAACCTTAACCTTAACCTTAACCTTAACCTTAACATTAATTTTAACCTTAATCTTCCCATAACCTTAACCCTAACCTAAACCTTAACCTTAACCTGAACCTAACCTTAACCATAACCTTAACCTTAACTTTACCCTTAAACTAACCTTAACCTTACCTTAACAATACTAAACCCATAACCTTAACCTTAACCTTACCTTGACCATAACTGTAACCTAACCCTAACCTTGACCAAACCTTTAACCTTAACCTAAACCTTTACCCTAACCCTACCCTAACCTTAACCTTAACCTAACCTTAACCTTGACTTTACGCTTAACCTAACCTTAACCTTAACCTTAACCTTAATCTTATCCTAACCTTTACCGTTAACCTAACCTTAACCTTATCTTTAACCTTAACCTAACCCTAACCTTTACTAAACCTATAACCTTAAACTTAACCTTAACCTTTACCAAACCCTTAAAATTTACCTTAAACTTGACCTTAAACTTAACTTTGACCTTAACTATAACCTAACACTAACCTTAGTTTAAGGTGAAGGTTAGGTTAAGGTTAAGGTTAAAGTTAAATTTAAGGTTAAGGTTAAGGTTAGGGTTAAGGTTAGATTATAGTGAAGGTTATGGGAAGGTTAAGGTTGAATTTAAGGTTAAGTTAAAGTTAAGGTTGAGGTTTGGTCAAGCTTAGGGTTAGTTTATAGTTAAGGTCAAGGTTAAGGTTAGGTTAAAGTTAAGGTTATGGGTTTAGTCAGGTTAAGGTTAAGGTTATGGTTATGGGAAGGTTAAGGTTAAGTTTAAGGGGTTAAATTTAGGTTAAGGTAAATTCAAGGTTAAGGTTAGGTTAAGGTTAAGGTTATGGTTATGGGAAGGTTAAGGTTAAGGTTACAGTTAGGTAAGGGTTAATGTTAATGGTAGGTTATGATGAAGGTTAAGGTTAATACCCATAACCTTAAACCTTAACCTTAGCCTAACATTAAACTTGAACTTATCTTAACCATAACCTTAACCTTAACCTAACTATAACCTTACCTTACCCTAACTTAACCTTAACCTTAACCTTAAACTTAACCATAACCTTAGGTTAAGGTTAAGGTTAAGGTTAGGGTAAGGTTAGGTTAAGGTTAGGGTAAAGGTTCAGGTTAAGGTTAAAGTTCAGGGTTTGGTCAAGGTTAGAGTTATGTTATATATAGTTAAGGTCAGGTTAAGGTTAAGGTTAGGGTTAGGGTTAGGTTATAGTTAAGGTTAAGGTTAAGGTTACATTAAGGATAAAGTTAAGGTTAAGATTAAGGTTTGGTCAGGTTAAGGCTAAGGTTAAGGTGAAGGTTAAGGTGAAGGTTATGGGTAAGGTTAAGGTTAAGGTTAAGGTTAGGTTAAGGTTATTTCTAAGGTTAAGGGTTTGGGAAGGTTAAGGTTATGGGTTAGGCTATAGTTAAGGTTAAGGGTAAGGTTAGGGTTAAGGTTAGGGTAAGGTTAATATAAGGTTAAGGGTAAGGTTAAGGTTAACCAAACCATATCTTAACCTTAAGTTTAAGCTTAAGCTTCACCTAAACTTAACCTGAATAAACCTGTAACTTGAAACTTAACCTAATGTTAACCTTGAGTTTACCCTTAACCTAACCTTAACCTTAACCTTAACCTTAACTTTACCCTTAACGTAACCTTAACCTTCACCTTAACCTTACCCTTAACCTTAACTTGAATCGTTATCCTAACCTTACCCTAACCTTAACCTTAATCGCAACCTTAACCTTAACCTTGACCTTGACCTTAACCTTAACCATAACCTTAACCTTAACCTTAATTGTAACCTTAAAGATAAGGTTAAGTTTATGGTTTAATGTTAAGGGTTTGGTCAAGGTTAGGGTTAGGTTATAGTTAAGGTCAAGGTTAAGGTTAGGTTAAGGTTAAGGTTACATGTTTAGTCAGGTAAAGGTTAAGGTTACGGTTAAGGTTAAAGTCAACGTGAAGGGTTTGGTCAAGGTTAGGTTTAGGTTAAGGTTATGGTTATGGTTAGGTTAAGGTTAGGTCAGGTTAAGGTTAAGGTTAAGGGTTACAGGTTTAGTCAGGTTAAGGTTAAGCTTAAGTTTAAGCTTAAGGTGAAGGTTAAGGTTAACATTAAGTTTAAGGTTAAGGTCAAGGTAAAGGTCAAGGTTAAGGTTAAGGTTAGGGTTAGGTTAAGGGTAAGGTTATAGTTAAGGTTAAGGTTAGGATAAGTTAAGGTTAAGGTTAAGGTTAGGTTAAGGTTAAGGTCAGGTTAAGGGTAAAGTTAAGGTTATGGTTAGGGTTAAGGTTAAGGTAATGTTAGGGTTAGGTTAAGGTTAAGGTTAGGTAAAGGTTAAGGTGAAGGTTAGGTTAAGGTTATGGTTATGGTTAAGGTTAGCTTAAGGGTAAAGTTAAGGTTAAGGTTACGTTAAGGTTAAGGTTAAGGCTATGGGTTTAGTGAGGTTAAGGTTAAGGTTAAGATTACGGGTTTAGTAAGGTAAGGTTAAGGTTAAGGGGGTAAATTTAAGGTTAAGGTTAAGGGTAAGGTCAAGGTTAAGGTTAAGGTTATGACTATGGCAAGGTTAAGGTTAAGTTAAGGTCAAGGTTACGGTTAGGTTATAGTTAAGGTCAAGGTTAAGGTTATGGTTAAGGTTACGGTTAGGTTATAGTTAAGGTCAAGGTTAAGTTTAATGTTAAGGGTAAGGTTAAGGTTAAGGTCAAGATTAAGGTTAAGATTAGGTTAAGGGTAAGGTTAGGGTTAGGTTAAGGTTAAGGTTAAGGTTAAGGCTAAGGTTAAGTTAAGGTTAAGGTTATGTTAAGGTTAAGGTTAATGTTAAGGGTTTAGTTAAGGTTAAGGTTAGTTTAAGGTTAACGTTAATGATAAGGGTTTGGTCAAGGTTAGGGTTAGGTTATAGTTAAGGTCAAGGTTAAGGTTAGGTTATACTGAAGGTTAAGGTTAAGACCCGTAACCTTAACCTTAACCTTAATCTTCACTTAACCTTAAACTTAACTATAACCGAACCCTAACATTGACCAAACCCTTAACCTTAACGTGACTAGACCCGTAACCTTAACCTAACTTAACCTTAACCTTGACCTTAACCTTAACCTTAAACTTAACCTTATCCTTAACCTTCACCTTAACATAACCTTAACCTTGACCTTAACTATAACCTAACCCTAACCTTAACCTTTACCTAACATTAACCTTAACCTTTACCTTAACATTAACCTTAATCTTAACCATTATTTTAACCTTAATCTTAAACTTATCTTACCCTCAACCTTAACTTATCCTTAACCTTAACGTTAACCTTAACCTTGACCTAATCGTAACCTTAACCTTAACTATAACCTAACCCTAACCTTAGCCTTCACTATAACCTAACCTTAACCTTAACCTTAACCTTAACCTGACTAAACTTGTAACCTTAACCTTAACCTAACTATAACCTTACCCTTAACCTAAGTTAAACTTAACCTTGACCTTGACCTTATCCTTAACCTTAACCTTACCCTTAACATTCACCTTAACATAAACCTTAACCTCACTAAACCCGTAACCTTAACCTTACCCTTAACCTTAACATGAACCTTTACAATTAACCTTAACTTTAACCTTAACCTTACACCCTTAAGCTTAATGTTATCCTAACCTTAACCTTAACTAAAACCTAACCCTAACCTTAACCAAACCCTTAACCTTAACCTTAACTTTAAGCTAACCTTAACCTTGACTTTACCCTTAACCTAACCTTAACCTTAACTTTACCTTAACCTTGACTTACCCTTAATCTAACCTTACCCTTAACCTTAACCTTATCTTAACCTTAACCTAACCTTAACCTTAACCTAACTATAACTTTACCTTAACCTAACTTAACCTTAACCTTAACTTTAACTTTACCCTAAATTTAATGGTTTAGTAAGGTTAAAGTTAAGGTTAAGGTTAAGGTCAAGGTTAAGGTTAGATTATAGTGAAGGTTAAGGTTAAGGGTAAGGTTAGGGTAAAAGATAATGCTAAGGTTAACGTTAAGTTTAGGGTTAAGGTTAAGGTTAGGTTAAGGCTAAGATAAAAATAAGGTTAAGGTTAAGGTTAGGTTAAGGCTAAGATAAAAATAAGGTTAAGGTTAAGGTTAGGTTAAGGTTATTTTTAAGGTTAAGGTTAAGGTTAGGGTTAGGTTAAGGTTAAGATAAGGATAAGGTTAAGGTTAAGGTTAGGGTAAAGGTTGAGGTTAATGTGAAGGTTAAGGTTAAGGTTAATTTAAGGTTAAGGTTAGGTTAACCCATAACCTTAACCTTAACCTTAACCTTCACTATAACCTAACCCTAACCTTCACCAAACCCTTAACCTTAACTATAACCTAACCTTAACCTTAACCAAACCCTTAACCTTAACCTTGACTTTACCCTTAACTTAACCTTAACCTTAACCTTAACTATAACCTTAGCCTTAATTTAACCTAACTTAACCTTAACCTTGACCTTGACCTTAACCTTAACTTTACCCTAACCTTAAGGGTTTAGTCAGGTTAAGGTTAAGGTTAAGGGTTTGGTCAAGGTTAGGGTTAGGTTGAGGTTAAGGGTGAAGGTTAAGGGTAAGGTTAAAATTAAGGTTAAGTTAAGGGTAAATTTAAGGTTATGGTTAGGGTTAAGGTTAGGGGAAGGTTAAGGTTAAAGTCAAGGTTAAGCTAAAGGTTAACGGTAAGGATAGGGTAAGGTTAAGGTTAAGTTAAGTTAAGGTAAGGTTAAAGTTACAGTTAGGTTAAGGTTAAGGTTAAGTTAAGGATAAGGTTAAGGTTAGGTTAAGGTTAAGATTAGGCTAAGGGAAAAGTTAACGTTAAGGTTAGATTAAGGTTAGGGTTAAGGTTAGGTTAAGGGTAAAGTCAAGGTTAAGGTTAGGTTATAGTTAGGGTCAGGTTAAGGTTAAGGTTAAGTGTTTGGTCAAGGTTAGGATTAGGTTATAGTTAAGGTTAAGGGTAAAGATAATTTTATAGTTAAGGTTAAGGTTAGGGTTAGGTTATAGTTAAGGATAATATTAGGTTAAGGGTAAAGTTAAGGTTAAGGTTAGGGTTAAGGTTAGGGGAAGGTTTTAGTTAGGGTTAAGGTTAAGGTTAAGGTTAGGTTAAGGTTAAAGTTAAGGGTTTGGTCAAGGTTAGGGTTAGGTTATAGTTAAGGTTGGGTTAAGGTTATGTTAAGGGTAAATTCAAGGTTAAGGGTTTGGTAAAGGTTAACGTTAAGGTTAAGGGTTTGGTCAAGGTTATGGTTACGCTAAGGTTAAGGTTAAGGTTAGGTTAAGGGTAAAGTCAAGTTTAAGTTTATGGTTAAGGTTAAGGGTAAGATAACATTAAGGTTAAGGTGAAGGATAAGGTTAAGGGGTTAAGGTTAATGTTAAGGTTAAGGTTAAGGTCACGGTTAGGCGAAGGTGAAGGTTATTATTAGGTCTAGGTTAAGTTTAAGGTTAAGTTAAGGTTAACGGTAATATAAGGTTAACCTTAAGATTAAGCTTAACATTAGGTTAAGGGTAAAGTCAAACCTTCACCTTAACCTTATGTTTAACCTTAAGCTTCCCCTAACCTTAACCCTAACTTGAATCTTAACCTTAACCTTAACCTAACCTTAACCTTAGCTTTACCCTTAAACTAATCTTAACCTTACCCTAACCATAACCTTAACTTTACCCTTAACCTAATATTAAACTTAACCTAACCTTAACCTTGACTTTACCCTTAACTTAACCTTAACCTTACCTTAAGCTTTGCCTAACCTTAACCTTAACCTTAACCATAACCTTACCCTTAACATTAACTTATCCTTAACCTTAACTTTAACCATAATCTTAACCTAAGGTTAAGGTTAAGATTATGGTTAAGGGTAAGGTTAAGGGTAAGGTTAGGGTTAGGTTAAAGTTAAGGTTAGGTTAGGTTAAGGTTAAGGTTAAGGTTAAGGTCAAGGTTAAGGTTAAGGTTATAGTGAAGGTTAAGGTTAAGGTTAGGTTAAGGTTAATGTTAACATTAGTTAAAGGTTAAGGTGAATTTTAACGGTTTGGTCAAGGTAAGGCTTAGGTTATAGTTAAGGTTACGGGTTTATTCAGGTTAAGGTTAAGGATAAGGGTAAGGTTAGGTTAAGGGTAAAGTCAAGGGTTTAGTCAGGTTAAGGTTAAGTGTTTGGTCAAGGTTACAGTTAGGTTCAAGTTACGGATTTAGTCAGGTTAAGGTTAAGTTTAAGGTTAAGGTGATGGTTAAGGTTAATTTTAAGGGTAAAGTCAACGTTAAGGTTAAGGTTAAGGTTAAGGGTAAGGTTAGGTTAAGGTTAAGGGTAAGGTTAGGTTAAGGTTAAGGTTAAGGTTAAGATTAACTTAACTATAAGATTAACCCTAACCTTAACCTTAACTTTACCATTAACCTAATATTAACCTTACCCTAACCTTAACCCTAACCTTACCCTTAACTTTAACCTTAGCCTGAGGTTAAGATTATGGTTAAGGTTAAGGTTAAGGATAAGTTAAGGTTAAGGGTATGGTTAAGGTTAACAGTAAGGTTAAGGTTAAGGTTATGGTTAAAGTTAAAGTTAAGCATTTGGCCAAACTTAAGGTTAGGTTATAGTTAAGTTAAAGGTTAAGGTTAAAGTTATAGTTAAGGGTAAGGTTAAGTTTAAGGGTAAAGTTAAGGTTTAGGTTAAGGTTCAGGTTAATGTTAAGGTTAAGGATAAGGTCAAGGTCAAGGTTAAGGTTAATTAAAGGTTAAGATAAGGTTAAGGGTAATTTTAAGATAAGGTTATGGGTAAGGTTAAGGTTAAGGGTAAGGTTAAGGTTAAGGGTTTGGTCAAGGTTAGGCTTAGGTTATAGTGAAGGTTAAGGTTAAGTTAAGGGTAAAGTGAAGGTTAGGGTGAGTTTGAAGTTGTTAAGGTTAGGTTAAGCTTAAGGTTATAATTATGGTCAATGTAAGATAAGGGTAAGGGTAAGGTTAATGTTACATGTTTAGTCAGGTTAAGGTTAAGGTTAAGATTAGGTTAAGGGTAAGGTTAAGGCTAGGTTAAGGGTAAGGGTAAGGTTAGGGTTAGGTTATAGTTAAGGTCAAGGTAAAGGTTAAGGGCAAGGAGACCCTTAACCTTAACCTTACCATTAACCTTCACCCTTAACCTTAACTTCAACCTTACCCCCTTAACCTTAACCTTAACTTTAACCTTAAACTTGACCTAACTAAACCTGTAACCTTAACCTTAACCTTAACCTGACTAAACCCATAACCTTAACCTTGATATAACCTTAACCTTAACTTTACCCTTAACCTAAACTTAACCATAACCTTAACCTTAACCTAACCTTAGCCTTAACTTTACCCTTAACCTAAAATTAACCTTAATGTTAAACTTTATCTAACCTTAACCTTAACCTTAACCATAACCTTAACCTTAACCTTAACCTCAACCTTTACCCTAACCTTAACTTTAAGCTTAACCTTGACCAAACCCTTAACCTTAACCTTAACCTAACCTTAACCTTGATCTTAACTATAACCTAACCCTAACCTTGACAAAACCCTTAACATTAACCTTAAATTTAATCTTACCCTAACCTTAACCTTATCTTTACCCTTAACCTAACCTTAACTTTACCCTTAACCATAAACTTAGTCTTAACCTTGACTTTACTCTTAAATTAATGCTAATGTTAATGTTAAGTTCGGTTAAGGTTAGGTTAAGGTTAAGGTTAACGTTAATGTTAAGGATAAGCTAAGGTTAACAATGAGATAAGGTTAAGGTTAAGGGTTTGGTTAAGGTTAGGGTTAGGTTATAGTTAAGGGTTTGGTAAAGGTTACGTTTAGGTTATAGTTAAGGTTAAGGTTAAGGTTAAGGATAACGTCAGGTAAAGGTTAAGGTTAAGGTTATGGTTATGGGAAGGTTAAGGTTAACGTTAAGGTTAAGGTTAGGTTAAGGTTAAGGTTAAGGTTAATGTCAAGGTCAAGTTTAACCTTAGCCTAACTATAACCTTACCTTAACCTTTACCTAACCTTAACCTTAACCTTAAGCATAACCTTAACCTTAAACCTTAACCTTGACCTCAACCTTAACCTTAACCTTTACCCTAACCTTAACCTTAACCTTAACCTTGACCAAACCCTTAACCTTAACCTTAACCTAACCTTAACCTTGACCTTAAATATAACCTAACCCTAACCTTGACCAAACCCTTAACATTAACTTTAAACTTAATCTTACCCTAACCTTAATGTTATATTTACCCTTAACCTAACCTTAACTTTACCCTTAACCTTAACCTCAGTCTTAACCTCGACTTTACCCTTAACCTAACGTTAAGTTTAATGTTAAGTTAGGTTAAAGTAAGGTTAAGGTTACGGTTAGGTAAAGGTTAAGGTTAACATTTATGTTAAGGATAAGTTAAGGTTAAGGGTGAGATAAGGTTAAGGTTAAGGGTTTGGTTAAGGTTAGGGCTAGGTTATAGTTAAGGTTAAGGGTTTAGTCAAGGTTAGGGTTAGGTTATAGTTAAGGTTAAGGTTAGGTTAAGGTTAATGTTAAGGTTAAGGTTATGGTTAAGGATAAGGTTAAGGTTAGGTAAAGGTTAAGGTTAAGGTTAGGTTTGTTTTGCCCCTATGAATTTTTTGACAGGCAAATAGGGGGCTAAAATGTTTTTGAGCCTTCAAGGAATGCATCTCCTCCGAAAACACATCATCCTTGAAGTCTCCTGTGCCTTTTCCCTTTGATAAATCCTCACTGTTGTATCCGGTTTTAAAACCTCCCTATTGTGAAGAAGATGCCCAAAGGCCTCCATTTTTCCTTTCGTCTCAGCCCTATTAAACCTCTATTTTCATCACCTTTTCCCCCCTTCTAATTCCCCTTAAACCCTTCAAATATCCTTTGTTTGGTTTGATATCCCCTTATTCTATCTACCAATTTCTTCTTTAGCCTTAAATCCCTTTTTTCGGCTAGAGACCCATATATTTCCATATGATTGGCTTAGCCTCTTTCAGCTAGCCCTTAACCACTTCCCCTCCATAAGCCTGAGCGCTAAGACCAAGCGCTAGTCCAAAGCACCAATCGCATCGGAGAATCGGAGTGGGACATGCTTTCCATTATAAAGCCCGAAGCTCCGATGCGATGGTGTTATATTCTGTCGGCTTTGAGTTGTTTTCTACCATTGATTATAATAGATCCAACGGTCGTTGCAAGTCACATCACTCCCGCATCTCCCTTTCATCACCCCTCCGATTGCATGCCCATCGTCAATTCACCTTTAATCCGACGACCCTCTCACCATCGCTCTGATTGCAATTGAAAGTCTTAAACTGTGCCATCCTCAGTCCCTCCCGATTGCGATTCTCCGACGCGATCCTGGCCGTTGAATCCACAAGAACCAATGGCCATGATCTGCCCTCATTCCATCGTGTATTCCCTGACTGGGCTCCTCTGATTCAATCGCAGCCATCTATCTCTCACAGATCTGGCGCTCGACGTGTTTTCTCTCACCAAACCTCCATTTCACCGCATTTTCACCTATTTTCCCTACAACCACTATCTCCATAGTTGCGCTACTATTATTCCAGGCCTCACAGCATCTCTTCCACCACCCCTGGGTTTTATAATTGGTTTATTTTACTGTGCAGGTTATACAGAGTGGTGAATTCACTCTATCGCAGTCACTATGAATCAAAAAACAGAGAGGCCATTACAACAATGGCTCAGTGAAATAGCAGAGGTGGATTAGGCAGATTAAAGCCAGTTAATTGAATATTCAACACCTAATCCCATGATCAAAGGATTAATGCATAGTCCAAATATTAGAAGGAGCACACGAAACGAGCCATATCTGCTCTCAGCAATAGAAGTACATTCACTCAGAATAGTACGCCCTCCAAAAAAAGTCTCCATGCCTCCCCGAGCTCCCAAAGGCCATCTCACTAACAAAAACCTTCCAAAGACTGTCAGGACAATGATAATGGGGGTATGGAAGCCCAGAAGACCTTCAGTCACCTTGCTTGCTTCAGAAGACAAAGCAGAGAGCCTTGCAGCCAAAAAGAACCTCAAAGAAACATCAGAGGTCAAATCCGACCTGACAAAGACTCCAAACCGGACCACCAAGTACAGTGCAGAGCTATTAAACAGAGTGGTGTGAAACACCTCCTCCACTCTGTCTTAATAAATCGATTTAATGTGTATCACCTACTCTGGCTATCCATTTTTCCTATAAAGAATCTCAGAGAACACATTATAAAGGGTTGGATTGCATTATCGTTGTTGTAGTTGTAGGGATTCATTTTTTACTGTTAGAAATAGTTTTGGGAAAGAGTAGCAGAGTAGTCTGTAATGTAGTAGGCTGGGAGGAGAAATTTGATTCTGTAATCAGCTATTGAGCTCAGTGTATGTGACTGGTTTTGCATCAATTAATCAAGCAAATTTCACAGGATCCTGGTCTATTACTATGGGTGATGTTTTCTCTTTACATCGTTTTATTACATTTTTTCATGTTTTTCATTTCTTTTGCTACGCATCAAAAATCTGGCATAGGATTTACCCTCACATGGTACCCTATGTTTCTGCTCTCCCTACCTTTAATGTTTTCTGTTGATAGTGAAATCTGAGGGAAGACTCTCGTGGTTTAACCAGTGTAACAGTTTTTATTCACTGCTAGTTGATGTGTGAACTTAGATTTTGCTGCTCGGTTGTTCTTGTTTGGGTTCAAGATAGAGGATTTGGGATACTGGGGATTTAGTTTAAGCCCTGTCCACTGGGGTCCTTGTTCGACATATTGATCTTTCCAAGATCCCGTGAGCTGGTGTTAAAGCATTTAAGGTTAAAATCCCTTCTTTGATCTTAGGACTGGTTCTATGTTTAAATCTTATTGTTTCTCCTTCGAGGGTACACCAAAGAATATTTAGAGTTAGATGACCTTTGGTCTGATCTCAGTTTGTCCTTTGCATTTCACCTTTCCCTCCTTATTGTTCCATTCCATCATCTATCTCAAATATCCTTCAGTATAGATGATGTGCCCTATGAAGCCTTGGCTAGTTGTTTGCAAGTAATCTCCTTTCATGACTCCATAGCCCAATGGATGGCACAGCCTTGACCCATCCTCTTTTGCCGAAACTTCCTACTAATCTTCTCCTTTCTTCCCATTACCTTCTTATTCTATGATCTTATTACCCAACTGATAACCGACCCAATCATTTGAAACCCCCTCTTGCTCTTCATATCTAGCCTAACATCTCTTTTTGAGCTTCAAAGATATATCATTCTTTGTCTTATCGGAGAGATCCCTCTCTGGGTCCAGGAGGGCTAGATCCTAGGGCCCCAAAGT
This sequence comes from Pinus albicaulis, assembly GCA_034641835.2. Classification (NCBI taxonomy): domain Eukaryota; kingdom Viridiplantae; phylum Streptophyta; class Pinopsida; order Pinales; family Pinaceae; genus Pinus; species Pinus albicaulis. The sequence continues at coordinate 1,904,995,647 of CM076575.1, read as the reverse complement.
GGTTCTGATGTTGTCTCATCTTTGGTCTTGCTAATCTGGCCAAACATGGGAGCTCCAACAAGGTTAAGGTTGAGGTTAAGGTTAATGTTAAGGTTATGGTTATGGGAACGTTAAGGTTAACCTTAAGGTTAGGTTAAGGTTAAGTTCAAGGTCAAGGTTAACCTTAACCTAACCTTAACCTTACCTCAACCTTTACCTAACCTTAACCTTACCTTAACTTTTACCTAACCTTAACCTTAACCTTAACCATAACCTTAACCTTAACCCTAACCGTAACCTTGACCTTAACTATAACCTAACCCTAACTTTGACCAAATCCTTAACCTTAACCTAACTTAATCTTAACCTTGACCTTGACCTTAACCTTAACCTTAACCTTATCCCCTTAACCTTAACCTTATACTTAACTTCACTAAACCCATAACCTTAACCTTAACCTTAACCTGACTAAACTTGTAACCCTTAAGCTTATATTAACCTTACCTTAACATAACCATAACCTTGACCTTAACCTTAACCTAAACTTAACCTTAACCTTAACCTTAACCTTAAATTTACCCTTAACCTAACCTTAACCTTCAATTTAACTATAGCCTAACCTAACCTTAACCTTACCTTAACCTAATTTAACCTTGACCTAACCGTAACCTTAAACTTAACCTTAACCTTGACCTTAACCTTAACCTTACCCTTAACCTTAACCTAACCCTAACCTTAACCTTGACCTTAACATAACCTTAACCTTAACCTAATCCTAACTTTGAGCAAACCCTTAACCTAACCCCTAACCTTAACCTCAACCTTCCCATAACCATAACCTTAACCTTTACATTGAATTTACTCTTAACCTAACTTTAACCTCGACCTTCACCTAACATTAACTCTAATCTCACCCTAACCATAACCTTAACTTTACCCTTAACCTAATCTTAACCTTAACCTAACCTTAACCTTACCCTTAACCTTGACCATAAAATTATATTTAACTATAACCTAACCCTATCCTTAAATTTAACTATAACCTAACCCTAACCTTGACAAAACCTTAACCTTAACTTAACCTAACCTTAGCCTTAACCTTAACTTTAACCTTAACCTTACCCTTAACCTTAACTTTATCTTAACCTTAACTATAACCTTACCCTAACCTTAACCCTAACCTTACCTTTAACCTTAACCTAACCTTGTGTTGCAGCCTCTACAACACCCTCCAAAAAAATCCCACTTAAAATTTTTGGAGCCCCTTGAACTTAGAGAAAAACCCATAAGGCTAAGTTGCAAAATCGCAAAACTCTTTTTTTAGAAAATTGTGACCCCGCGACCTTGCGACCCCGCGACCTAAGGGTCGCAAGGTCGCAAGGTCAATAAGTCGCAAATCTAAACTTTTAAAGTAAACTGCGACCCCGCGACCTTGCGACCCCGCGACCCCAGGTCGCCAGGTCGCAAGGTCGCGAAGTCGCAAATCAAAAATTTTAATGGAAATTGCGACCCCGTGACCTTGCGACCCTAGACCCAGGTCACCAGCTCGCAAGGTCGCAGGGTCATGGATGCTCTAAACCACTCAAATTGTGACCTTGTGACCTCACTAAATGACCGCACGTGCGACCCCTTTATATAAGCTAGGTCGCTAGGTCGCATTTTTCACATTCAGCGAATTGAAAGAAAATGTCTCTGACAGCTCGACTAGCGCGATTTTCCCAGGTAAGTTGCCATTTCCCTCCTATTTTTTCCATTATGAGCATTTCTTACCAAACCCATGTCTTCTTAGGCCTTTAAATTTCCCTCTGTGTGAGCTTTTACATTTTTTTGTTTCAGTTTAGGGTTGTTTATAACCCTGCTTTCACCACATGTGCCCAAACTCACCATATGTCTTGTTCAGTTCCTCATGGCCTTGTCCCCTGCTCCCAAAGCCATCCCTCAACTCTACTTGGAACCTTTTAGCCTTATATTTTTCCAGTTAGAGGGATAAAACCTTCACGTCGCGCGTGCCAAAATCCCCCTGGCAAGCCCAAGTGCGACCTACGACCCAGCGACGTAGTCGCAAAGTCGCGAGGTCACAATTTCTTTCGGTTATTGTGATTTGCGACCCTGCGACCCTGCAACCCAGTTGCAAGGTCACAAGGTTGCAAGGTCACATGTCCTGATCTTTTCGTAGATTCGCGACTCAACGACCCAGCGACCTAGTCGCAAGGTCGCAAGGTCGCAATTTTATCCTTTTGCGTGATTTGCGACCCCGCGACCCTGCAAACCAATTATTTCAAATTTTGTTTGTTCCTCAGCTTTGACAAACTGAATTGTTTTTTTTCATCATGTCATTCTTATCATGGGATTCCTTCATGAATATGACAGGTGAAATTGAAGCAGACGTAGAGTGTATACATGTTCTCTCGGATTATAGCGACATGGCAACCCCAGGGTCTCGGAAGAAGGACAAGCAAGTAGTGATAGAAGATATAGACACAGACATGGAAATGTCCGCACCGCCAATATACAAAGACACCCTTTGCACCTTCGCAAAAGGGGATAGCATGTGATGGTACCAAGTGTATCATGAGTTTGCTATACCGGAAGAGGAATTTCCAGAAGATCTCCCAGATCGGGAAATATACCTAAAAGTCAAAAGGTCCAAATTGCATCTCGCAGGGGCACATCCGGCCATATTCCCGTGTCGTTAAATGATAGACTGGATCATTCAGAAAACAGATCCCAAAAGGTTTGTGATTCGAGACAGTGAAGGCAAAGCTTTCTCAACGCTCGTAGGCTCGGACGCCCACGTGTATTACTCGTTGCCTCAACCGGAGGAGCACTTTACCCCAAGATGGGCTCTTGCCAATGTAGTCCCTGTAGTAGACACCATCAGGTAGTGGTGGGAAGAACCCGAAAAATTCAAAGTCAAGAAGGACCAAGAATATCCGGTGGCCGGCCTCAGAAAAGTATACAAGTTAGTTGCCGCCATGCTCTGCAGATTGTACGGGCGCCCGGATGCCACTACCTTCAATGGCGCATGGGCTACTATCATGGAACATGTGACAGTGCACGACACTCGTTTCAACTGGGAAAATATATTGATGACCTCGATACAGACAAAATTGTCTTCGGCATTGGCCCCAGATGAAGGAATGCCTTCAGAGTTCTATATGGCCTCGTATCTGTTGGATGTCGTCTGTGCGCGATTACATTTTGAAGGATGGGCACATAACTGGGATCCCATGTAGACTAGTGCAATTCATCTACAAACCAAAGTATTCTGGGATTCCAGATACAAATAGGATATAGAGCCAATTTCTCAGATATTCATCCCCGCTCTTTTTAGGAAACTATTTGGCCAAGACGCCCCTTGCATGTCTTGGCGAGCCAGGGAGACGCTAGGCCAAGTGACGCATTGGTTTCTGTTCGCTGAATATACCATCATCCGAGTCTTCGGCACATTCAAGCCACCGCATGCTTTGCCTCACTTTGTTACTGACAAGGTACTCATGCAAGAGATATGCTACCAAACGACCTCAGGGTTCTCTAGTGTCCTGTCCAAAGGGAAGAATAAGCCTTGGCCCGCTCTACCCCTTACTATCGGTGCCTATACGGTTAAAGACTTCAAAGAGGTAGCGGCTGAAGGAGAAGAGATGAAAAGTTATCACCTAAGGACTTTGGAATACAGGACATACGACCTGGAAAGGATAGTTCCCGAACACTGCAAGAAGGCCAAATTCAAGTGGAACTACCCGCATACAGAACGTCCATAAGAAGATGAGAGAAGAAACTGGTACAACGCAGATAGACAACTCGCTCCGGGGGTGGACTCTGGCCAGGACGACCACGATGATCAAAGCTTGGAAGACAGGAGCCATAAGTTAGGAGGCGCTTCTTCCTCTATAGCTAAAAAGCCCTGGACCAGCACAAGGACTGACACTTCTTCGCAACAGAGAGAAGCATAGGCCAAAGCCCAGCAGGAGAAAGAAAAGAAGCTAAAGGAGGACGAAGAAAAATGCAAGAAGAATTCAAAGGCAGGTCAGAAGAAGAAGCAGGCCGAGGAGGCCAGAAAAGAAAAGAAGGAAAAGGAAGTGCAGGCTGCAGCAGAACGAGCACTCAAGGAAGAACTTGACAGAGCTAAAGCTGAACGCCAAAGGAAAGCAGAACAAGACGCTGCAGCCAAACGAAAGAGGAAAGCCAAAATAGAAGCAGTGGTAGAAACAGAGCGCAGGAGACAGTAAGAGCATGACAAGGCAGAAAACGAGCGCCAACAAAGGGAAGAAGAATAAAGGAAGGAAAGGGAAGAAGAAGAAAGGATGAAGAGGATGAATTAATAGAAGACATCGACATATCTCCCCTAGAGGTTCCTCTAGGCGGTACAGGAAACATTCTCACTGATGTTGATTCCCTCCAGGGGCAGGAAGAGGAGGTCTTCAACTTAACCAAGCTCACATTCGACCAATTCTCTTTCAAAATCCGGCAAGAGAAGAGGAGGGCCATGGCACAAAGTCCTTCCATTGCATCCAAGGTCGCAACTGAAAAGGATATAGTCCTTGATACCAGAACTAACCCCATGATGATAGCATCGACAGGCACTGCTTTCGCCGCGGCCACAGAAGAGAATGTCACTAGGATGAGTAGAGAAATCATTTCTCTACAAAACAATCTAAAAGCAGCAGAGCGGTGGGAGAAGAAGGCAGAACATGAGAGGTCGGTATTGGAAAAAGAGATGCAACAACTCCAAAACAAGGCTCCCCCAGTAAATGAAGTTCCACTCGCCATTATGAAAGAATGTGATGTATTAGAGATGACCATGAGGCAGGTGTATGGAGAAATGCTCACCATAAAGCAGACAGTTGCCCCATTGGTAAGAGCACGAGCAGAAACCAAGCAGAAGCATGAGCAGCTCAAGGAAGCCTCGGTCGCTCTAGATAAAATAATGAACTGGACAGTGCAATACCCTCAAGTTCCCGAGCATTTTCCTAAGAAGGATTGGATTCATACGTAAGATGCCAAAGTCCAAATTCGGATGAAGATGCAATCCAAGGACAAGCTATTCAAATATTTCGACAAAGTGATGTCTTCATACGAACACCTGATCAGCGGCATAGACTCAATGCACACTCTGCACCACATTCCTTCGCTAGGGGCATTGGATGAATGTAAGACCTGGGAACAAGTAGACCAAGAAATACATTCATTCTTGCAGCCTATCAAGCAAGTTTCTGCCGCCCCAGAAATCGCAGCATCACAAAAAAATCTGAGTCAATTACTTGTCACGCCAGTGCGGGTTTATACCAAGCTCGCCTCCCTTTCGAACCAGATTTCCAAAAAGAGAGAAACTCTGATCCATAATGCTCTATAATGTATGCATCGGTTGAAAGAAGAAGTCACTCTAGTCTCTCCTATAGCAGCAGAATACCAGACCTGGTGAGACTTCCTAAAAGGAAAGCAGATTGATGCTCTTGATCTCTCTATTGCACGACCGCCTCCATGACTCAGTATCACTAGGTTGCAAGTCACACTCACTGGCCAGGTCGCAGGTCGCACAGTTCAGCAGGTCGCAATTCGCATTGACTGGCCAGGTCACAGGTCGCATTTTCTCCCACGTCGCAGGGCAACTCAACCGGCAGGCAGGCGAGCGAAAAGTCAGGGAGCCCAAAGGGCATTTTGATCTATAAAAACCCCTGCGGGGGAAAATGAAAGGGATTTTTCTTTTGGAGACTCAAGAGTTACATAGCATTGTATAGGAAATATTATACTCTTGTGCATATGAATACAAATACTTGTTAAAACCCCTTTTTTTGGATGACATGTTTTACTGCGTGAACACTATGTGTATTTTCTTATACAGTTTCAAAACATCTTTTGATTAATGAAGCTGCCCTCTTTATAGCATCATTTATGCATCATGGCTATTTGTGTTTGTGTTGATGATGTTCAGTTTCCCATTTTGTCTATTAATGAATGTTAATGAACTATTTTGTTAGCATTTCGTTTTATCTTTCAGAAAGTAAAGGGACATTTCGCCATAAAGAACTATTTCTATTGTGGTCAGACTACCTTACAAGAAGTACCCCAAAGACATGTTACTAACGACATATCCTTAGGCGCACATGATTTATTTATTGCCTCGCTACGCATAGTGTTTTATTCATGTTTAATGCATTAGTCATGTATTCTGTATCATGTGAATAAGTGTGTGTCCGCAGGTTCAATCAGGTTCTTTTGAGACCGAAGGGAAGGTGTCTTAAGTGGTAGCCGGACCCACACCCCTGACGGGATCCCTACTCTAAACGGTTCAAGGTCTAATTGGGACTTTCTACCAGGGAGATCCCCTACTGTTGGCCGGACATATTTTCCCGTCAACAGAATTGGCGCTAGAAGGAGGGCCTGAATGGCAACCTCCCAGCACACAACCAACTTTCCATCACAAACTCCCCACGGGGAGGTCATAAATGATGAACCTCTCCCTCCTCCTCTGGAAGATATTCCAAGGGGGGAGACTCGATATTACGAAATCACTAGAGTGTAGTTGAGAGCCTTGCACCCAGCTGCCTGTAATCTTATCAGAGATTTACGATTTACCCCAATCATGGAATTCCTAGCCCACACTAGGACCCCTGCTGAGAACATCACTCGAAATGGTGCCCTGGTGATTACCATACCCCAGCTCATGAATCTCATGCTGGAAGACCTTGGCACTGCTGTTGAGGAAAACGACCTGATTCTCCAAAAGGGCGAGGAATTTGGCGACACCGAACCTTTCCCCGACTCCTAGCCTAACCAGACTTGGAAAAAAAACAACCAGGCACACCCCCCACTTGGGGAGGGTGGAGGAGATAGAGGCCGAGGAAATGAAGGTGGGGGAAATAGAGCTAGCAGAAATTAAGGCGAAAGAAATAGAGCTCGCAGAAATGAAGGTGAAGGAAATAGAGGTCGTGGGGCTAGAGGTAGAGGAGATAGAGGTTGAGGCCAAGGAAACCATGCCCACAACTGTCACCCAAACCCAATTAGGCCTCATGTCCACAACTTGGGATATCTTAGAGACTTTCTTTACCGTGAGAGACATCAAGACGAACACTCTCGCCATGAGTCAGAAGCATCGGTCTCAGGTTCAGGAGGTGAATCTGAGCCTGATTTTAGGCACCACCAGCGGGCTAGGAGAGTGAAAACCATATCCTGGATGGCTTATTCCCCATTAAATATTTTGGGCACACTCCACGATCTGCCTAGGCATCCGGAGAAACACCTCCCCAAGTTTGATCCTGAGAAAGGCACCTTAGCTGAAGATCATATAAGCAACTTCTATCTGTCTTTGCAAATCATGAGAGTTTAGTCTGATGACATCGCATGTCGACTATTTCCCCACACTCTTGAAATCAAAGCAGCCACATGGTACCGCTCCCTCCCCAGTGCCTCTATTACTTCATGGGACCAATTCCGTCGTGTGTTCCTGCAGAAGTTTTCCGAAGATAAAACTCCTTCCATGCTCCTCATGGAATTGAGCACCATCAAGTGTCATAAAAAGGAGAAGGTTAAGGACTTCAACCAGCGCTTCGCTACCATACTGCAAAAGTTTCCCCCAAACCTGGTGTTGGATGACTCAATCACCATTGACTACTATACCAAGGCTCTCCCTAGGAAAATCACCGTTTTCGTCAAACGTGAAGCCCGCGCTACCATTACGGCTAATTATGCGGCTGCTCTTGTTGTGGAGAAATACATGCTTTCGATAGGAGCCATCGATCATGAAGGGAGAGATGATCACAAGCCCATCATGAAAAAGGGTCAGTCCTCCACTCCTAAGACTATGGATAGGGATAAAGATGCGTTTGATTTCGAAAGCATGACCAAAACCCTCAAGCTATTAAAAAATGAAGTCTCTGACCTAAGGAGAAAGGACATAGAATCCACAACTAGCACTAAACCACCCAAACCCTTTTTCAGAAAAAAAAAATCCCAACACTAACAGACCTCCGTCTAACCCGAATACTGCTCTCAATGTGGAAGAAATAGGGAAATATAACTTCTGTTATTTCCACCAAGCTGCCCACTCTGAAAAAATGTGCTCCCAATCGATTGGCAGCATGAAAGCAGTAGTTAATCAGCTTTTAGATGACCAAACCCCAGGGGATGTGATGGAGGATGATGTTTCCAATCATGATGAGGATCTGCCCTCGAACGAAGAACCAGGGTCCTTTGTCCTTGCTTTTGACATAATTCAAGGGGGGAACAACCTTACCTCCATTGATATCAACATGGCAGACAATCCCAAAGACCAGCCCGTACGGAATTATAGTCTAAGGAGCAAAGGACCTGTTCCCGAGCAATCTTATGAAGACAAGAAAAGGGCTTTCCTAAGGAAAATTCTGCCCCCAGGGAACGGAAAACAATCTGCTCCGGATAAGCCCGCTAACAACATTACCCGAGCAATTCAAAAGGGCAAGCTCCCAATAGAATCCCCAAAAACCCCTACCGAGCGTAGCGCTCAACCAGATTCTAGCTATATCATTGTTGAGCATATGAAGAAAACAAGAGAAAATATCTCTCTCTACGAGCTTGCCCGCATTACTAACCAAAGAGAACTCATCCTAAAGGCTTTCGCAAATACTTCAGCTATGAAAATTGTGAGCAACACGTCTGTGCAAGCCGGTCTAGATGTACAGTCTATATTAAACGCCATCAATACGAACTCAAGAGGATCCACCCCTCCTTTCCTTTTGTCCTTCGAGAATTTTAACTTTAACGTTCACAACTGTCTATTCGACTCAGGTGCCTCTACAAACATCATGCCTTTATCTGTCTGTAAGAAGCTGAACATTCGCCCGGAGAAAACTGACACAAAAATCATACAACTCGATAGATCACAGGTGCCAGCCATAGGAGAGTTGAATAATGTCATCATCCGCCTGTCGTCAGATTCTAGGGTCCATCAATGCATTGATATTGTAGTTGTGGACATTCCTGAAGCATACGGTCTATTGCTTAGTAGAGATTGGTCCAGCAAGTTACAAGGCTATTTCGCCACCGACTAGTCCCACTTATGGCTCCCTTACAAGGGGCGGAACAACAAAATCAAGGTCGAAAGTGAACCATATATGAAACACACCGTGACTGATTTGGATGCCACTAATGAACCCATCAGCTTTTCCCGGGAGGAGCTTGGCATGTGTTTTCTAGAGGCCATATTCAGATGTTACCAATCCCCTCAGTCTTTGGTAGGCCCCGAGGTCCAATCTGAACTGGCATTTGTCGCGGAGGAGCAAGCCACCCCTATCCCACACCAAGCCGAAATCCCTTCGCAGCCTACTACCCCGAAGGAACCGGAAAATGACATGTGGACCCTGTACTATGACGGTTCCAAGACCCATGACGGAGCTGGTGCGGGCTGCATCTTGCTTGACCCTCAGAAGAACAAATTCTTAATCTCATGTCGGCTAGAGTTCCAGTGCACCAACAACACTGCTGAATACGAGGCTTTAATCCTCGGACTTAAGAAGGCACTGGATTTAAAGGTAAAATTCCTACGAGTTATTGGAGACTCCGAGATTATCACTCGGCAGGTACGTAACACTATTCACTGTTTGTCTCCACATTTCAAAACGTATCAACAAGAGGTATGGCGATTGATTTCTGCTTTTGATGCATTTGGAATTAAATCTATTCTTAGAATGCATAATGCAGTAGCTGATACTCTGGCTAATGCTGCTGCTAGATTTACCCCTTTGAGGGACGGTTTTTCTATTGAAGTTTTATATAGACCCTCTGTGCTAGATAACATTACTAATCTACGCGTTTTTGACGATGATCAACAGATCTTGGACTTTATGTTCAATGCTGAATTATTCAAGGACGCGACGATAGACGAGGCGGAGCATGATCATGCTTTGCAGAAAGAGCATGATGAACACAAAGAGAACTCCATGCCCAAGAGGGTGGTGTCATTAGAAAATCTCTTCGATCTGTAAAGTCGATTCCGCGGCCCCCCTAACACCAAAGTGTAAAGTTCCATATTGGCACATCACCAAGTAAACTTGGGGTCAGATGAGAACCCAAAGTTTGTTAACCTCGGCAAAGACTGTAGTGATGAGGAGACATGGGCCTTCACCCAATTATTCTGGAAGTATCGAGACGTATTTGCTTGGACTTATGACGATCTACGTACATACGATACTCGGATCATTCAGCACGTGATACCCGTGAAGGAAGGTGTTAAGCCCTTCCAATAGAAACTCAGAAAAGTGCATCCATCTTTGGAGCCAATGATTCTGAAAGAACTTAAGAAACTCTTGGATGCATGCATTATTTTCAAAGTTCGTCACTCCACGTGGGTGTCAAATTTGGTACCGGTACGAAAGAAGTCTGGCGAGATCCGTTTGTGTGTAGATTTCCGTAATCTGAATCGGGCCTCAAAAAAAGACAACTACCCGGTGCCACCCATGGAATAGATATTGCAAGGTGTGTTTGGATCTGAAATGTTCTCCCTATTGGATGGCTTCTCTAGTTATAACCAGGTGATTGTAGCTGAACCGGACAGATTGAAAACTACCTTCCGTACCAAATGGGGGACCTTTGCTTTCAGGCGCATGCCCTTTGGATTGATCAATGTAGGGGCTACCTTCCAAAGAGCCATGGATATAGCTTTTGATGGTTTGATAGGGCAGAGTGTGGTGGTCTATTTAGACGACATCACTGTGTATTCAAAACGGAGGGGCGATCATTTACGCCACCTCAAGAAAATATTTGAGAGGTGCAGAAGGTACGGGATTTCGCTCAACCTTGAAAAGAGTGTTTTTTTTGTGGTAGAAGGGAACCTGTTAGGCCACATTATAACCAAGCAAGGCATTGTATTTGATCCAGAACGGGAAAAAGCTATTGCTCAGATTCCTCCCCCGAGCAGCAAGAAATCAATGCAATCTTTCCTGGGGAAAATAAATTTTGTCGGTAAATTCATTTTGGATTTCACCCAGATAGTTAGGCCACTGCAGGGAATGATAAAAAAGAATGCGATGTTCCAGTGGAACCTGCCGGAAAAGGATTCCTTCAACAAAATCAAACAGGCTATAGCTGAAGCTCCTTCCTTCCAAAGTCCATATTTTGGAAAAGGCTTTATCCTATATACTTTTTCTTCAGATTCCTCACTTGCGGCTGTTCTTACGCAGAAAGATGGCAACAACGATGAATGGCCCATTTCTTTCATGATTACTGGGTTACAAGGAGCTGAGTTAAACTACCCAGAAATCAAAAAGCAAGCTTATGCGGTCTACAAAGCAGTTAAGCAATTTAGGCCCTACATCTTGAAAAATCATGTCACGGTTTTTGTTCCACACCCAGCTGTCCACTCACTTTTCGTGCAGCAAGAGCTAGGAGAGAGGCGAGGAAACTGGGTGGCGTGTTTGCAAGAATACGACTTAGATTTTAAACTGGCACACACCGTTAAAGGACAGGGCTTATGCCAAATGGCCACGGAAGCTGCAAGTTCCCATGGAATTGAAGAGGAGTGTTGGGAACAAGAAATCGACATGTACCAGAGCGACCATGTGCCCCAACAAAGAAGCCTTTCTTGGTATTCTGAAATTTCAAGATATCTAGCCCAAGGCACCATGGACCCTGCTCTAACTGCCCGGCATAAATGCGCGATAAGACTCAAAGCTGCATCTCACCAACTGATCCGAGGTAAGTTGTTTAAGAAACATTACGATGGGGTCCTGTTACACTGCTTGGAGCATGACGAAGCGCATAAAATCTTTACCGAGCTGCATGACGGACCAGCTGCAGGTCATTTTTCCGGAGATACTACCGCCCATAAGATAATGCACGCATGATATTATTGGCCTACTCTTTTTAGAGATGCGCATGCATATGTCCAGAAATGCATCCAATGCTAGAAGTTCGCAAACCGAGAAGCACGGCCAACCGCCCCCTTACTCTCAGTAGCAGTGGAGGAGCCTTTTCAACAGTGGGGTTTGGATGTAATCGGCGAAATCACACCTCACTCTTGCAAACAACACCGGTATATCCTTACAGCTACTGATTATTTCACCAGGTTGGTTGAAGCAACACCTTTACGCCGAATCAATGATCAGGAGGTAATAGAATTCCTCACGCATTCCATCATCACCAGGTTTGGTGTTCCGACTTCTTTGGTTTTCGAAAATGCAACTTACTTTTCATCTTTTAAATTATATGATTTTGCGCTAGAAAACGGTATTGTTCTGAAACATTCTGCAAATTACTATCCCCAAGGGAATGGATTAGTGGAGTCTACTAATAAGAATCTTATCCATATCATTAAGAAGACCCTGCTATCCCACCAACGCAACTGGCACAACGCCCTCCACAATGCACTTTGGGCTGATCGTATCACTCCCAAATCCTCCCTAGGCACCTCCCCATATTTTCTCGTGTATGGAAAAGAAGCTGTTCTTCCTCCCCATCTATCTCTCCCTGCCCTTCAGCTATCCCAAGAATTTCATGGTACCCCATGCCCTACCTTGAAGACTCGAATCGACACCTTGCTGAAGTTGGAGGAAGAAAGGCAAAAAACCCGGGAAAAGTTCGCCATCCACCAGAGTTGAATCAAGAGATTGTTCGATAGAAAATCTGCAAGGAATAAAATTTTTGAGGTAGGAGACCTGGTCCTAAAGTGGGACAAAGCTCATGAGGAAAAGGGGAAGCATTCCAAGTTCCAATCACTATGGACAGGCCCTTTCCAGATTAAGGAGAAGTTAGGATCCCACACTTTTATATTGCAAACCCTTCAGGGACGAGTCGAGGTCCTCCCGGTAAATGGGCATGACCTCAAACACTATTTCACTTAGCTGCCCTTAGAGGGCTATCTTATCCTTGTACCATAGTTTCTTTTCTCGTACTTGTTAAAAAGAAAAAAAGAAAAAGAAAATAATAATAATAATAATAATAATAATAAAATTTTAAAGGAAGGATCTGTTAGAGCCATGCAATTGGCACACTGCAACAGGTTCTATGCTGATGGAAAGCCTTTTCCGATAGACTCAAAGGCGGAAAAAGATTTCTTGTTCTCTACACCTGAGGGTAGCATATGACCTAGCTCAAGTCATCAAGCGGGAAGCTTACCTCGCCAGTCTGAGAGGGTGTCTGCAAAAGAAAATACGATGTAGTGGTAACCAGACCAGAAGGGAAAAGAGGTACTCTATGCTACGATAGGGTATCTGGGAAAAACTAAAGTCCTCATACCAGACCAGGAACAACCTCTTTGCAAGCAAAATAAGTCGGGATCCCTCAGCCGCCCAGTCTAAATTTCCATCTCGAATAAGTGCCACGAGCACATCTAAATAAGTGCCTCAGGCACATTCAAAATAAGTGCAATAGCACATTAATAAAGGGTAAAGGATTGAGAAAGGCTTCCTGCGTAGAGAGGTGATGTAACGACTCTGCCGGGGTACTGACCAGGCTCACTGGCAGCGGAGCAACGTTCATGATTCCTAGGCAGTGACTCCGCCAGGACCGAGAGGTTCGCTGGCAGTGGAGCAACACGATGAGGACAAAATAATCTTACCGGACCCTGAAGCTGCCTGGAGTTCTCCAACCCTCCCAGTCTGGAGACCTGAAGGAATGAATTTTGGCTAAACAGCACCCGAATAGGCCAGCAGTTTGAGCAACCCATGCAAGGTGCCAAAAGGCTAAGCAATATCAACCGTAAGGTAAAGGAAAACAGCCAGCAGAGACCCCTCCCTCCCCCCGCCAAGACTAACCATTGGCATAGACTCTGATTTCGTCCAATGAATCGCCATTTGTTGTAGCCTCTACAACACCCTCCAAAAAAATCCCACTTAAATTTTTTGAAGCCCCTTGAACTTAGAGAAAAACCCATAAGGCTAAGTCGCAAAATTGCAAAACTCTTTTTTTAGAAAATTGCGACCCCGCGACCTAAGGGTCGCAAGGTCGCAAGGTCGCTAAGTCGCAAAGCTAAACTTTTAAAGCAAACTGCAACCCCGCGACCTTGCGACCCCGCGACCCCAGGTCGCAAGGTCGCGAAGTCGCAAATCGCAAATTTTAATGGAAATTGCGACCCCGCGACCTTGCGACCCCGTGACCCAGGTCGCCAGGTCGCAAGGTCGCAAGGTTGCAAATCCTCTAAACCACTCAAATTGCAACCTTGCGACCTCACTAAATGACCGCACGTGTGACCCTTTTATATAAGCTAGGTCGCTAGGTCGCATTTTTCACATTTAGCGAATTGAAAGAAAACGTCTCTAACAACTCGACTAGCGCGATTTTCCCAGGTAAGTTGCCATTTCCCTCCTGTATTTTCCATTATGAGAATTTCTTACCAAACCCATGTATTCTTAGGCCTTTAAATTTCCCTCTGTGTGAGCTTTTACATTTTTTTGTTTCAGTTTAGGGTTGTTTATAACCCTACTTTCACCACAAGTGCCCAAACTCACCATATGTCTTGTTCAGTTCCTCATGGCCTTGTCCCCTACTCCCAAAGCCATCCCTCAACTCTGCCTGGACCCTTTTAGCCTTATATTTTTCCAGTTAGAGGGAGAAAACCTTCACGTCTCGCGCGCAAAAAACCCCGTGGCAAGCCCAAGTGCGACCTACGACCCAGCGACCTAGTCGCGAGGTCGCGAGGTCACAATTTCTTTTGGTTATTGTGATTTGTGACCCAACGACCCTGCGACCCAGTCGTAAGGTAGCAAGGTCGCAAGGTCACATGTCCTGATCTTTTCATAGATTCGCAACTCAATGACCCAGCGACCTAGTCACAAGGTCGCAAGGTCACAATTTTATCCTTTTGCGTGATTTACGACCCCGTGACCCTGCAAAACAATTATTTCAAATTTTGTTTCTTCCTCAGCATTGACAAACTGAATTGTTTTTTTTTTCATCATGTCCTTCTTATCATGGGATTCCTTCATGAATATGACAGGTGAACTTGAAGCAGACGCAGAGTGTATACCTGTTCTCTCGGATTCTAGCGACATGGAAACCCCAGGGTCCCAGAAGAAGGACAAGCAAGTACTGATAGAAGATATAGACACAGACATGGAAATGTCCCCATCGCCAATATAAAAAGACACCCTTTGCACCTTCGCAAAAGGGGACAGCATGCGATGGTACCAAGTGTATCATGAGTTTGCTATACCGGAAGAGGAATTTCTAGAAGATCTCCCAGACCGGGAAATATACCTAAAAGTCAAAAGGTCCAAATTGCATCTCGTAGGGGCACATCCGGCCATATTCCCGTGTCCTGAAATGATAGACTGGATCATTCAGAAAATAGATCCCAAAAGGTTTGTGATCTGAGACAGTGAAGGCAAAGCTTTCTCAACGCTCATAGGCTCGGACACCCACATGTATTACTCGTTGCCTCAACCGGAGGAGCACTTTACCCCAGGATGGGCTCTTGCCAATGCAGTCCCTGTAGTAGACACCATTAGGCAGTGGTGGGAAGAACCCGAAAAATTAAAAGTCAAGAAGGACCAAGAATATCCGGTGGCTGGCCTGAGAAAAGTATATAAGTTAGTTTCCACCATGCTCTGTAGATTGTACGGGCACCCGGATGCCACTACCTTTAATGGTGCATGGGCTGCTATCATGGAACATGTGGCAGTGCATGACACTCGTTTCAACTGGGAAAATATATTGATGACCTCGATACAGACAAAATTGTCTTCAGCATTGGCCCCAGATGAAGGAATGCCTTCAGAGTTCTATATGGCCTCGTATCTATTGGATGTCGTCTGTGCGCGGTTACATTTTGAAGGATGGGCACATAACTGGGATCCCACGCGAACTAGTGCAATTCATTTGCAAACCAAAGTGTTCTGGGATTCCAGGTACAAACAGGATATAGAGCCAATTTCTCAGATATTCATCCCCGCTCTTTTCAGGAAACTATTTGGCCAAGATGCCCCTTGCATGTATTGGCGAGCCAGGGAGACGCTAGGCCAAGTGGCATATTGGTTTTCGTTTGCTGAATATACCATCATCCGAGTCTTCAGCACATTCAATCCACCACATGCTTTGCCTCACTTTGTTACTGACAAGGTACTCATGCAAGAGATATGCTACCAAATGACCTCAGGGTTCTCCAGTGTCCTATCCAAAGGGAAGAAGAAGCCTTGGCCTGCTCGACCCCTTACTATCGGTGCCTATACGGTTAAAGAATTCAAAGAGGTAGTGGCTGAAGGAGAAGAGATGAAAATTTATCACCTAAGGACTTTGGAATACAGGACATACGACTCGGAAAGGATAGTTCCCGAACACTGCAAGAAGGCCAAATTCAAGTGGAACTACCAGCATACAGAACGTTTGGAAGAAGATGAGAGAAGAAACTCATACAAAACAGATATACAACTCGCTCTGGGGGCGGAGTCTGGCGAGGAGGACCAGGATGATCAAAGCTTGGAAGACAGGAGCCATAAGTTAGGAGGTGCTTCTTCCTCTATAGCTAAAAAGCCCCGGACCAGCACAAGGACTGACACTTCTTCGCAACAGAGAGAAGAAGAGGCCAAAGCCCAGCAGGAGAAAGAAAAGAAGCTAAAGGAGGACGAAGAAAAATGCAAGAAGAATTCAAAGGCAGGTAAGAAGAAGAAGCAGGCCGAGGAGGCCAGAAAAGAAAAGCAGGAAAAGGAAGCGCAGGCTGCAGCAGAACGAGTACTCAAGGAAGAACTTGACAGAGCTGAAGCTGAACGCCAAAGGAAATCAGAACAAGACACCGCAACCAAACGAAAGAGGAAAGCCGAAATAGAAGCAGTGGTAGAAACAGAGCGCAGGAGGCAGGAAGAGCATGACAAGGCAGAAACCGAGCGCCAACAAAAGGAAGAAGAAGAAAGGAAGGAAATGGAAGAAGAAGAAAGGATGAAGAGAGAAGAGGAGGAAAAGAAGAAGAAATATGAAGAGGATGAATTAATAGAAAACATCGACATATCTCCCCTAGAGGTTCCTCTAGGCAGTACAGGAAACATTCTTTCTGATGTTGATTCCCTCCAGGGGCAGGAAGAGGAGGTCTTCGACTTAACCAAGCTCACATTCGACCAATTCTCTTTCAAAATCTGGCAAGAGAAGAGGAGTGCCATGGCACAAAGTCCTTCCGTTGCATCCACGGTCGCAACTAAAAAGGATATAGTCCTTGATACCAGGACTAATCCCGTGATGATAGCATCGGCAGGCACTTCTTTCGCCACGGCCACAGAAGAGAATGTCACCAGGATGAGTAGAGAAATCATTTCTCTTCAAAACAGACTAAAAGCAGCAAAGCGGCGGGAGAAGAAGGCAGAACAGGAGAGGTCGGTATTGGAAAAAGAGATGCAACAACTCCAAAACAAGGCTCCCCTAGTAAATGAAGTTCCACTCGCCATTATGAAAGAATGTGATGTATTAGAGACGACCATGAGGCAAGTGTATGGAGAAATGCTCACCATAAAGCAGACAGTTGCCCCATTGGTAAGAGCAGGAGCAGAAACCAAGCAGAAGCATGAGCATCTCAAGGAAGCCTCAGTCACTCTAGATAAAATGATGAACTGAATAGTGCAATATGCTCAAGTTCCCAAGCATTTGCCTAAGAAGGATTGGATTCATACGCAAGATGCCAAAGTCCAAATCTGGATGAAGATGCAATCCAAGGACAAAGTGATGTCTTCATATGAACACCTGATCAGCGGCATAGACTCAATGCACACTCTGTACCACATTCCTTCGCTAGGGGCATTGGATGAAATTAAGACCTGGGAACAAGTAGACCAAGAAATATAGTCATTCTTGCAGCCTATCAAGCAAGTTGTTGCCGCCCCGGAAATCGCAGCATCACAAGAAAATCTGAGTCAATTACTTGTCACGCTAGTGCGGGTTTATACCAAGCTCGCCTCCCTTTCGAACCAGATTTCCCAAAAGAGAGAAACTCTGATCCCTAATGCTCTGGAATGTATGCATCGGTTGAAAGAAGATGTCCCTCTAGTCTCTCCTATAGCAGCAGAATACCGGACCTGGCGAGACTTCCTAAAAGGTAAGCATATTGATGCTCCTGATCTCTCTATTGCACGACCGCCTCCATGAATCAGTATCACTAGGTCGCAAGTCACACTCACTGGCCAGGTCACAGGTCACATAGTTCAGCAGGTCGCAATTCGTATTCACTAGCCAGGTCGCAGGTCGCATTTTTTCCCAGGTCGCAGGGAAACTCAACCGGCAGGCAGGCGAAACGTCAGGGAGCCCAAAGGGCATTTTGATCTATAAAAACCCCTACGGGGGAAAATGAAAGGGCTTTTTCTTTTGGAGACTCAAGAGTTACATAGCATTGTATAGGAAATATTATACTCTTGTGCATATGAATACAGATACTTGTTAAAACCCCTTTGTTTGGATGACGTGTTTTACTGCGTGACCACTATGTGTATTTTCTTATACATTTTCAAAACATATTTTGATTAATGAAGTTGCCCTCTTTATAGCATCATTTATGCATCATGGCTATCTGTGTTTGTGTTGATGATGTTCATTTTACCATTTTCTCTATTAATGAATGTTAATGAACTATTTTGTTAGCATTTCATTTTATCTTTCAGAAATTAAAGGGACATCTCGCCATAAAGAACTATTTCTATTGTGGTCAGAATACCTTACAAGCAGTACCCCAAAGACGTGTTGCTAATGACATATCCTTAGGCGTACATGCTTTATTTATTGCCTCGCTACGCATAGTGTTTTATTCGTGTTTAATGCATCAGTTATGTATTCTGTATCATGTGAATAAGTGTGTGTCCGCAGGTTCAATCAGGTTCTTTTGAGACCAAAGGGAAGGTGTCTTAAGCGGTAGCCGGACCCACACCCCGGATGGGATCCCTACTCCAAACGGTTCAAGGTCTAATTGGGACTTTCTACTAGGGAGATCCCCTACTGTTGGTCGGACATATTTTTCCGTCAACACCTTAACCTTAACTTTACCCTTAACCTTGAATTTAACCTTAACCTTCCCCTAACGTTAACACTAACATTAACCTTAA
This sequence comes from Pinus albicaulis, assembly GCA_034641835.2. NCBI lineage: Eukaryota > Viridiplantae > Streptophyta > Pinopsida > Pinales > Pinaceae > Pinus > Pinus albicaulis. The sequence goes on along the minus strand of CM076575.1, from coordinate 1,904,976,688 downwards.
CCTTAACCTTAACCTTCCCCTACCCTTAACCCTAACCTTAAATTTAACCTTAAACTTAAGGTTAAGGTTATGAGTTTAGTCAGGTTAAGGTTAAGGTTAAGTTTAAGTTTATGGTTACAGAAAGGTTAAGGTTAGTTTAAGGTTAAGATTAGGGTAAGGTTAAGGTTAAGTGTTTGGTCAAGGTTAGGGTTAGATTATAGTTAAGGTCAAGGTTAAGTTTAAGGTAAAGGGTAAGGTTAAGGTTAAGGTTAGGTTAAGGTAGGGTTAAGGTTACGGTTAAGATTAAGGTTAAGGTCAAGGTTAAGAATAAGTAAAGGTTAAGGATAATGATAATATTAAGGGTTTGGTCAAGGTTAAGGTTAGGTTATAGTTAAGGTTAAGGGTAAGGTTATAGTTAGGTTAAGTTTAAGGTTAAGGTTAAGGTTATGGTTAAGGGGATAAGGTTAATGTTAAGGTTAAGGTTAAGGCTATGGTTATTTCTAGGGTAATGTTATGGTTAAATTTGAGGTTAAGGTTAGGTTAAGGTTAGGGTTAGGTTATAGTTAAGGTCAAGTTTAAGGTTACGGTTAATGTTAGGTTAAGGTTAAGGGTATGATTAATCCCTTAAACTTCTCATAACCTTAACGTTAACCTTAACCTAAACTAACCTAACCTTAACCTTATCCTTACCTTAACCTAACTTTAACCTTAACCTTCCCCTAAACTTAACCCTAACCTTACCCTAACCTTAACCTTTAGCTTAATTTTAACCTAACTTTAACCTTAACCTCAACCTAACCCTAACCTGTACCTTAACCTTAACATTAACCTTAACCTTAACCAAACAATTAAACTTAACCTTAACCTGTCTAAAACCATAACCTTAACCTTAACCTAACCTTAGCTTTGACTTTACCCTTAACTTAACCTTAACCTTAACCTTACCTTAAGGTTAGGTTAAGGTTAAGATTAAGTTTAGCTAAGGGTAAGGTTAAGGTTACAGGTTTATTTAGGTTAAGGTTAAGGTTAAGGTTAGGTTAAGGGTAAAGTTATGGTTAAGGTGAAGATTAAGGGTAACGTCAAGGTCAAGGTTACAGGTTTAGTCAGTTTAAGGGTAAGGTTAAGGGTTTGGTCAAGGTTAGAGTTAGGTTATAGCTAAGGTTAAGGTTAGGGTTAAGGTTATAGTGAAGGTTAAGGTTAAGACCTGTAACCTTAAACTTAACCTTAAGCTTTACCTTAACCTTAACTTTAATTATAACATAACCTTAACCTTTACCTTAACTATAACCTTAACCTTAACTATGACCTAACCTTCACCACCCCCTTAACCCTAACCTTAACCTTAACCTGAGTAAACCTGTTGTTGAGGAGGTAAATCCTCTCTGCGGATAGAGGCAATCCCACTAGCCCAGATCGGGTCTAGAAACAATCAAGTCACGCAATGATGTTGGTTCCTAGTTACAAAAAGACAAAGATCACGATGATTAGCCTACCTCAAATCCCACGTAGTTTCCATTGGAGAAAAGATGATGTTTCCCGTCCCTCGCTTGACAGATCACAATCCTTCTATTCAACATGTTTGAACACTTGTACACATGTAGGGAAACAATTAAATACAATGTAAAATCTAAAGTATGTAACTATGTATCAGTCAGAGAGGATATAATTCACTACATTACATAAAGAAATGAACACATGAATGGAACCAAAACTAGAGTCGCTTATATTATAAATGACAAAAGGGAGATTACAATCAAATTCTATGATGCTATGATCTTCCTTCGATGGGGCTTGCAGTGGAGCATGTCTCAACAAAGCCTATCAGGAATCTGGACAAAGCTCTCTCTCTTACAGGATTCTCTTCGTCTTAGCTCTCAATAGTTTCCCAGCTATAGTTTCCTTCCTACAAGTTTAGCTAGCTTGCTAATGGAGAGGGCAAGCTTTTTTAGATGGAGGAAAGGAAGTTGGGATCCCTATAAGCATGGGATAGGCCCTATCTCTTAGGAAGGTTCCATGATAGGTGGAAAACCACTTCCTATACATGGAGATCTAGAGTCAAACCATTCAACTCCTTTTGATGATTCATTCTGGAGTTTTTTAGAATAAAACTTCCGCCATTTATTTTTACAAAAAATCCCTTAATAATCTTGGCATGAGTGAAACATAGGGATAGAGCACCAGTTGGCGTGCCCTCTAGTGTGGATTTCCCCCATTAGCACGAGGGATGAACTGGCTAGTCGCGCCAAGGCTAAAACATCTGTTTTTAGGGTTTTTCAGAGGAAATGTTCTTGAGGAGAATGTTTTTCCTTATGCAAGAGGATGCCATGAAGGTGGTTTCAGGACATTTTATTATTCACAGGTCACAGGAATAGTCCTCCAATGTACAGGATGAGGGATTATAGGGACGGTGACAAAATGTGTGTAACAAATGGCTCGTAAAGCATGACGTCCAAGAGAGAGGGAGGGGTGAAATTCTTTATGATAATGCGCCCAACTAAAAACACTATCGTTGGAAGACCTACAAATACAAATACAACTGATATATTTGATACATGATACATGGTATAGGTGTAGCCATCCATAATAGAGTGTACAATAACTGGGATCCAAGGTATGGGCCCAGCCATCCAGCAAAGAAGGATCAACAAGTAGACTCAGGTATGGTCACAGCCATCCAATAAAATGAGTCACATAACTAATCATGATAATGCACAAAGAATCCGTAGCCTGGATTTCATCAAACAAAATCTAGGGTCTTTCTCTCCATCTCGACTCGAACAGACTACAAGTCCGAGCATGTGAATAAGTGAGCTGAAGTCGAACATGCAAGAACATCATCTGATTACCAACCAATAATGAAATTCGTTAACAAACGTGAGAGGAATCACCAATAATGAGGATTTCCCTCAAGGTTCTATAGGTATAATCCACGGAATGTGAATAGTGAGCTGGTGTCGAATACTCGTAGAATCATCTAATCGAAGGAAAATAATGGAAACCTTGCGTCAAATGCGAAGAAACTGCCATTGAGGAATGCAGGCTCCAAGGTTCCTCAAGGAAGTCTCTAGATCAGCTTCCTGGATAATGAACTGAAGTCGACAGGAAGTGACCTTGAGCGAAGGTGGGCCATAGTGTTTCCCACATCATCGACATGAGACAAAGGAACATGATTTTTGTGAATCAAGATCAGTAGAGAATTAGAGGGTGGTTGAAAAATGTAGAGGTCAACTTATCTTGAACATATCAGTAGCACGACACTGAATTTGGCAGTATTTGACATCAAAGGATCTGAGGTCATGATGACTTGGCGAAGAGAAAATGAGTGGTCAAAAGAGATTACCCAAACCCACGGAGGCAAACAGAGAATGATATGAGATGTCCCCAACCTGACACGAACGTAGATAAGTGCCATGTTCAAGAGCAACATGCTACTGATACGACGGTGACACTAGTTCCATTTTTCCCCACCATTTCTGGCGAGCACCCCAATTATTTTTGAAAATAAGCTTGAAGGGGATAGCATATACTTGCGATATAAGTTTTTCCTTCGTACAAATCCAACCTAGTACATTTAATGAGCCTTAGGAAGGAGGAAATCGAGTATCGTCATTACGATAGAGTCCGATGTCATCAGTTTTTAACAAGTCTGACAAAGGAAGAACTTGACGTCTTTTCATGTTTAGAGAGTTTGAAAAGACAGCGGAAAAGAAAACTCTGACAGTCCCTTTTCATAGATAGTCTCACAGATCCGAAAAGGTAGAAAACTATGTCTGAGAGAACCTTCTAGTTGCGATAAACTAGGGTATTCCTTTTTTGTAAATAATCTATCCCAGCCTGAAAAATGGGTCAAAGTATACTGGGTAGATTTCGTTTCACAACCAATTTAATGAGTTCAAAATGACAAGTGTCTCAGCAATATTTTCAATTTTAGAGAGTCAGAAAAGAGTTGAAAGGTGACTCCTCCTGGAGGAATGAATGGTATAAAGGGTATCTACTAGTTCTGGTAATGGTGGAACTACTTAGAACAAGTAAAGGTTAAGAGGTTGGTTAACAAGACCACTCATCGTAATGGTTCCTCAGGAATGGGTAAAAAAACCAAGTGAAGTCATATGATCGGCCAAGAAGATAGTGGTGATGGAGTGAGAAAACCAAGGCTTATCTTGTAAAAACAAGCTGATAAAATGACAATCACAAGAGGTAAAATGGGAATGGTTTCATTTTTACACAATCTTGAAACAAAGATAAACTATGCTTGAAAACGATTTCATTTTTACACAAGCCTGAAATGGAAACAAACTATGCTTGAAAAATTTTGCATGTCCCCAGCATGGTGACTCAATTCGAGGTACATGCTCCCCAAGCTTCAATCCATATGAAAGGTAGATGGAGTGAAGGTTCAATTTATGAGATCAAAAGAAAGACTCGACTGGGATTTTACAAGAACTTATCAAAGACTCGAATTGAACGAGAACATGTTTCATTATTTTAATGAGGTTGACACATTAAAAGAGCTATCCTCATGACACCTTATTTCATTTTTTAAGAAGCTTGACACAAGAAAATGAACTATGCTCTAGACACCTTGTCATAATGAATAAGAATTCATAGCTTCCAAGAGTTTCCCATCTGATGGAAGGAAAACATCTTGGAAGTCTGGACCCAATGCCCCCAGCACACGATGTACAACGGAACTATCACTAAATATGGGCACAGGACAGGTAGCCACATAATTGACATGCAACAGGGATGACACAACCGGTAGATAAAGATCTAGCAGGGATGATGGTGGACTAGCTACCATATTAGGACCAAGGAATGCAAGCTGATCGATTGTCATGATCCGACCTTTGTGCGAAAAACACATCACACGAAAGAGGGAGGAGTCAAGCGCTCCCATGGCATAAGTATAATCACATCCTAGGAGTAAATTAAAGTCCAAGGGGCCAGGAACAACCATCATGTCCATATGGACAGTTTTCCCTCCCAAAATAACAGGAAACTTCAGAAGGATCCCTAACGGTTGACTAGCTCTTCTGTTAAATGCCAACAGATTCTGCGTAACAGGCACAAGCGGTGGTGAACTGAAAGCTTGCCAAGTAGTTGAGGATAAAATACTAATAGACATGCCCTCATCTATAATGGTGCTAGGTAAAACTATATGGGAGGCATGTACCGTGATCTCAAAGGGCACATAAGAAGGAAGGTGGTATCCTGCAAATCGATTCCAATAGAAGGAAGCAGTCAAACTACTTGTAGGGGCTACCATCGAACTGAGATGGTCTTCCCCTGGTGTTATGGGAGAAGAAGGAGCATCCTCCATGACCTCCATCATGGAGTCGCGAGGGGTATCCTCTGGGACCTCAATCATGGGAGTCGGAGGAGCGGCTTCTTGAGGTATATGGACAGGAGAATCTTTATCCAAGTCTGAAGAATTTGGAGAAACAAGAAGAACATAAGGGGTGAGAGATCCACTCTCAACGGAAAAGAACTGGTGCACTGCAGACGGGGCTAGCTCAACTGATCCCACAACCAATGGTTGGTTAGGGATGGATTCATGATGGTGAGTTTCCAGGGGAGAGGGATCAAGCAAGGATGACTCTTGACTGATCGTGGAATCAGCTGGTGGAGGACTCAAAGAAAGCTACTTGTAACCAGCTAGAAGGCATGGTACAGAAACAGTCGAGTTGTCCAAAAATATCTTGGCTTCATCCATATATGGACAAAGGTGAATGGCATGGTGTCCGTCACACAACTTACAGGGATTGGCAAGCTTACCCTGCTTCTTAGGAGCTTTACTAGTAGTAGCTGAAGACGTGCCCCCAACTTGAATCCCAGAAGCCAAAGGAAACGATGGATTATTGTTGGACCACACTTCAAGCACCTTGGAAATGCCAGGGCAATCTTGAAGAAGATGGTTTCCCTAGCACAACATGAAAGAGAAATTAACTTTTCGTGGAGGGTTGGAAGTTTCATCGAGAGCAGGTGTTTTAGAAATAACAACTGTAGAATTATCCTCTTTCTTATCTAACTTCTTCTTCTTAGTCTTATTCTTCTTCTTCTTAGCCACCTGGGTACTAGAAACCAAAATTTCACCAGGTGAAGTAGAAGATGAGGATGAAGAAACAGGCGAGGAAGGGGAGAGGTCCACCTTTGAATCAACATGGTGTTGTTCAGGCGGAGGAGTGGAAGGTATGGTGGATGGAACACTCGGGACTATCGAGGTTGAAAATAACCATACAAGCAATCCAACAGTTAAACCAGGAAAGGACAATGTTACCATATAAGGAGCACCAACATTCCCAAAAGCAAGAAAAGGACCAGGATTCCCTTCGGAAGGGATTCTTGTGTTAGTGAACTCCAGAAATGTTGCCATTAGAAATAATGTTAGAACAACACCCTAAGGAAACTAACTTTAACCAAGAATGTTTTGTTGGAAGTTAATTTTTAAAACACTAAAACCAGACTCTGTTGTATCATGTTTTAAGAGTTGAGAAACAAGAAAAAGGTGACTCTATCGCTTTCAAGTTGGACACGAGCTTGAAAGGACAAGAGCTCGATGATCTTTTCAGTTAAAATATTCAGTAAAGATCAAAGTGACTACTCTGGTAATCTAGGTAAATGGGTGTACCAGATATCTGTGAACTGCCATATACACCTTGGTTATAAAATGAAAGAGAAATCAACCAAGGACTTAACGTACGTGCAGGTAATCTCCCCGAATGTTGTGTCTGGTGTATCATGGGTAAAAGGTGGTAGACTCGGCTTCCTATGGATAAAGGATTTGCAACCTAATGGGGTATCCCTTTATATACTCGATGGTACAAGGAGCACAAGTTCGTACTAGCATTGTCTAAAGCCAGATGGAGAACAACAACTGCTAGGTTTAAAGACGCCGGAACAAGTCTCTACCCTAGACCACTAAAAAGGTTTCATTAGGTTTCAATGCTTCCTTAGGTTAATTAAATAAATTTTATGGTTGATATTAAATTATGTCTCGGTTTCAAGGCCCTACCGCATGTCATCTGACAATCTCCTATATGCAGCTATATGCGGAAAGAAATATTTCAATTCGATGAATGATATCTAGTTAAGGGAAGAGTTCCAAACAATGATGCAACAGACAAAAATACTAAAAACGAAATTTTTTCCAAACTAGATGACTTTCCCTATCCAAAAGTAATCTCAAACATTCAACGATGCGAATAATGCAATGCAATCTAGGCAAAATCCTCTTTTTTGAAAACTATGCAATTGTAATCTATGCACAATTTCCTTTTTCTTTTGAAATGATAAGAATGCACTCAATGCATTTTTCGATGAAATGAAATTTACTTAACACATGATTTTAATGAAAGAGAATGCACTAAAAGTGATTTTTAGTTTTCAATCATTAAACAATGTGATCTAAGTTCAATGATAAATCTCAAAAATACTTTTCAATGCAATGTCATCTAATGCATTTTAACGAAAAGAAAACTTTGAGACGAAAACTAAATGAACGCAAATCTCCTTAATGGAAGGATGAATGCAAAAGGGATGCAAAACCACACTAAGAATGCAATCATTGCTTTAAACAATTTGTAATGAAATTCCTCAAAAGGCTACAAGACATATGAGGTCAAGCACAAAAAGGACTTCCAAAGCATGAGTTAAAAACAAGGCATTCATTCCCTTTTACATCAAGAAATCAATAAAATGACACGAGGACCAAAACTCAATCTCAAGGAGGCCAAAAGAAATCAAACCCTAACACCAAACAAAGTTGGAATGCCTGTTTGGCTGTAATCTGCGCCAAAAAAGAATTGGCGCGGGGCCTAAATAGCAACAACCGCCAGTTGGCGCGACTTTCAAGAGCTAAAACGCGCCAATCAATTTTACTATGGGAAAAAGATGAAAAAGGGAAAAAAGAGACTGGGTTAGGTCTTCTTGGGGCTGAACGGGGGTTTGACACCAAGGGAGGTGAACCAAAAGAGCAAATAAATCAACCAAAAGCCAAAAACAACCAAAAAAGGAAATACTAAATCCAACTGATTTCCCAGTAGAGGCACCAATTTGTTGAGGAGGTAAATCCACTCTGCGAACAGAGGCAATCCCACTAGCCCAAATCAGGTCTAGAAACAATCAAGTCATGCAATGATGTTGGTTCCTAGTTACGAAAAGACCAAGATCGTGATGAGTAGCCTACCTCAAATCCCACACAGTTGTCATTGGAGAAAAGATGATGTTTCCCATCCCTCGCTTGACAGATAAAAATCCTTCCGTTCAACATGTCCAAACACTTGTACACATGCATGGAAACAACGACATACAATGTAAAATCTAAAGCATGTAACTATGTATCAGTCAGAGAGGATATAATTCATTGCATTACATAAAGAAATGAACACATGAATGGAAAAAAAATCAAAGTCGCTTATATTATAAATGAAAAAAGGGAGATTACAACCAAATGCTCTAACACTATGATCTTCCTTCGGCAGGGCATGTAGTGGAGTGTGTCTCAACAAAGCCTATCAGGAATCTAGACGAATCTCTCTCTCTTATGGGATTCTCTTCGGCTTAGCTCTCAATAGTTGCCCAACTATAGTTTCCTTCCTACAAGTTCAGCTAGCTTGCTAATGGAGAGGGCAAGCTCTTATATATGGAGGAAAGGAAGTTGGGATCCCTATAATCATGGGATAGGCCCTATCCCTCAGGAAGGTTCCGTGATAGGTGGAAAACCACTTCCTATACATGGAGATCTGGAGTCAAACCATTCAACTCTTTTTCATGATTCATTCTGGAGTTTGTTAGAATCAAACTTCTGCCATTTATTTGGTGTGAGTGAAACACAGAGACAGAGCGCCAGTTGGCGTGCCCTCTAGTGTGTATTTCTCCCATTGGCATGAGTGATGCAATGGCTAGTCATGCCAAGGCTAAAATATCTATTTTTAGGGTTTTTCAGAGGAAATTTTCTTCAGGAGAATGTTTTTAATTATGCAAGAGGATGCCATGAAGGTGGTTTCAAGACATTTTACATTTCACAAGTCACGGGAACAGTCCTCCAATGTACGGGATGAGGGATTTCAGGGACGGTGACAAAATGCTATGGAACACCTGGAACCTTAACCTTACCCTTACCTAACATTAACTTTAACCTAATATAAACCTTAACTTTACCGTTAACCTAACCTTAACCTTAACTATAATGTAACCCTAACCTTAAATTTAACCTTAACCTTAACTATAATGTAACCCTAACATTAACTTTAACCTTAACCTTAACCTTCACTATAACCTAACCTTGACCTTGACCTTAACTATAACCTAACCCTAACCTTGACCAAACCCTTAACCTCAACCTTAAATTTACAATTAACCTAATCCTAACCTTAACCTAACCTTAACATTGACTTTACCCTTAACCTAACCTTAACCTTGACCATAACTATAACCTAACCCTATCCTTGACCAAACCTTAACCTTAACCTTAACTTAACCTTGATCTTAACCTTAACCTTAACATAACCTTAACCTTAACCTTCCCATTACCATAACCTTAACCGTAACTTCACCCTTAACCTTAACCTTACCCTTACCTAACCTTAACCTTAACTTTACCCTTAACCTAACCTTAACCTTAAACTTAACTATAACTTAACCCTAACCTTGAACAAACCTTTAAGGTTAAGGTTAGGTTATAATTAAGGTGAAGGTTAAGGTTAGGTTATAGTGAAAGTTAAGGTTGAGATAATGTTAAGGTTCAAGTCAAGGTTAAGGTTAAGGTTAGGGTAAAGGTTCAGGTTAAGGTTAAGTTTAAGCTTAGGTTATAGTGAAGGTTAAGGTTTAGACCCATAACCCTAACCTTAACCTTAACCTTGACTTTACCCTAAACCTAACCCTAACCTTAACCTTATCTTAACCTCAACCTAACCTTAACCTTAACCTAACTATAACCTTACCCTTAACCTTAACCTTGACCTTAACTATAACCTAACCGTAACCTTGACCAAACCCTTAACATTAACCTTAACCTTAACCTTTACTTAACCTTAACGTTGATCTTAACGTTACCCTTAACCTTAACATTAACCTTAACTGAAATATTAACCTTAACCTAACCTTAACCTTAACCTTACCCTAACCTTAACCTTAACTTTACCCTTAACCTAACCTTAACCTTAACCTAGCCTTAACCTTATCTTAACCTTAACTATAACCTAAACCTAACCTTGAAAAAACCTTAACATTAACCTTAAGTTTACCCTTAACCTAACCTTAACCTTAACCTTAACCTTTAATTTACCCTGAACTTAAGCTTAACCTTCACTATAACCTAACCCTAACCTTGACCAAACCCTTAACCTCAACCTTAACCTTACCCTTAACCTTGACCTTAACCTTAACTTTAACTATAACCTAACCCTAACCTTGACCAAACCCTTAACGTTAACCTTAACTTAACCTTAACCTTGACCATAACTGTAACCTAACCCTAACCTTGACCAAACCCTTAACCTTAACCTTAATTTGACTAAACCCTTAAGGTTAGGGTAAAGTTAAGGTTAAGGTTAAGGTTAAGGTTAACTTAGGATAAGGTAAGGTTATAGTTAGGTTAAAGTTAGGGTTAAGGTTAAGTTAGGATAAGGTAAGGTTATAGTTATGTTAAGGTTAAGGTTAAGGGGTAAGACTAAACCTTAACCTAACTAAACCCTTAACATTAACCTTCCGCTAACCTTAACCTTAACCTTACCCTTAACCTTCACCCTTAACCTTAACCTAACCCTAACCTTTACCTGAACCTTAACCTAACCTTAACCTTAACCTTAACCTTACCCTTAACCTTACCTTAACCTTAACCTTAACCTAACCTTAACCTCAACTTTACCGTTAACCTAACCCTAACCTGAAGGTCAAGGTTAAGGTTACGTTAAGGGTAAAGTTCAGGTTATGGTTAGGGTAAGGTTAGGTTAAGGTTAAGGTTATGGTTAAGGTAATGTTAAGGTTAAGGTTAAGGTTATGATTAAGGTTAAGGTCATTGTTAAGTTAGGTTAAGGTAAGGTTAAGGTTATGTTTAGGTCAAGGTTAAGGGTTTAGTCAGGTTAAGGTTAAGGTTAAACGTTTGGTCAAGATTAGGGTTAGGTTAAGGTTATGGGTAAGATTAAGGTTAAGGTTATGGTTAAGGTTAAGGTTACGGTTAAGATAAGAGTAAAGTTAAGGTTATGGTTAATGTTAAGGTTAGGTTAAGGTTAAGGTTAGGTTATAGTTAAGGATAAGGTTAGGTTAAGGTTAACGTTAGATAAAGGTTAAGGGTAAGGTTAAGGTTAAAGTTAAGGTCAATGTCAAGGTTAACATTAAGCTAACATTAACCTTAACCCTAACCTTAACCTTAAATTTACCCTTAGGTTATGAGTTTAGTCAGTTTAAGGTTAAGGTTAAGGTTAAGGTGAAGGTTAAGGGTAAGGTCAAGGTTAAGGGTAATTTAAGGTTAAGGTTAATGTTACGGGTTTACTAAGGTTAAGCTTAAGGTTAAGATGAAGGTTAAGGGTAAGGTCAAGGTTAAGGGTAAATCTAAGGTTAAGGTGAAGGTTAAGGGTAAGGTTAAGTTTAAGGTTACGGGTTTAGTCAGGTTAAGGTTAGGGTTAAGGGTAAGTTTAAGGTTAAGGTTAGGGGAAGGTTAAGGTAAGGGTTTGGTCAAGATTAAGGTTAAGGGTTAAGGTTAAGGTTAAGGGTTTGGTCAAGGTTAGAGTTAGGTTAGAGTTAAGGTTAAGGTTAGGTTAAGGGTAATATAAGGTTAAGATTAAGGTTAAGGTTAAGGTTAGTTTAAAGTCAAGGTCAAGGTTAAGGTTTAGGGTAAAGCCAAGGTTAAGGTTAAGGTTAAGATTAGGGTAAAGGTTGAGGTTGAGGTTAAGGTTAAGGTTAAAGTTAAGGGTTTGCTCAAGGTTAGGGTTAGATTATCCCTTAAGGTTAGGGTACAATTAAAGTTAAGGTTAAGGTTAGGTTAAGGTTAAGGTTAAGGTTAGGTTAAGAGTAATGTAAAGGTTAAGGTTATGGTTATGGGAAGGTTAAGGTTAAGGTTTTTAGCCATTATTTGCTTCGACAAAATTTACTTAGTCATACAGCCTAATCATGACTAAGATAGATTTCAATTGTCTGCTGATAGGATAGTGAAGAAGATTTACCAAACTATTCAATCTTGGCTTATCAGTAGATTAGATTAGGATAGAAAAGAAATGGTTCAAAGAAGCTGAAAACCTAAACCCAGAACATTGATGAAGAATTGGTTCTAATCCGCTCAAAATCTGAACCAAGAAAAAAAAGGAAAGAACAGCTCAAAAAGATAAAATCCAGAGCTGAAGGAAGGAATGAAAGATGTTTATAATTTTTAGATATTAAACCTTCAATTTTTGTTTTAAATTTCTGCTAATAAGGTCTATGTGCAGCTTGTACATATAGCCATAGACACCATAGACAATCAAACTGTTTAAACCTAGTTTGGCTGTGTTTTCAATTTTTGTTTTAGAAGATAGAGAACAAAATTTTCCAGAAAGTCTAATCCTGACAGATAGTAGCTTAGGTAGAGAATTTATGAGTTCAATAGTCTAATCTGAACTCATGGAAGAAATAAGGGTAGACTTAGATTAGTTTTTCCTGTTTTCAAAAAGAATTAAATGTTGATGTTCAACATCTGCAAGTCCAAATGCACCTGTTGAAGGAAAAATGTTAGGAAGTAGCCTATGCAGGTAGTTGTTTAGGAAATAACTCTATTTGATAAAAATATTGATCATTTTTCAAAGCTTCATGATCAAATAAGAAGAGGTTTTCAATGGATAAAGGCACAGGGCTACATCCCAGAGATCAAATTCTGAAGATTCTTGACACCTCCAAGGAGCTGCCATCCCTAAGTGGAGCCACTATTAGCCATCAGTAAAATTTTTTAGAGCAAATGATGGCTAAAAATAAGTCCTAAGCTTTCAAGAGATTTTTTTCATGAAAAAATGCTCATTCTTGAAGTCTTCTTGTGCTGCTTAAACTCAACAAGTAGTCTTCACTGCTATTCCCTCCAAAAAATCCTTCCAGAAATCTGTTGTTCCATTCAAAATTGTTCCCTAAACAACCCCTTCTCATCATTTCATTCACTCATTTTGGTCCTTTTTACCCTCCATTTTCCTCTGAAAAATCTCCTTTTCTCTTTATCATTTCCCTCCCTTCCCCTCAAAAAACCTTCAAAAAATCCCTTCAAACCATAGAACTCCTTGTTTATGGTTAAAGATCCTTCCTTTCCCTCTATCAGAACTGAAAAAACCCCAAGAAAATGCATTGAAAACACAAACACCAACTTATTTTTCCTTTTGTTAAACTCACAGGCCTTAAGCCCCTTTTTGGGTTTGAGCCTCAGCCCCTCCACCATATAACCTGGCCCTACAATCGGGTGCCAAAAAACCTTTAGCCCCTTCATCGCATCAGCCTTTTCTTCTTATAAACCTACTTTCTTTACAATTTCTCCCCCGATGCGATAAGCCCTTATCTCCTCACCCTTGTTCATATATTGCTACATAGGACCATGTCCCGAGCCTAACCTCAGCCCTCATCGCATCGCTCCATCAGCTTTTCCTTTCCCCTTTTCTTTTACCCTCCACAACGAAGTGACGATGCGATAAGCTCTCCCCTCCTTAGCCCCTGGTCACCTTATCCCTCCACGTGACCATCACCTAGCACCTGTGCTAAAGCCCCCATCGCATCGACAGTTCCATGAAAAGCATGTCTTTTTCTTTGTATTCTGGTCGCTCCGATAACAACACCCCGCTGAGATCTACACCGTAGATCCATAAGATCTAATGGCTATCGCGCCCCTTCCCCTATGCTTCTTCCACCAAAATCCTACCATCCACTATGCAAAAGACCCTTCCTATCATGACCTGACACTTGTCCCCCACTTCAAACTCCCGCCGTGCAACTTGTTCATCGCACCCCACCCGCACTATCGGATCTCCTCCCCCTCATCCGATCGTATGTATTTCATATCACACAATTTTTCCATCTACAGTTTAAAACTCCAAATTCATGTTATATTGGTGGTATCAAAAAGGCCACGTGGCGAGAAATCAATGGAATTTCATTCCCTCTGGGAAAAACCACTTATCGCCCGAGGGTCACGCGATAACCACCTGTGGTATTTCGAAACCACTTTTGTCCAATTCGTGCCAAATACTATTTGAACTGGATTTTCGCCTATTTTCCTCCATAAGCCTCCTCCACCTGCATAATCACCCCCCTCTGCATCGCTCCTCTGCTCCGTCAGCCTCCCAAGAAATCAAACCCTTCCATCGCAGATTTTTTATAACAATTTTTGTGGTTTGTTGCATGTTTTTACCATAGTGTTTGGAGCGGAAACCCTGTCCAGAACTCGCAAAAAGACAGTGACAAAGTCTTCCATGTTTGGAAGCTAAATCACTAAGGAAGAAGGATGTATGGTTTCATCCAAGGGTTTGGACCATGCTGTGTAAATACTGGTCATACCCTTAAAACTCTCCACCACGCCAAGAACCTCTAGTCCACAGTGATAAATGAAGAGAAAGTAAAAGTTGAAGATTAAAAGATTGAAGAAATTTTGGCACGAAAGATCGAAGCTTGAAAGCTTCAAATCTTATGGTTTTAAGGTTAAAACAAGCTTTAAGGACAAAAAAATCAGGTAGATCAAATGAAGCAAAAGCCAATGAACAGTCGAAATCAAAAGGGTTTTGTGCATAGTGTGAAGGATTAAAGAGTTAAAACATATTGTGTTAAGGTTAAAACATAGTCACCAGGTCAGGCTTAAAGATTTTGAGATGATTATGATGGCATAATGCAGAATCACGGCTATAATAGTGTTTAAAAGCCACCATATCAGCACAAAAACAGTGAAGAAGCCTCCAAATGCCACATCATTGAGGCTATAACTCCTCACACTGCCACCTGGGGACTTATTTCATTAAAAGAGGGCATTTTCATTAAGCAGTTAGGGATATTTTGAAAAGGTAGTTCAACATTAACTACCAACCTACCCAAAACCCTCAAATTCAACAAAAGTAACTAAAGGTGATGAAACTTAATGTAAAATTTATTAAAACAGAGATAATTATTCTAAATCTTCTCTCTTAGGCCTCCCAAAGGTCAATAAACCATTACTCTGTATTAATTGAACGAATGATCCCTTCTTACACTCCACCTCCTCATTATTCTATAAATACTTCTATAGAAGACAGTTTAGGGGTTGGTCTTTAGATATCTGTTGTATGTAAATAGCTTTTGAAGCTGTTGTAGCTCTGTTAGGAATTGAAGATACATAAGCTAAAACGAGAAGTTTTAAGCTATAAAGACCCACTGTACTTGAAGATTGTAACTACTTTGAACATCAAATACAAATAGTTGATTTATGGGATCCTGTTCTATGTCAATGGTGATGTGTTTTTCACTATAAATTGTTATTTTCTTATTGTTTCCATTTTGTCCACTTTTCTCTGATAAAAAACAACAAACATAGATTAGGATTTACTTCTGAAGTACCCTAAATCTCACTGATAAATCTTTGTCCTTTATGTTCTCTGCTAATTTTTTATTGAAAGATGATTCAATAGAGTATAACTAGTGAAGTGTTGGTAGGCCCATATTTCCTGATTATAACTTGAGATGTTGTCTTTGAATGTTCTTGAGAAGTCTGCTAATTAAAGATTGAGCTAGAGAAGTCTATGGTTAGCCCTGTCCTCTAGTTCCTTCTCCAATAGCTGCTTTGAAAAGTTCCCTTAAGAGTATGTTGAAAGCAGGCTAGTTTAAAAGTACTCACCTGATCTTAAACTGATTTTTATGTTTATCATGAATGTTTCCTTTGAGAATATGCTGAAAGAAGGCTAAGTTAAAAGTCTCTACTTGATCTTAAGCTATTCTATGTTTTCTTAAATTTTTTCTCTAGAAATTACATCAAAAGCAGGCTAGTTTCAAAGTACTTACCTGATCTTAGGTTGTCCTTTGTTCCCTCATCTGTTTGATTTCCCTCACTCCATTTCTTAGTGTTTCATTCCATAAAATCAACTTAAAGAGATCTTTGACATAGATGACTTGCCCCATGGACCACTTTTGAACCTTGTTGTTCAATTAAATTCTATTATGACTCCATAGCCCAATGGATTGATGTTGCTCCTTGTCTATCTTATCAACTGAACCATTCCTTCACCTACTCACAACTTCACCCTTCATAAATAATTCCTTCATCCTCATGTTATCCATCCCAACCAAACAAAACAAATAACCTTCTTCTTCATAACTATCCTAAAATTATATTTCAAGCCTTAAAGATCATATCTTTGAACACATACATAGAGAGATCCCTCTCTGAATCTAGGATGGCTAGATCCTCAGATTCCAAAGTGGTTCTGATGTAGGCTCTGTAGCATTTGTACTTGCCAATCTTGCAAACTACAGAGTCCCCAACAAAGGTTAAGGTTAAGTTAAGGTTAAGGGAAAGGTTAGGGTTAGGTTATAGTTAAGGTCAAGGTTAAGGTTAAGGTTAGGGTTAGGTTATAGTTAAGGTTAAGGTTAAAGTCAAGGTTAAAGATTTGGTCAAGGTTAGGGTTAGGTTATAGTTAAGGTTAGGTTAAGGGTCAGGTTAGGGTTAAGGTTAAGGGTTTGGTCAAGGTTAGGGTTATGTTATAGTTAAGGTTAAGGTTACGGGTTTAGTTAGGTTAAGCTTAAGGTTAAGGGTTTGTTCAAGGTCAAGGTTAAGGGTTTGGTCAAGGTTAAGGTTAAGGTTAGGGTAAAGTTATAGTTAAGGTTAATTTTAAGGTTAAGGTTAAGGGTATGGTCAAGGTTAGGGTTAGGTTAAGGGGGTAAGGTTAATGTTAAGGTTAAGGGTTTGGTCAATATTAGGGTTAGGTTATAGTTAAGGTCAAGTTATAGTTAAGGTTAAGGTTAAGGTTAGAGTAAAGTTAAAGTTAAGGTTAAGTTATAGTTAAGGTTAAGATTAAGTTTAAGGTTAGGATAAAGTTAAAGTTAAGGTTAAGGTTAGGTTAAGGTTAAGGTTAAGGTTAAGGTTAATGGTTTGGTCAAGGTTAGGGTTAGGTTAAGCGGGTAAGGTTAAGGTTAATTTTAATATTAAGGTTAAGGGTTTGGTCAAGGTTAGGGTTAGGTTATAGTTATGGTCAAGGTTCAGCTTACTTTAAAGTTAAGATTAGGTTAAGGGTAAAGTTAAGGTTATGGTTAGGGTAAGGTTAAGGTTAAGGGTAAAGATAAGGTTATGGTTAAGGTTAAAGGTCAAGGTTAAGGTTAAGCAAGGTTAAGGTAAGGTTAAGTTTACGTTTAGGTTAAGGTTAAGGTTAGGTTAAGTTAAGGTTAAGGTTAGGCTAAGGGTAAAGTTAAGGTTAAGGATAGGGTTAAGGTTAGGGGAAGGGTAAGGTTAAGGTTAAGGTTACAGTTAAGGTTAGGTAAAGGTGAAGGTTAAGGGTAAGGTTAAGGTTAAGGTCAAGGTAAAGGTTAAGGTTAAGTTAGATTAAGGTTACTATTAAGGTTATGGTTATGGGAAGGTTAAGGTTAAGGTTAAGGTTAAGTTAAGTTTAAGGGTAAGGGTTCGGTCAAGGTTAGGGTTAGGTTATAGTTAAGGTCATGTTAACGTTAAGGTTAAGGTTAAGGTTAGTTTAAGGTTAAGGTTAAGTGTAAAGATAAGGTTATGGTTTAGGTTATATTTAGGGTTAGGTTATAGTTAAGGTTAAGATTAAGGTTAAGGGTAAAGTCAAGGTTTAGGTTAAGGTTTGGTTAGGTTAAGATTAAGGTTAAGGTTATGGTTAAGGTGAAGGTTAAGGGTAAGGTTAAGGGTAAGGTTAAGGTTACGTTAAGGTTAAGGGTTTGGGATGGTTAAGGTTAAGGTTAAGGGTTTGGTCAAGGTTAAGGTTAAGTTATAGTTAAGGTAAAGGTTAAGGTTATGGTTAAGGTAAGGTTAGGATAAAGTTTAAGGTACTGGTTTAGTAAGGTTAAATTTCATATTAAGTTCAAGGTCAACGTAAGGTTAAGGGTACATTTTAGGCTAACCTTGACCTTGACCTTAACCTTAACCTTAACAATAACCTAACCTTAACCTTAACTTTAACCTTAACCTTAACCTTGAACTTAACCTTACCTTGACCTGAACCTTAACCTAACCTTAACCTAACCATACCTAACCTTAAACTTAACCCTAACCTTAACCTTGACCTTAACATAACCATTAACCTTAACCTTAACCTTTACATAACCTTAACCTTAACCTTAACCTTAATGTGTAACCTTAACCTTACCCTTAACTATAACCTAACCCTAACCTTGACCAAATCCTTAACCTTAACCTTAACCTTAACCTTCCCCTAACCTTAACCGTAGCATTAACCTTAACTTTAACCTTAACCTAACCTTAACCTTAACTTTACCCTTAAACTCATCTTAACCTTAACCTAATCTTAACCTTACCCTTAACATTGACCTTAACCTAAACTTAACCTAACCTTAGGCATAACCTAACCCTAACCTTGACTAAACCCTTAACGTTAACCTTATCTTAACCTTAACCTATCCTTAACCTTAACCTTAACCTAACTATAACGTTACCCTTAACCTTAACCTTGACCTTAACTATAACCTAACCCTAACCTTGACCAAACCCTTAACATTAACCTTAACCTAACTCTAACCTTGACCAAACCCTTAACTTTAACCTTAACCTTAATCTTAACCTAATCTTAACCTTAACCTAACCGTAACCTTAACCTAACCTTAACCTTACACATAACCTAACCCTAACCTTGACCAAACCTTAACCTTAACCTTAACCTTAACCTTCCCATAACCTTAAGCTTGACCTTAACTATAACCTAACCTTAACCTTGATGAAACCCTTACCCATAACCTTAACTTGAACCTAACCTTAACCTTAACCTTATCCTTATCTTAACCTTAGCCTAGCCTTACCCTTAACCTTAACCTTAACCTTAACCCTAACGTTCAGGTTAAAGTTATGGGTAAGGTAAGGGTTAAGGTTAGGGTTAGGTTATAGTTAAATTGAAGGTTAAGGTTAGGTTAAGGTTAAGGTTACGGTTTTAGTGAGGTTAAGGTTAAGGTTAAGGTTAAGGTTAGGTTAAGGGTAAAATCAAGGTTAAGGTTATGGTTATGGGAAGGTTAAGGTTAAGGTTGTAGTTAAGGTTAAGTTTAGGTCAAGGTTACATTAAGGCTAAAGTCAAGGTTAATGTTAGGTTAAGTTTAAGATAAGGTTAAGGTTAAGGTTAAGGTTAGGTTAAGGGTAAAGTTACGGTTAAGATTAGGGTTAAGGTTAAGGTTATGAGTAAGGTTATAGTTAGGTTAACGTTAAGGTTAAGGTTATGTTAAGGTTAAGATTGGGTTATGGGTTTAGTTATGTTAAGCTTAAGGTTAAGCTTTAGGTTAAGGTCAAGGGTTTGGGAAGTTTAAGGTTAAGGTTAAGGGGAAGATAAGGTTAAGGTTAACGTTAAGGTTAAGGTCAAGGTCATGGTTACGGTTAAGGTCAAGGTTAAGGTTGGGTTAGGGTTAGGTTATAGTTAAGGTTAAGATAAGGTTAAGGTTAGGTTAAGGTTAAGGTTAAGGTTAAGGTTATGGTTAGTGACCTAACCCTTACCTTGACCAAACCCTTAACCTTAACTTTTATCCTTAACCTTAACCTTAACCTTAACCTACCCTAACCTTATTACGGTAACCTTAACCTTAATTTTACCCTTAACCTAACCTTAATCTTAACCTTAACCTTAACCTAACCTTAACCTTAACCTTAACCTAACTATAACCTTACCCTTAACATTAACCTTGACCTTAACATTAACCTAACCTTAACCTTAACCTTAGCCATAACCTTATCTTTACCCTTAACCTTAACTTTAACCTAACCCAAACCTTAACTTTACCCTTAACCTAACCTTAACCTTAACCTTAACCTAACCCTAACCTTGACCAAACCCTTAACCATAACCTTAACATAACCCTTAACCTTAACCTTAACCTTAACCTTTACTTAACCTTAACCTTAACATTAACCTTCCCATAACCTTAACTATAACGTAACCCTAACCTTGAACAAACCCTTAACCTTAACCTTAACTTAACCTTAACTTAACTGAAACATTAACCTAACTTTAACCTTAACCTTAGCCTTATCTTAACCTTAACCTAACCATAACCTTGAATTTACCCTTAAGGTAACCTTAACCTTAACCTTAACATTACCCTTAACCTTATCTTAACCTTAACCTAACCTAATATTAACCTAACCTTAACCCTAACCTTAAGCTTAAGCTTAACCTTAACATTAACCTTAACCTTAACCAAACCCTTAACATTAACCTTAAATTAACCCTAACCTTAACCTTAACCTAACCTTAACCTTGACCTTAACTATAACCTAACCCTAACCTTAACCTAACATTACCCATAAATTTAAACTTAAGGTTAGGGCTAAGGATAACGTTAAGGTTAAGGTTAGGTTTAGCTTAAGGTTAAGGTTAAGGGTAAGGGTAATGTTACAGTTAAGGTTAGGGTAAGGTTAAGGGTAAGGTTAAGGGTAAGTTTAAGGGTAAGGGTAAGGGTAAGGTTACGGTTAAGGTTAGGGTAAGGTTAAGGGTAAGGTTAAGGTTAAGTTTAAGTTTAAGGGTAAGGGTAAGGGTAAGGTTTAAGGTTAAGGTTAAGGGTAAGTTTATGGTCAATGTTAAGTTTAAGGTTAAAGGTAAGTTTAAGGTTAAGGTTAAGGTTACCAGTTTAGTCAGGTTAAGGTTAAGGTTAAGGTTAATGTTTAGGGTAAGCTCAAGGTCAAGGTTAATGTTATGTTAAGGGTAAAGTCAAGGTTAAGGTTACGTTAAGGGTTTTTTCAAGGTTAAGGTTAGGTTAAGGTTAGGGTTAGGTTATAGTTAAGGTCAAGGTTAAGTTTAAGGTTAAGGGTAAGGTTAAGGTTAAGGTTAAGGTCAATGTTAAGGTTAATGTTAAGGGTTTGGTCAAGGTGAGGGTTAGGTTATAGTTAAGGTTAGGTTATAGTTAAGGTTATGGGAAGGTTAATGTTAAGGTTAAAGTTAAGGTTAGGTTAAGGTTAAGGTTACTGGTTTATTCAGGTCAAGGTGAAGGTTAAGGTTAAGGTTAGGTTAAGGGTAAATTCAAGGTTAATGTTAAGGTTAAGGGTAATGTCAAGGTTAAGGGTAAATTTAAGGTTAAGGTGAAGATTAAGGGTAAGGTTAAGGTTAAGGTTAGGTTAAGGCTAAAGTGAAGGTTAAGGCTAAAGTTAAAGTTAAAGTTACAGGTAAGGTTAAGGTTAATGTTAAGGTCAATGTTAAGGTTAGGTTAGGTTAATATAAGGTTAAGTTTACGGTTATGGTTAGGGTAATTTTAGGGTTTGGTTATAGATAAGGTTAAGGTTAAGGTTAAGGGTAAAGTTAAGGTCAAGGTTAGGGTTAGGTAAAGTCACGGTTAAAGTTAAGGTTAAGGTTACGGGTTTAGCATGGTGAAGGTTAATGTTAAGGTTAGGTTAAGGTTAAGGGTGAACGTTAAGGTTACAAGCCTTAACCTTAACCTTACCATTAACCTTCACCCTTAACCTTAACGTTAACCTTAACCTTCACTATAACCTAACCTTAACCTTGACCTTAATTATAACTTAACCTTGACCTTAACCTTAACCTTACCTTTACCTTAACCTAGCTTTAACTTTAACCTTCCCATAACCTTAACCTTAACCTTAAACTTAACCTAAAATTAACCTTAACCTTACCCTAACCTTAACCTTAACTTTACCCATAACGTTAACCATACCCTTATCCTAACATTAACCTTGACCTTGACCAAACTCTTAACCTAACCTTAACCTTAGCCTAACCTTACCT
Organism: Pinus albicaulis; assembly: GCA_034641835.2. NCBI lineage: Eukaryota > Viridiplantae > Streptophyta > Pinopsida > Pinales > Pinaceae > Pinus > Pinus albicaulis. The sequence goes on along the minus strand of CM076575.1, from coordinate 1,904,954,840 downwards.
TAACCTTAACCTTAACCTTCCCATAACCTTAACTTTAACCTTAACCATAACCTAACCTTAGCTTTGACATTACCCTTAATGTAACCTTAACCTTAAACTTAACATTAACCTTAACCTTAACCTTCCCATAACCATAACCTTAACCTTAACCTTAGCTTTACCCTTAACCTAACCTTAATCTTAACCTTAACCTTAACCTTTACCTTAACCTTATCTTAACCTTAACCTAACCTTATCTTAACCTTAACCTTAACCTAACCTTAACCTGACCTTACCTTAACCATAACCTTTACGTAACCTTAACCTTAACCTTACCCTTAACCTTAACCTTCCAAAACCCTTAACATTAACCTTAACCTAACCATAACCTTACCCTTAACCTTGAATTTACCCTTAACGTAATCTTGACCTTAACTTTAACCTTACTAAACCCGTACCCTTAACCTTATCTTAACCTTAACCTTTACTTAACCTTAAGGGTTAGGTTAAGGTTAAGGTTATGGGAAGGTTAAGGTTAGCCTTGAATTTACCCTTAACTTAACCTTAACTATAACCTAACCCTAACCTTGACCTTAAATTTACCCTTAACCTTGACCTTAACCTTAGCCTTAACCTTAACCATAACCGTAACCTTAGCCTAACCTTAACCTTAACTTTATAGTTAACCTAACCCTAACCTTGACCAAACCCTAAACCTTAGCCTCAACCTTACCCTTAACCTTAACCTGACTAAACCCGTAACCTTAACCTTACCGTAATCTTAGCCTTAACCTTGACTTTACCTTAACCTAACTGTTACACAGTAATTTGTCACTGTCCCTGCAATCCCCCGTCCCGTACATTGGAGGGCCTTTTCCGTGACCTGTGAGTAGTGACATGACCTTAAACCACTTTCATGGCATCCCCTTTGACAAGGACAATCATTCCTCTGAAGACATTTTCTTGTAAAAAACCCTAAAAATAGACCTTTTGGCCTTGGCGCGACTAGCCAATTCAGCCCTCGTGCCAATGGGGGAAATCCACCAAAGAGGGTGCGCCAATTGGCACTTTGTCCCGGTGTATTACTCACGCCAAGCTTAATAAGTATTGATTTTTAAAAATAAATGGTGGAAGTTTGATTCCAACCAACTCCTAAATGAGTTTCTGAAATGAGTTGGGAGGTTTGGCTTTTGATCTCCATGTAGGGGAAGTGGTTTTCCACCTATTATGGAAGCTTCATTCAGGATAGGGCCAATCCCACCATTGTAGGGATCCCAACTCCCCTTCCACCATATATATAAGCTTGCCATTTTCCCTTAGGAAGCTAGTCTTAGTAGTAGCCTTAATGCTCATAGAGCCAAGAGCTGAATCAGTAGTAAGGAGACTATCGCCAGACAACCTCGGAGATCCAAGCCAAAGAGAGAGAGCTTTGTCCCATTCCCGACAAGCTTCACCGAGACGTGCTCCACTATCGACCATCCGAAGGAAGATCTAGAGTGAGAGCTCAGATTGTATATTTCTTTCTTTTTTATTAATAATAAACAAATTTGATTATGGTTCCATTCACATGTTTATTTCTTATGCTGTGAATTATATCTTCTCTAACTGGTATATGGTTACATACTTTGAATATTACGTTGTGTGTTGTTATTTCTTCGCGCGGATGCAGGTATTCGAACGTGCTAAGCGGGAAAATTGTGATCTGCCAAAGTGAAGGATGGAAGTGCCATATTCTCTGCAAGTAACAGCAACGTGGGACTTAAGGTAGGCCTCTTGTCGCATCTTGGTCTTTTGTAACTAGGAACCTTCATCTTAGCGTGACTCGGTTGTTGCTAGACCTGATCTAGGCTAGTAGGGATCGCCTCTATCTGCAGAGGGGATTTACCTCTCCAAAAAATTGGTGACCATACTGGGGATCTTGATTGGAGTTTTTCTTGTCTCTTTCTGTTGCTTTTGGCTTTTATCTGCTTGATTTTCTTATCTGGTCTGTCTCTTTCTGGTGTAAAGCCTTTGTTCAGCTCCCGCCACACCTGATCTGCTCCCTGTTTTATCTTTTTTATTTTTGTCATTAGTAAACTCGACTGGCGCACTTTTTGGCCTGACAGTTGCGCCAATTAGCACTTTTTGTTGGTTAGGCCCCTCCGCCAATCCTGTTCTGGTGCTAGTTGCAACTAGACAGTCACGCCATTTCCTGTAGGTGCTAGGGTTTTTCCTTGTTTAGGAGTTTCTTTTGGTCAGTACTTTTTCTTCTAGGTTACTTTTAGATTTTGCTTGAAGTGGTGAGTTTGGTCTTGGTTGGGAGAAATTATTTGTTTTTTCATTTTCAAGCATTGGTGCTTGTTGTCAGTTAGCATCCCGCGCCAATTGGCCATTGGCGCTAGTTGTCAGTGAGCAAGTCGCGCTAGTTGGCACTAGTTTCACACACAAAAGTCATGCCAATTTTAGTGTGTGTGAAAATTGAGATTTTTTCCCTAAATCCTTCACCAGTGTGTCTTTCCCTTCCAGTCTTTTCTCTATATCAACATAGATTACATTGCTCATTGTTAAGCTAAAAAGTCTTCTTTCTTTATTGCTTGATGTAAAAGAGAATGAATGCCTTGTTTTGATCTCATGCTTTGGAAGTCCTTTTTGTGCTTGACCTCATATGTCTTGTAGCCTTTTGAGGAATTTCATTACAAAGTGTTTAAGACAACGATTGCATTCTTAGTGTGGTTTTGCATCCCTTTTGCATTCATCCTTTCATTAAGAATATTTGCATTTATTTAGATTTCATCTCATAGTTTGCTTTTCGTTAAAATGCATTAGATCACATTGCATTGAAAAGTATTTTTTCAGATCCATCATTGAACTTAGATTACATTGTTTAATGATTGAAAGCTAAAAATCGCATTGAGTGCATTCTTATCATTTGAAAAGAAAATGGAAATTGTGCATAGATTACAATTGCATAGTTTTCAAAAAAGAGGATTTTGCATAGTTTACATTGCATTATTCGCATCGTTGAATGTTTGAGATTATTTTTGAATAGTCAAAGTCATCTAGTTTGGAAAATTTTCGTTTTCATTATTGTTGTCTGTTGCATAATTGTTTGAATCTCTTCCCTTAACTAGAGAGCATTCATCGAATTGAAAGATTTATTTTATCATATAGCTGCATATAGGATATTTTCAGATGACATTTGGTAGGGCCTAAAATTGAAACATAATTGAATATCAACTCTAAAATTTATTCAATTTACCTTAAGGCAACATTGAAACATTAACGAAATATCTAGAGGTCTAGGCTAGTGACGTGTTCCGACGTCGTTAAACCTAGTAGTTGTCATTCGCCTTTTGGCTTTAAACAACTCTAGCATGGACTTGTGCTCCCGTACTGTCACGTATATAAAGGGAGACCCCAATAGGTTGCTATCATTTATCCGTAGGAAGTCGAGTCTGCCGCCTTATACCCATGATACACCGGACACAACATTTGGGGAGATTACCTACACGTACGTCAAGTCCTTGGTTGATTTCTCTTTCATTTCTTAACCAAGGTGTATATGATAGTTCACGGATATCTGGTACACCCTTTTGCTTAGAATTCTAGAGCAGTCAGTTTGATATTTAGTGACTCCATAAATTTGAAAAGATCATCAAGTGCTTGTCCTTTCACGCATGTTTCCAATTTGAAAGCAATAGAGTCACCTTTTGCCTATTTCTCGACTCTTAAAATATGAAACAATAGAGTTTTGTTTCAATGTTTTAAAAATTAACTTCCCATGAAATATTCCTGGTTAAAGTTAGTTTCCTTAGGGTGTTGTTTTGGGTTGTTTCTAATGGAAAATTTTCCGGAGCTCACCAACCAAGGAATCCCCTTCGATGGGAATCCAGGTCCTTTTTCTCCTTTTGGAAATGTTGGCACTCCTTAGATGGAAACGTTGTCCCTTCCTGGGTTAACTGTTGGGTTTCCTATTTGGTTGTTTTCAACCTCTGTGGTCCCGAATGTCCCAGCTACTGTTCAATCAGTTCCTCCACCTGAACAACATCATGTTGATTCCAAGGTGGACCTCTCCTCTTCTTCGCCTATTTCTGCGTCCTCCTCTTCTACTTCACCTGGTGAAAGTCTAGATTCAAGTAACCAGGTGGCTAAGAAGAAGAAGAAGAAGACAAAGAAGAAGAAGTTAGATAAAGGAGAGGTTAGCTCTACGACTATTGCGCCTAAGAAGCCTTCCATTGATGAAATTCCAACCCTTCGCGGAAAGTCAAGTTCCCTTGCATGTTGTGCATATAAATCCATCTTCTTCGAGACTACCCTGGCATTCCCAAGGTGCTCAAAGTATGGTCCAATGGTCACCCGCCATTGCCTGTGGCCTGTGGGAGTCAAGTTGGGGGCACGTCTTCAACTGGTGTTGGTAAAGCTCCTAAGAAGCAGGGTAAGATTACCAATCCCTCTAAGTTGTGTGAAGGGCACCATGCCATTAACCTTTGTCTGTATATGGATGAAGCTAAGAGAATTTTGGACAACTCAACTATTTCTACACCATGCCTCCCGGCTGGTTATAAGAAGCTTTCTTTGATTCCTCCACAAGCTGATGCCTCGATCAGTCAAGAGTCATACTCACTTGATCATGCTCCCTCAGAAATTCAAATTCAGGAATCCATCCCCAACCAACCATTGGTCATGGGATCGGTTGAACTGTCCCCGTCTGTGGTGCACCAGGTCTTTTCCATTGAGAGTGGATCTCACATCCCTCAGGTTCTTCTTGTTTCTCCAGATTCCTTGGACTTGGAGAAATATTCTCATGTCCCTATATCTAAAGAAGTTGCTCCTCCGCCTCCTGTGATGGAGGTCCTGGAGGATACTCCTCCTACCTTTGAGATAGAGGTCGTGGAGGATGCTCCTTATTCTTCCGTAACACCAGGGGAAGACCATCTCAGTTCAATGGTATTTCCTCCAAGTAGTTTGGTTGCTTACTTTGATTGGAATCAATTTGTGGGATACCACAATTCGTCTTATGTGCCTTTCGAGATAACGGTACAGACCTTTTCTCTGGTTGTACCTAGCACCATTATAGACGAAGGAGCGTTTATTAGTATTTTATCCTAAAATACTTGGAAAGCTTTTGGTTCACCGCCACTTTCACCTATTACACAGAATATGTTGACATTCAACAGAAGAACTAGTCAACCGTTAGGGATCCTTCCAAGGTTACCTGTTACTTTGGGAGGTAAAACCGTCCATATGGACATGATGGTTGTTCCAAGCCCCTTGGATTTTAATTTTCTATTGGGGTGCGATTACACCTATGCCATGGGACCGCTTGTCTCCTCCCTTTTCCATGTGGTTTGTTTTCCACATGAAGAACGGATCATGACCATTGATCAGCTTTTGTTCTTTGGTCCTGATGTGGAAACTGGCCCGCCACCATCCCTTCCTGGTTTTTATCCACCAATTGTATCTGCCCCACCGCAACTATGCAGATACCTACCCCATGCCGGTGCTCAGTGATAGTGTCATTGTGCATAGTGTGTTGGGGGCATTGGGACCTGATTTCCAAGATGTTGTTCTCCCATTCGGCGTGGAAATTTTGGAAGCCATGACTTCTTATTCATCATGATGAGTTGTCTTTGGAGCATGACTCTTTTCCTGTGTCAAGCTCCTTAAAAAAATGAAACAAGGTGTCTGGAGCATAGTTTGTTTTTTTGTGTCAAGCTCGTTAAAAAATGAAACAAGGTGTTCTGAGGATAGTTCTTTTAATCTGTCAACCTCGTTAAAATAATGAAATACTTTCCTGTAATTCAAGTCTTTGATAAGATCTCGTAAAATCCCAGACGAGTCTTTCTCTTGATTTCGTACTCCATCTGCCTTTCATATGGACTGAAGCTTGGGGGCATGCACCTCGAATTGAGTCACCATGCTGGGGGCATGCTTACTTTTTCAAGCATAGTTTGTTTTCGTTTCAAGCTTGTGTAAAAATGAAACCAACTTCAAGCACAGTTTACCTTTGTTTCAAGATTGTGTAAAAATGAAACCATTCCCATTTTACCTTGTGTGATTGCCCTATTATCAACCTGTTTTTGCCAGATGAAACTTGGTTTTCTCACTCCATCATCACTATCTATTTGGCCGATCATATGCCTTCACTTGGTTGTTTTACCCATTCCTGAGGAACCGCTGCGATGAGTGGTCTTGTTAGCCAGCCTCTTAACCTTTACTTTTTCTGAGCAGTTCCACCATCACCAAAACTAGTAGCTACCCTTTATACCACTCGTTCCTTCAGGAGGAGTGAACTTTCAGCTCTTTTCTAACTCTCTAAAACTAAAAATACATCCGAGTCACTTATCATTTTGATCTCGTTAAATTTTTTGTGAAACGACATCTACCCAGTATACGTTTACCCCTTTTTCGGGCTGGGATAGATTATTTACGAAAAATGAATACCCTAGCCTATCGTGACTAGGAGGTTTTCTCAGACATAGTTTTCTACCTTTTCAGATCTGAGGAACTATCTACGAAAAGGGACTATTGGAGTTTACTTTTCCGCTATCTTTTCAAACTCTCTAAACATTAAAAGAAGCCGAGTTCTTCCTTTGTCAGACTCGTTAAAACTTGATGACATCAGATTCCATCGTAATGACGATATTCGAGTTTCTCCTTCCTAGGGATCGATAAATGTACTAGGTTGGATTTTTCAGAAGGGAAAAATTATATCACAAGCATATGTTATACCCTTCAATGTTGTGTAAAAATAAAGAGGTGCTCGCCAGAAATGGTGGGGAAAAATGAAACCTGTATCATCGTCGTGTCGGCAGTATGTCGCTCTTGAACATGGCACTTGTCTGCATTTGTGTCAGGTTGGGGACATCTCATCTCATTTTCCGTTTGCCTCCATGGGTTTGGGTGATCCCTTTTGACCTATCATCTTCTATTTGCCTCATCATCATGACCTCAGAATGTTTGATTTCAAATACTGCCAAATCCACTGTCGTGCCGCAGATATGTTCAAGAGAAGTTGACCTCTGCAGTTTCAACCTTTCTCTGATTCTCTACTGATCCTATTTCACAAAAATTATGTTCCTCTATCTTGCATTGATGATGTGGGAAACACTATGGCCCACCTTCAATCAAGATTACTTCCTGTCAACTTCAGCTTATTATCCAGGAAGCTAATCTAGAGACTCCCTTATCATACCTTGGAGCCTGCATGCCTCAAGGGCAGGTTCATCGCATTCGACGTAAGGTATTCATCATTGGCCTTCGATCGGATGATTATATGGGTGTTCAATGCCAGCTCACTATTCACATTCTGTGGATTGCACCTATAGTACCTTGAGGGCCATTGTCATTACTGGTGGTTCCTCTCGCATCTGTTAACATCTTTCATCATTGGATGGTAATCAGACGATGTTCTTGCATGTTCAACTTCAGCTCACGTATTCACATGTTTGGACTTGTATTCTATTCTGGTCGAGATGGAGCGCAAGACCCTGGATTTTGTCTATTAGAATCTAGGCTGCAGATTTTTGTAGATTATCATGATTAGCTACATGACTCATTGATTGGATGGATGCGACCATACTTGAGTCTATTTATCGATCCTCACTGGATGGCTGCGTCCATGCCTCGGATCTTGATAATTCTATACTCTATTATGGATGGTTGTGCCCATACCACACATCATGTATTTGAGATATCAGTTGTACTTGTCTACGTAGGTTTTCCAACGGTAGTTTTTTCAGTTGGACATGTTCTCATAAATCATTTCACCCCACTCTCTCTCTCCGGCCTCATGCTTTAGGGGGCATCTATTACACAGTAATTTGTCACCATCCCTGCAATCCACTGTCTCGTACATTGGAGGGCCTTTTCCATGACCTAAAACCACTTTCATGGCATCCCCCTTGATAAGGAAAATCATTCCTATGAAGAGATTTTCCTATAAAAAACCCTAAAAATAGACCTTTTGGCCTTGGCGTGACCAACCAATCCAGCCATCACGCCAATGGGGGAAATCCACCAAAGAGGGCGCGGCAACTGGCGCTCTGTCCCAGTGTATTACTCGCGTCAAGCTTAATAAGGATTGTTTTTTTAAAATAAATGGCGGAATTTTGATTCCAACCATCTCCTGAATGAGTCTCTAAAACGAGTTGGGAGGTTTGGCTCCAGATCTCCATGTAGGGGAAGTGGTTTTCCACCTATTATGGAAGCTTCCTTCAGGATAGGGCCAATCCCATCATTGTAGGGATCCCAACTCCCCTTCCACCATCTATATAAGCTTGCCATTTTCCCTTAGGAAGCTAGTCTTAGTAGTAGCATTAATGGTCATAGAGCCAAGAGCTGAATCAGTAGTAAGGAGACTATCGCTAGACAGCCTCTAAGAGCCAAGCTGAAGAGAGAGAGCTTTGTCCCATTCCCGACAAACTTCATCGAGACATACTTCACTGTCGACTCACCGAAGGAAGATCTAGCATCAAAGTTCAGGTTGTATCTTTCTTTCGTTGTTATTAATTATAAACGACTTTGATTATCGTTCCATTCGCATGCTTATTTCTTATGCTATGAATTTTATCTTCTCTAACTGGTATATGGTTACATACTTTGAATATTACGTTGTGTGTTGTTATTTCTTTGCGTGCATGCAAGTATTCGAACATGCTAAGCAAGAGAATTGTGATCTACCAAAGCGAAGGACGGAAGCGCCATCTTCTCTACAAGTAACAGTAGGATGGGACTTAAGGTAGGCCTCTTGTTGCATCTTGGTCTTTCTTAACTAGGAACCTGCGTCTTAGCGTGACTTGGTTGTTGCTAGACCCGATCTGGGCTAGTAGGGATCGCCTATGTCTGCAAAGGCAATTTACCTCTCTAACAGTAATCTTAACCTTAAACTTAACCTAAACTTAAACTTAACCTAACGTAACCTTAACCTTAACCTTGACCTTGACCTTAACCTTAACCTTAACGATAACCTAACCCTAACCTTACCCTAACCATAACCTAACCCTAACCTTAACCTTACCCTTAACCTTATCTTAACCTTAAACTTCATTATAACGTAACCTTAACCTTAACCTTAACCTGACTAAACCCGTAATGTTAACCTTACCTTAACCTAACTTTAACCTTAACCTTAACCATAACCCTAACCTTGACCAAACCCTTAACCTTAACCTTAACCTGGCTAAACCCATAACCTTAACCCAAACCTTAACTTGACTAAACCTATAACCTTAACCTTAACCTTAACCTAACTATAACCTTACCCTTAACCTAACTTAACCTTAACCTTGACTTTGACCTCAACCTTACCCTTAACCTTAACCTTAACCTTAACCTTAACCTGACTAAACTTGTAACCCTAAACCTTAACCTTACCCTTAACCTTCACCTTAACCTTAACCTTGACTTTATCCTTAACCTAACATTAACCTTAACTATAAGCTAACCCTAACCTTGACCTTAACTTTACCCTTAACCTTTACCTTGACCTTAACCTAGCCTTAACCTTAACCTTAACCTTATATTACCCTTAATCTAACCTTAACCTTAACCTTAACCTAACCTTGAGTTTAACCATAACCTAACCTTAACGTTAACTTTACCTTAACCTTGACTTCACCCTTAACCTAACCTTAACCTTAACCTGAGTAACCTTAACCTAACTAAACCCTTAAGGTTAGAGTAAAGTTAAATTTAAGGTTAAGGTTAAGGTCAAGGTTAAGGTTAAGTTAGGTTAATGTAAGGTTATCGTTAGGTTAAGGTTAAGGTTAAGATTAGGTTAAGGTTAAGGTTAAGGTTAAGGTTAGGTTAAGGGTAAAGTCAAGGTTAAGGTAAAGGTTAAGGTTAAGGGTAAGGTTAAGGTAAGGGTAAGGTTAAGGTTACATTAAGGTAAATGTTATGGTTAAGGTTAGGTTCAAGGGTAAAATACAAGTTAAGGTTAGTTTAAGGTTCAAGTTATAGGTTTAGTCAGGTTAAGGTTATGTCAAGATAAGGTTAAGGTTAAGGTTACATTAAGGTAAAGGTTATGGTTAGGTTTGGGGTTAAGGTTAAAGTCAAGGTTAAGGTTAGGTTAAGATTATTGTCAAGGTTAGGGTTAGGTTATAGCAAAGGTCAAGGTTAAGGTTAGGTTATGGTTAAGGTTAAGGTTATAGTTATGGTTAAGGTTAAGGTTAGGTAAAGGTTAATATTAAGGGTAGGTTGTAGTGAAGGTTAATGTTAAGAACCGTAACCTTAAACCTTAACCTTAACCTAACTTTAAACTTAACCTTATCTTAACCTTAAGCTTAAGCTTAACCTAACCTAACCTTAACCTTAACTTTACCCTTAACCTTACCTTAACCAAAACCTTAACCTAACCTTAACCTTAACCTTACCCTTAACTTTATCCTAACCTTACCTTCACAATAACTTTAACCTTGACCTTAACTATAACCTAACCCTAACCTTGACCAAACCCTTAACATTAAACTTAAACTTAACGTAACCTTAACCTTAACCTTAACATTAACCTTAACCATAAACTTACCCTAACTTCGACCAAACCCTTAACCTTAACCTTAATCTTAACCTTAACCTTAACCTTAACCTAACCCTAACCTTAATCCTAACCATAACCTTAACTTTACCCTTAACCTAACCTTAACCTTAACCTAACTGCAACCATAACCTTAACCTAAACTTAACCTTAACCTAACCACAACCATAACCTTAACCTAACCTTAACATTAACCTTACCCTTAACCTTATCTTAACCTTACCTTAGCCATAACATTAACCTTGACCTTAACTATAACCTAAACCTAAGCTTGACCAAACACTTAACCTTAACCTTAACCTTAACTTTACCCTTAACCTAACCTTAACCTTAGCCTTACCCTTAACCTTAACCAAACCCTTAACCTTAACCTTAACGTGAACCTTAAACCTAACCTTAACCTTAACCTAACCTTAACCTTGACTTTACCCTTAACCTTAACCTTAACCTGACTAAACCCGTAATCTTAACCTTAACTATAACCTAACCCTAACCTTAACCTTGAATTTACCATTTACGTAACCTTTACCTTGAATTTACCTAACCAAAGTTAAGGTTAAGTTTTAAGGTAAAGGTTAAGATAAGTTTAAGGTTAGGTTAAGGTTATGGGTTTAGTCAAGTTAAGGTTAAGTTTAAGGTTAAGGTTAAGGGTTTGGGAAGGTTAAGGTTAAGGGTAAGATAAGGTTAAGGTTAAAGTTAAGGTTAAGGTCAAGATCAAGGTTAATGTTAAGGTTATGGTCAAATTTAAGGGTAAAGTTAAGGTCAAGGTTACGGTTAGGTTATATATAAGGTTAAAGTTAGGTTAAGGGTAAATTCAAGGTTAAGGTTAAGGTGAAGGTTAATGGTTATGCCTTGACTTTACCCTTAACTTAACCTTAAAATTTACTATAACCTAACCCTAACCATGACCAAACCCTTAACCATAACCTTAACCTTAACCTTAACCTAACCTTAACCTTAACCTTAAGCTTGACCTTAAGGGTAAGGTTTGGTCAAGGTTAGGGTTAGGTTATAGTTAAGGTTAAGGTTAAGGTTAACTTAAGGTTAATGTTAAGGGTTTGGTTAAAGTTAAGGTTAAGGGTAAGGGTAAAGTTAAGGTTAAGGTTAAGGGGTTAAGTTAAGGTTAATGTAAAGTCAAGGTTAAGGTTAAGGTTAAGGTTAAGGGGGTAAGGTTAAGGTTAGGTTAAGGTTAAGTTAAGGGTAAAGTCAAGGTTAAGGTTAAGGTTAAGGTTATGGTTAAGGTTAAGGGTAAAGATAAGGTTATGGTTAAAGTTCTATTAAGGGTAAAGTCAAGTTTAAGGTTAGGATAATCTTAAGCTAAGGTTAAGATAAGGTTAAGGGTAAAGTTAGGTTAAGGTTATGGTTAAGTGTAAAGTTAAGGTTAAGGTTAGGTTAAGGTTAAGATAAGTTTAAGGGTAAGGTTAAGGTCAAGGTCAAGGTTAAGGTTAAGGTTAAAGTTGAGGTTAAGGTCAAGGGTAAGGTCAAGGTTAAGGTTAAGCTTATGGTTTGGGGAAGGTTAAGGTTATGGTTAGGGGAAGGTTATGGTTAAGGTTAGGGTTAAGTTTAGGGGAAGGTTGAGGTTAAGGTTAAGTTTAAGGTTTGGTCAAGGTTAGGGTTACGTTATGGTTAATGTTAGGGTTAGGTTAAGGGTAAAGATAAGGTTATGGTTAAAGTTTTGTTAAGGGTAAAGTCAAGGTTAAGGTTAGGATAAGCTTAAGCTAAGGTTAAGGGTAAGGTTAGGTTAAGGTTATGGTTAAGTGTAAAGTTAAGGTTAGTTTAGGGGAAGGTTGAGGTTAAGGTTAAGGTTAAGGTTTGGTCAAGGTTAGGGTTACGTTATGGTTAATTTTAGGTTTAGGTTAAGGGTATTATCACCTAATTTGAACCTTAGGCTGAAAGAAGGAAAATCAGGGTAACCTCAAACCATGCTCAGCCTTGTAGCTAGCCCTACAAGGTCAGGAGAGGGCTCTCTCTGAGAAAAATATTCAATGAAATATAACAGAAAACTGATTTTAGGCTAGGTATAATAATTGGAAATGTTTTTATAGAATATTCAGGGCTGTATGGAACAGATGGGGTTAGGAAGTTTGAAACTGGGGAATTAAATCAAAGATATAGGTTATTTCATGGGGCAAGGTAGGTAGGGATTTTAACAATTTAGTTTTTATAATGATGAGATGATTAAGACTTGTGAGGAGCTGAAAAGGGCATAGGAGATGGATCCTTTTCAAACAGTAGAAAACGTAAAATATTGAATGATTTCCTAAGGCAGAGCATTATACAATGGATTCTACCTATCTGTCTTGAAAACATTCAACCAGAAATGTGAATGAATGAATGATAAACATAAAAATTAACAAATGAACAAAAAGGAAGAAATAATGCTAAAATCCATACCACAGGGATCCCACAAATTAGAGTTGCATATCTTTATTAATTCCATGCCAAACTGTTACAAATGGAGCGCAAAGCGTCCTCAGTAATTTCCAACTTATTCCACACTTTATTCCCCCTTTACAAATGATTTAGAAATTACATTAAATATACAAAAATTGAGGGGAGTAGGTCCACAGAAGAAGGAGTTGTTTCACCATCTCGTGAACTGAAATATGAGCATAGGAAAAGACCAACAATCTGCCCCCGAAAAGAAGGAGAAATAATACATTTTGACCATCTCGAGACTTTGCAGTTACACTAAATGAATGAGAGTAGGAAGTCTGAAGAACAGATCCCCCTTTCATAGCTTGATGTATATGTCTTTGGTTTATATTTAGTTCTCATCCTTGACTGTTTCTTTTTCTTTGTTGAAAATCTCTTTTATGCCGAGAAATGCCCTTTGGAACCAATAAAAATGAAATTTTCCATTTAATGAAGAAAAATCCCCTTTTTGAGTGAGAAGAGAATGTAGAAATTTGAATAATAGCTAAATTATTCACCGAGATTATCCTGGTCACATACTATTTTAGCTTCATGCATAATACAGAATCTCTTCTACCATTGATCATCACATGCGGAAATAAAATCAATTACATGCACACATTAAAGCCATAAAAATTCACACATATAAACACAGTATTTCATGGGAAAGCTTAAAGCTGAAAACCACCAACTATCTGTATATTATACATGTCATGGAGATCATGTAACAATCATAGTACAAAGCTCTTTGCAAGCTCTCATGCACTACCTCCCTTGCTACACACTATCAAGCTAGATCTAGCAAAACTCATGCTCCAAACTTTAGCCACTTGATAGCCAACCTAAATTGTGTTTTCAAGCTATGGGATGGCCTCTTTATATAGATAAACCACCCATCTTGAACTGCGCAATCCTCATGGGTTACTCCACCCATCCGTGTGTTGCAAATAGCAATAGTATAGTCACAACCGATAGTTAACCTGCTCTTTCACCTATTTCTGCACTGGTCTCCACTGAAACTGTCCATGCACTGAAGTTAACTGATGTATTCTTTAGTTGATTTATGAGTTTATAATTAGTGAATTAATTAATAATTAATTCACACCACTCTCACTAATTTTATCTATTAGTTAACTTGGATACAAAAAGCTCAACTATGTTTAGAATAGTTAAACTAAATACAACTCCACTAACTTCCTCAATCAACTCCACCAAACTCTGTCACATGAGTTCTAACTGAAGTCTTCATGCAATAGCTTCACTTAAACCCTAGGAAAAGCGTATTTCCTTCTGTCAGCTGCATGTGCCACATCCAGGCATCGAACTGAAGTGCTCCAAGAGAATAAGATAATGTTTATAGTCCAAATATTATTAAGAGCTAATAATACTCGACATATCTATTTTTAGCCTGGTAGTCTAAAAATAGAAACCACCCATATGTCTAAAAATAGAGGTCCATCTATTTTTACCAACATGACCAACCATCCATAAATAGCATCCCGCAACTTATAGAATATGCTCCATATGTCTAAAAATAGACATAGTCTAAAAATAGACTTTGCGACAAAAATCACATGTGTGGTCCTCACCTAGTTTAGGTGATCACTTTCCAACTAGGATCAGAAAGATGTTTCAGGAGTGCCTTCCTCACCGTTTCGTTGGAATTTTCAACACTCCCTCTCAACAAGAAAGGAATGTCTTTGCATGCGACATGCAACTCCATGCATTCACCATTTTTAGATTTTTCGACAAAAATCACATGTGTGGTCCCCACCTAGTTTAGGTGATCACTTTCCAACTAGGATCAGGAAAGATGTTTCAGGAGGCCTCCTTCACTGTTTCTTGTTGGAATTTTCAACACTCCCTCTCAACAAGAAAGGAATGTCTTTGCATGCGACATGCAACTCCATGCATTCACCCTGCAACCTTCACAAGCGCCATGCAACTCCATGCATGCGACATGCAACTCCATGCATTCGCCATGCACCCTTTGCATGCGCCATGCAAACTCATGCATGCACCATGCAACTTCATGCATGCACCATGCACCCTTTGCATGCAACATATTTGAAACTGAATAGGCTCCAAACAACTCAATCATTCTTATGCATCTATCATCAAAGTCTTTGACTTCTGCTGGTACCAACTACACATGTCATCAGGAACCATTGCGCTATTGAACTCTTGCACCCATGCACTCTGCACTTGCTGTCAACTCTGATCTGCGCTCCAGTATCCGACACTGTCTCTTTGATCTGCCTGCATCAATCCAACTGATCTGCTACTACTGCGTTGTGGGCACCTCGTAGCCAGGTTCAACTCATGAGATCCACACCATCTCATGAATCCTACCCAGAAATCTCCTCTTGTGATTAATCATGCATGTCGCCCCACCTCTCACCTGGTGGTATAGCTACATGCACTCCCTCTGCCCATCTGGCATGAAATTTCTCTACATGAGTGGTTTCTTCCACTCCATGATCCTCTTGTGGCTGCTCCACATCCCGAGGTTCACTATCACCTGCATGCAAAACTTGCTCCCTCTCAAGCATCAGTTGCATGTATTTCTCCTGATTCCCAACAGTAGGAAGCTCTGTAGACATCCCATCTACTTCAAGTCTGTAGAGATTCTTTGCCCAAATCCCAACCTTCTTGACTTGTCCCGTTTCCTTGTGCCGAAGGAAAACTGTTCCTTCTCTGAAGACAACTTCATACCCTTTATCCTCTAACATTGCGACTGAGATTAAATTCTTTGTTAGACCTGGTACATGAAATACATATTTTAAAAGAATGATTTTACCTGAATCCCTCTGAAAGGTTATGGTACCAATGCCGGTTTCATTGTATCGTCCACCGTCGCCCAACTCAACATGCATCTGGAGACCTTTCTCCACCAAGTCACTGAAAATATTCACATCTCACATCATGTGAAAGGAAGCGCCACTATCAAAATACCACCCCGATCCCAATGCACTAGACACCATGCATGCTATCAATGAGAAATCCAGCTCAAATTGCGAGGCAAGAGCCTCACCAGCTGCAGCTCCAGCATCCTGCTTGTTCTTCTTCTTCTGTGGACAATTCGTGGCGTAATGTACATGATCGTGACAGTGAAAACACTTCACTTTGGACATGTCACGCTTTTTACCATCTGCACCGGATTGAGAAGCCTTCTCCTTGCCCTTCCCTTTCCTTGCTTTGGCAGCCAAAGCACAGTCTTCTTCATCAGATGCCTTTGATGAAGATCTGTCCCTGGTACTCCATCGGATCTCCTCTTGCACAAGATCAGACCATAGTCTTTCCCATCCTGGCAAATTTTCCCGACCATTGACACTGTCTTGATATGCATGCCAACTTTTCGGAAGCCCGAGGAGAGCCAAGCTCACCAGTTCCTCATCCTCCACACTAACTCCTACACTCCCAAGTTCATCCCTGCAGTGGAGAAACTTTTTCAAGTATACCGGAATAGTGTCATTCATCTCCATCTTTATTTTCCTGAGTTTATCCTTGAGCGCCAACTTCCTTTGGTCACTCTTGCTTTGGAACAATTCTGTCAAAGCTTTCCACATAAAGAATGGAGAAGCTTTACCATGGAGGCTGGATACTATGTGATCCTTCACGCCCTCCAACAGAATCCTTCGACACCTTGCTGTCTTCTTTTGCCAAGCTTCAATCACAACAGCATCCGTAGAAGTAGGCTTTGGAATTTCTTTCTCTATGAATTCCAATAGCCCATTGTCATCTAAAACTGCCTCCATCCTGTCTTTCCATGCAATATAATTCGAGCTGCCTTCCAAGGCATACTCCAATCACAATCCAATGAAAGACATCTCTGCTTTTGACACCAAGAAAACAATTCTGCAATTCGAATTCCAACAACTCCAAACTCAACCGCTTCCGATCTGCACTTGAGAACAAATTATTTCTAGCACAGAGATTGACTGTAGGGGAATTTACTGGATATATCACCTTTCAGAGAAAGGATGGATCTAGAGGCTACCTGGCCCGCTTACAGACTCTGTCTACCGAAATAAGTTTGTAATCACCGTAATAGATATGATGATCAATATAGCTCCGATACCATGTAGAAATTTGAATAATAGTTGAATTATTCACCGATATTATCCTGGTCACATACTATTTTAGCTTCATGCATAATACATAATCTCTTCTACCATTTATCATCACATGCGGAAATAAAATCAATTGCATGCACACATTCAAGCCATAAAAATTCACACATATAAACACAGTATTTCATGGGAAAGCTTAAAGCTGAAAACCCCCAACTATCTGTATATTATACATGTCATGGAGATGATGTAACAATCATAGTACAAAGCTCTTTGCAAGCTCTCATGCACTACCTCCCACGCTACACACTATCAAGCTAGATCTAGCAAAACTCATGCTCCAACCTTTAGCCACTTGATAGCCAACCTGAATTACGTTTTCAAGCTATGGGATGGCCTCTTTATATAGATAAACCACCTGGCTTGAACTGCACAATCCTCATGGGTTACTCCACCCATCTGTGTGTTGCAAATAGAAATAGTATAGTCACAACTGATAGTTAACCTGCTCTTTCACCTATTTCTGCACTGGTCTCCACTGAAACTATCCATGCACTGAAGTTAACTGATGTATTATTTAGTTGATTTATGATTTTATAATTATTGAATTAATTAATAATTAATTCACACCACTCTCACTAATTGTATCTATTAGTTAACTTGGATACAAAAATCTCAACTATGTTTAGATTAGTTAAACTGAATACAACTCCACTAACTTCCTCAATCAACTCCACCAAACTCTCTCACATGAGTTCTAACTGAAGTCTTCATGCAATAGCTTCACTTAAACCCTAGAAAAGCGTATTTCCTTCTGTCAGCTGCATGTGCCACATCCAGGCATCAAACTGAAGTGCTCCAAGAGAATAAGATAATGTTTATAGTCCAAATATTATTAAGAGCTAATAATATTCGACTTCCATATTTTTAGGATAGTAGCTCCAAAATAGACTTCGACCTATAGGTCCAAAAAATAGATGTCTATCTATTTTTACCAACATGACCAATACTCCAAGAATAACATACTGCAATCCCTGGACCATGCTCCATATGTCTAAAAATAGACATAGTCTAAAAATAGATTTTTCGACAAAAAGCACATGTGTTATCCCCACCTAGTTTAGGTGATCACTTTCCAACTAGGATCAGGAAAGATGTTTCAGGAGGCCTCCTTCACTGTTTCTTGTTGCCATTTTCAACAGAGAAAAGGAAAGGATGGTGGGCCCAAGATGCAATTTCAAATCACAATCGGAAGAGGGGAGGGGTATTGGAACAATGCGATTGGAATTTTTTGATGCGATAGTGTATAGGGGGAAAGGGGAAATCGTAATCGCAAATCAAAAATTGCAGCGGGAGAGGAGTGGGCACAACGTATTGATAACTTACAATGCGATGGAAGTGGGTGTGATGGAGGGGAAGTATTTATAAAACAAATAAAAATGATTTTTCAATTTACAAAGGGAAAAACCCTTTTTTCATTGAAAGGGTCGAAGGGTTTTGGTGGGACCGAGGGATAATCGCAATAAGAAATCAGAATGGAAGTGGAGCAGAAGCAAAGGGTTATGGGAATGAAATATGAGATGGGTGATATGCGATCAATCACATCGGCAGGAAGGGAGAAATCAGAGGAAAAGTACTTATGGGAATCGATGATTGCAATGGGTGATATGCGATCAATCGCATCGAAGGAAGGGAGTGCGGAGGTTTAAACATGGTGGAGTGAAAACATGCAATGCAATGAAACACTTAAGAAATATTTCAAAATCAATTTATTTATTTTTACAAAAGGAAAATCCTTTTTTCTTGGAGCAGGGGGGAACGGTTTATGGTGGGACCGGGAGGGAATCGCAATAGCAAATCGATGAGGAAGTGGAGTGGGAGCAATGCTGCAGGGGATGCCGATCAGAATGGAGCAATGGCTTGTGAGCTGTCTGATCGGAAAGGTAGATTGACGGTGAAGATGCGATCGGTGGGAGTCAATCGCATCAGAGGAAATAAAAGGAGCGGGGACAAAGTTGGGAGCGTTGTGAAGTTGCGCTACGATCAAACGATTGCAATTGGATGTGGGCCATCAGATCACTGACGAGATTAATGGTCAAGATACGATCGAGGGGGTTCAATCGCATCGAGAGTTTCAATCAGAAGTGGGTCAATCGGAAGTATGCAATTGAATGGTGCGATCGGATTGGGGGAAAGGGTTGCGATTGGATCGAAAAAGGGAATTACAATGAAAAATTTTAAAATTGTATGAAATAAATTCTAAGGGACAAATGAGAAAAGGGGTAAGGTTAGGCCATTGGGGACTTTTGTTCACTTAGGCATATTTTTCAATCTCGGATTCAGTTTGGGGAGTATAATATACCGTTGGAAAGCTCTTTCCGGGCTCTTTCTATGGACATGCTTAGAACATGATTTTACACTAAAAATGCTATGGAAAACACCTCTAAAAGGCAATGAGGTGGCTTGGTGGAGATATCAGCTTCTGAAACTTAACTTAGTACATATGAAGACATAAAATTACATAAAAGATGATAATAAAATAAAAGTATCATGTTTTCACCTCAAAACATGTTTTGAGGTGAGAATAACATCAAGCTTGGTAGAAAAACTCTTTGATCTTTCTAGATACTATGCCATTGAGTTTATTTGACCTCCTCATGACCTTGTTGATATTTATGACACTTGACTCATTGATTTGTCCTCATCGTTAAAGTTAAGGTTAAGGTCAAGGTTAAGGTTAAGTTAAGGTTAAGGTTAAGGTTAAGGTTAAGGTTAAGGTTAAGGTCAAGGTCAAGGTCAAGGTTAAGGCTAGGTTAAGGGTAATGTTAAGGGTAGGGTTAGGTTATAGTTAAGGTTATGGTTAGGGTAAGGTTAGGGTTAGGTTATGGTTAAGGTTAAGGTTAGGTTAAGGTTAATATTAAGGTTAGGTTAAGGTTAAGGTTAAGGTTATGGTTATGGTTATGGTTATGGGAAGGTTAAAGTTAAGGTTAAGGTTAAGTTAAGGTTAAAGTTAAGGTTAAGGTTAAGGTTAAGGGTTTGGTCAAGGTTAGGGTTAGGTTATAGTTAAGGTTAATAATAGGTTGGGTTATAGTTAAATTTAAGTTTAATGTTAAATTTCAGGTTAACGTTGACGTTAAGGTTAGGTTATAGTGAAGGTTAAGGTTAAGACTCATAACCTTAACCTTGAACTTGCCCTTATCAGTAGCCTTAAATTTAACCCTAACCTTGACTTTACCCTTAACTTAACCTTAACCTTCACTATAACCTAACCCTAACCTTAACCAAATCCTTAAACTTAACATTAACCTTACCCTTAAGCCGTAACCTTAACATTAACCTTAACTATAACATAACCGTAACCTTGACCAAACACATAACCTTAACCTTGACCAAGCCCTTAACGTTAACCTTAACCTTCAACCTTAACTTTATTTTACCCTTAACCTTAACCTTAACTTTAACCTTAACCTAACCCTAATCTTAACTTTACCCTTAACCTAACCTTAACCTAAACTTAACCTTAAACTTAAACTAACCCTAACCTTGACAAAAACCTTAACCATAACCTTAACCTAACCCTTAACCTTAACCTTAACCTTTTCTTATCGTTAACCTTAACCTTAACCTTCCCATAACATTAACTATAACCTAACCCTAACCTTGACCAAACCCTTAACCTTAACCTTGACCTTAACTTAACCTTAACCTAACCGTAACATTAACCTAACCTTAACCTTAACCTTAGCCTTAGCCTTACCGTAACCTTAACCTAACTTTAACCTTGACTTTACCCTTAACATAACCTTAACCTTAACCTTAACCTTACCTTTAACCTTATCTTAACCTTAACCTAACCTAACCTTAACCTTAACGCTAACCTTAACCTTAACCTTAACCTTAACCTTAACCTTAACCATTACCCTTAACCTTATCTTAACCTTAACCTAACCTAACATTAAGCTTAACCCTAACCCTAACCTTAACCTTAACCTTAACCTTAACCAAACCCTTAACATTAACCTTAACTTAACCTTAACCTTAACCTTAACCTTAACCTAATCTTAACCTTGACCTTAAATATAACTTAACCCTAACCTTAACCTAACCTTACCAATAAATTTAACCTTAAGTTTAGGGCTAAGGTTAGGGTTAAGGTTAAGGTTAAGGTTAAGGTTTGGTTAAGGTTAAGATAAGGATAAGGTTAAGGTTAAGGTTAAGGGTAACGATAAGGTTACGGTTAAGGTTAGGGTAAGGATAAGATTAGGTTAAGGTTAAGGTTAAGGGTAAGGTTAAGGTTAAGGGTAAAGTCAAGGTTAAGGTTACGTTAAGGGTAAGGTTAAGGTTACGGTTAGGTTATAGTTAAGGTCAAGCTTAAGTTTAAGGTTAAGGGCAAGGTTAAGGTTAAGATTAAGGTTATTGTTAAGGGTAAGGTTAAGGTCAAGGTTAAGGTTACGTTAAGGGTAAAGTCAAGGTTAAGGTTACGTTAAGGGTTTGGTCAAGGTTAAGGTTAGGCTAAGGTTAGGGTTAGGTTATATTTAAGGTCAAGGTTAAGTTTAAGGTTAAGGTTAAGGTTAAGGTCAATGTTAAGGTTAATGTTAAGCGTTTGGTCAAGGTGAGAGTTAGGTTATAGTTAAGGTTAAGGTTAAGGTTAGGTTATAGTTAATGTTAAGGTTAAGGTTATGGGAAGGTTAAGGTTAAGGTTAAGGTTATGGGAAGGTTAATGTTAAGGTTAATGTTAAGGCTAGGTGAAGGTTAAAGTTATGGGTTTAGTCAAGTTAAGGTGAAGGTTATGGTTAAGGTTAGGTTAAGGGTAAATTCAAGGTTAATGTTAAGGTTAAGGGTAAAGTTAAGGTTAAGGTGAAGGTTAAGGGTAAGGTTAAGGTTAAGGTTAAAATAATTTTAAGGGTAAGTTTCAGGTTAAGGTTAGGTTAAGGGTAAAGTTAAGGTTAAGGTTACGGGTAAGGTGAAGGTTAAGGTAAAGGTCAAGATTAAGGTTAAGTTAGGTTAAGGTAAGGTTAAGGTTACAGTTATTGTTAGGGTAAGTTTAAGGTAAAGGTTAGGGTTAGTTTATAGTTAAGGTTAAGGTTATGTTAAGGGAAAAGTCAAGGTTAAGGTTAAGGTTAAGGTTATGGGTTTAGCAAGGTCAAGGTTAAGTTTAAGGTTATGTTAAGGTTAAGGGTGAAGGTTAAGTTCACGGGTCTTAATTTTAACCTTACCCTTAACCTTCACCCTTAACCTTAATCTTAAACTTAACCCTAACCTTCGCTATAACCTAACCTTAACCTTGACCTTAACTATAACCTAACCTTGACCTTAACCTTAACCTTACCTTTACCCTAACCTTAACATAACCTTCCCATAACCTTTACCTTAACCTTGCTTTAACTTTAACCTTCCCCTAACCTTAACCTTAACCTAACCTTAATCTTAACCTTACCCTAACCTTAACCATAACCTAACTATAACCTAACCCATAACCCATAATCTTAACCATAACCTTAACTATAACCTAACCCATAACCTTAGCCTTACCCTTAACCTAACATTGACCTTGACCTTGACCAAACCCTTAACCTAACCTTAACCTTAGCCTAACCTAACCTTAACCTTAACCTTAATCTTATCTTGACCTTAAAATTCCATAACCTTAACCTTAACCTTAACCATAACCTATCCTTAACCTTGACTTTACCCTTAACGTAACCTTAACCTTAAGTGTAAAGTTAAGTTAAACTTCCCCTTAACCTTATCTTAACCTTAACCTAAACCAATCTTAACCTTAACCCCTAACCTAACCTTACCTTAACAATAACCTTAACCTAGCCTTAACCTTAACCTTAACCTAACCTTAACCTTACCCTTAACCTAACCTTAACCTTGACTTTACATTTAATGTAACCTTAACCTTAAATTTAACCTTACTAAACCCGTACCCTTAACCTTATCTTAACCTTAACATTTACTTGACCTTAAGGGTTAGGTTAAAGTTAATTCTATGGAAAGGTTAAGGTTAACCTTGACATTACCCTTAAACTAACCTTAACCTTAAATATAACCTAACCCTAACCTTGACCTTAACTTTACCCTTAACCTTTACCTTAACCTTGACCTTGACCTTAACCTAAACTTAACCTTAACCTTAACCTTAACCTAACCTTAACCATAACCGTAACCTTAACCTAACCTTAACCGTAACTTTACAATTAACCTAACCCTAACCTTGACCAAACCCTTAACCTTAACCTTAACCTTACCCTTAACCTTAACCTAACTAAACCTGTAACCTTAACCTTACCCTAATATTAACCTTTACCTAACCTTAACCTTGACTTTACCCTTAACCTAACCTTAACCTTAACCTTAACCTAAACTTAACCTTAACCTAACGTAACCTTAACCTTAACCTTGACCTTGAACTTAACTGTAACCTTAAGCTTAATTATAACCTAACCCTAACCTTACCCTCACCATAACCTAACCCTAACCTTAACCTTACCCTTAAAATTTTTTTAACCTTAACCTTCATTATAACCTAACCTTAACCTTAACCTTACTAAACCCATAACGTTAACCATACCTTAACCTAACTTTAAAGTTACCTTAACCTTAACCATAATCCTAACCTTGACCGAACCCTTAACCTAATTAAACCCATAACCTTAACCTTTACCTTAACCTAACTAAACCTGTAACCTTAACCTTAACCTTAACCTTAACTTGACTAAACTTGTAACCCTAAACCTTAACCTTACCCTTAACCTTCACCGTAACCTTAACCTCGACTTTACCCTTAACATAACCTTAACATTAACTATAGCCTAACCCTAACATTGACCTTAACTTTACCCTTAACCTTTTCCTTAACCTTAACATTAACCTTTACCTCGACCTTAACCTAACCTTAACCTTAATCTTAACCTTATCCTTATCTTACCCTTAATCTAACCTTAACCTAACCTTAAGTTTAACCATAACCTAACCTTAACCTTAACTTTACCTTAACCTTGAATTTACCTTTAACCTAACCTTAACCTTGACCTTAACCTGACTAAACCCTTAAGGTTAGGGTAAATTTAAAGTTGAGGTTAAGGTCAAGGTCAAGGTAAAGTTAGGTTAAGGTAAGGTTATGGTTAGTTTAAGGTTAAGGTTAAGGTTAGGTTAAGGTTAAGATAAGGTTAAGTTTAAGGTTAGGTTAAGGGTAAAGTCAAGGTTAAGGTAAAGGTTAAGGTTAAGGGTAAGGTTAAGGAAAGGGTAAGGTTAAGGTTACGTTAATGTAAAGGTTATGGTTAAGGTTAGGGTTAAGGGTAAAATCAAAGCTAAGGTTAGTTTAAGGTTCAAGTAACGGGTTTAGTCAGGTTAAGGTTATGTTAAGGTAAAGGTTAAGGTTAAGGTTACATTAAGGTAAAGGTTATGGTTAGGCTTAAGGTTAAGGGTAAAGTCAATATTAAGGTTAGGTTAAGTTTAGGTTAAGGTAAAGGTTAACATTAAGGGTTTGGTTAACGTTAAGGTTATATTTAAGGTCAAGATTAAGGTTAAGGTTAAGGTTATGGTTAAGGTTAAGGTTAGGTAAAGGTTAATGTTAAGGGTAGGTCATAGTGAAGGTTAATGTTAAGATGCGTAACCTTAAACCTTAACCTTAACCTAAATATAAACTTAACCTTATCTTAATCTTAAGATTAAGCTTAACCTAACCTAACCCTAACCTTAACTTTACCCTTGACCTTACCTTAAACATAACCTTAACCTTAGCCTTATCCTTAACCTTATCTTAACCTTAACTTAACCATAACCTTAACCTTGACCTTAACTATAACCTAACCCTAAACTATACCAATCCCTTAACATTAACGTAGCCTTAACCTTAAATAAACCCTTAACCTTAACCTTAACATTAACCTTAACCATAACCTTACCCTAACCATAACCTTAACTTCATTTTAACTTACTTCCTTTAACTATATTCTAATTTTAATTAACCTAATTTAATTTTCATTTTAATCTCTTAACTTAATTTAACTAAACTATTAGTTTTAACTTCTTAATTCTTAACTATATAATTTTAACTTGAATTTACCTTTAACTTAACTTAACTTAATTATAACTTGTTCCTAACTTGACTTCATCTTTACTAATTCTTGACTTAATTTTAATTTTCAACTTGATTTGATTTTAACTTGAAGTTTTTTAATTTAATTCCCCTTAACTTACCTAATTTAACTTATGTTACTATTAATTTAATTCCTAATCTTGACTTTAACTTACCTTTAACTTCAACTTCAAGCTTAAGCTAATATTAACTCGATTAAACTATAATCTCTTAATTCTTAATTTAATTTAATTTTTGATTCAATTATAATTTAACCTTTAACTTCACTAAACTTAATTTAATTTAATTTTAATATTAACTTTAATTTAATTCTTCTATAATTTAATTCCATCTTTATAATTCTACTTTCCTTAATTCTTGACTTAATTATAGTTTAACTTTAACTTCAAATTTTTAATTTACTCCATTTTAATTTAATTTTTTGTTTACCTAACTTCATTCTAACTTCCAATTTTAACTCCTAATTATAATTTGGGTTTCGTTTAACCTAACCCGCTACTCCAACCTCAACCATAACCTTAACTTAACCTTAGCATTAACCTTACCCTTAACCTTATCTTAACCTTACCTTAACCATAACCTTAACCTTGACCTTAACTATAACCTAATCCTAAGCATGACCAAACCCTTAACCTTAACCGTAACCTTAACTTTACCCTTAACCTAAACTTAACCTTAACCTTACCCTTAATCTTAACCTTAACCTTAACATGAACCTTAACCCTAACCTTAACCTTAACCTAACCTTAACCTTGAATTTACAGTTAACGTTAACCTTAACCTGACTAAACCTGTAACCTTAACCTTAACCTTAACCTTAACCTTGACCTTAACTATAACCTAACCCTAACCTTAACCTTGAATTTACCGTTAACGTAACCTTAACCTTGACTTTACCTAACCAAAGTTAAGGTTAAGGTTAAGGTAAAGGTTAAGATAACGTTAAGGTTAGGTTAAAATTAAGGCTAAGGTTACGGGTTTAGTCAGGTTAAGATTAAGTTTAAGGTTAAGGTTAAGAGTTTGAGAAGGTTAAGGTTAAGGTTAAGGTTAATGTTAAGGTTGGGTTAATGTCAAGGTCAAGGTTAAGGTTAAGGTTAATTTCAATGTTAAGGGTAAAGTTAAGGTCAAGATTAGGGTTAGGTTATAGCTAAGGTTAAGGTTGGGTTAAGGGTAAAGTCATGGTTAAGGTTAGGTTAAGGTTAAGGGTAAGGTTAAGGTTAAGGGTTATGCCTTGACTTTACCCTTAACTTAACCTTAACCTTCACTATAACCTAACCCTAACCTTGACCAAACCCTTAACCTAACCTTAACCTTAACCTTAACCTTTACCTAACCTTAACCTTAGCCTTTACCTTAAGGGTAAGGTTTGGTCAAGGTTACGGTTAAGTTCTAGTTAAGGTTAAGGTTAAGGTTACGTTAATGTTAAGGTTACAGTTAAGTTAAGGTTAATTTTAAGGATTTGGTTAAGGTTAGGGGTAAGGTTAAGGATAAGTTTAAGGGGTTAATGTAAGGTTAAGGTTAATGTTAAGGGGGTAAGGTTAAGGTGAAGGTGAAGGTTAAGGTTAAGGTTAAGTTAAGGTTAAGGTTAGGTTAAGGTTAAGTTAAGGGTAAAGTCAAGGTTAAGGTTAAGGTGAAGGTGAAGGTTATGGTTAAGTTTAAGGTTAAGGGTAAAGATAAGGTTATGGTTAAGGTTACATTAAGGGTAAAGTCAAGGTTAACGTTAGGATAAGCTTAAGCTTAAGTTTATGGTTAAGATGAGGTTAAGTTAAGGTTAAGGGTAAGGTTAAGGTTAAGGGTAGGTAAGGTTAAGTGTAAAGTTAAGGTTAAGGTTAGGTTAAGGTTAAGATAAGTTTAAGGGTAAGGTTAAGGTCAAGGTCAAGGTTAAGGTTAAGGTGAAGGGTAAGGTCAAGGTTAAGGTTATGGTTAGGGGAAGGTTAAGGTTAAGCTTGGGAAGGTTAAGGTTAAAGTGAAGGTTAAGGTTAAGGTTAAGGTTATGTTTATGGGAAGGTTAAGGTTAACGTTAAGGTTAAGGTTAAGGGTTTGGTCAAGGTTGGTGTTAGGTTATAGTTAATGTCAAGGTTATGTTGGGTTATAGATAAAGTTAAGGTTAAGGTAAAGGTTAAGGTTAAGGTGAAGTTAAGTTTAAGGTTAAGGTTAAGGTCAAGTTTAAGGTTAAGGTTAAGGTTAGGTTAAGGGTAAGGTTAAGGTTAGAGTTATGTTATAGTTAAGGTTATGGTTAGGGTAAGGTTAGGGTTAGGTTATAGTTAAAGTTAAGGTTAAGGTTATGGTAATGGTTATGGGAAGGTTAAGGTTAAGGTTAGGTTAAGGTTAAGGTTAAGGTTATGGTAATGGTTATGGGAAGGTTAAGGTTAAGGTTAAGGTTAAGGTTAAGGTTAGGTTATAGTGAAATTTAAGGTTAATGTTAAGGTTCAAGTTAAGGTTAAGGTAAAGGTTAAGAATGTGGTCAAGGTTAGGGTTATGGTTGAGGTTAAGTTTAAGGTTAAGGGTAAGGTTAAGGTTACGTTAAGGTAAAGGTTATAGTTAAGGTTAGGGTTAAGGGTAAAGTCAAGGTTAATGTTAGGTTAAGGATCAAGTTACGGGTTTAGTCAGGTTAAGGTTACGTTAAGGTAAAGGTTAAGGTTGCGTTAAGGTAAAGGTTATGGTTAAGGTTAGGGTTCAGGGTAAAGTCAAGGTTAAGGTTAGGTTAAGGTTAAGGTTAAGGGTTTGGTAAAAGTTAGGGTTAGGTTATAGTTAAGGTCAAGGTCAAGGTTATGTTACAAGTAAGGTTATGGTTAAGGTTAAAGTTAAGTTAAGGTTAATGTTAAAGGTTTGGTTAAGGTTAAGGTTAAGGTTATAGTTAAGGTCAAGGTTAAGGTTAAGGTTATGGTTAAGGTCAAGGTTAAGTTTAGGTAAAGGTTAATGTTAAGGGTAGGTTATAGTGACGGTTAAGGTTAAGACCTGTAACCTTAAAACTTAAGCTTAACCTAACCTTAAGCTTAACCTTATATTAACCTTAAGCTTAAGCTTAAGCTAACCTAACCTTAACCTTAACTTTACCCTTAACCTTACCTTAACCATAACCTTAGCCTAACGTTAACCTTAACCTTCCCATTAAGCTTATCTTAACCTTACCTTAACCATAACCTTAACCTCTACCTTAACGATAATCTAACCCTTACCTTGACCAAACCCTTAACATTAACCTTAACCTTAACCTTAACTAGACCCTTAACGTTAATCTTAATTTTAAAATTAACCTTAACCCTAACCTTACCTTAACCATAACCTTAACTTTACCCTAACCACAACCTTAACCTTACCCTAAAATTACCCTAACCATAACCTTAACTTGAACCATAACCTAACCTTACCCAAACCCTTAACCTTAACCTTAACCTAACCTTAATCTTGACTTTACCCTTAACCTAACATTAACCTTAACTATAACCTAGCCTTAACCTTGAACTTAACTTTTGTTGGGGAGGTAAATCCCCTCTGCAGATAGAGGCGATCCCACTAGCCCAGATCGGGTCTAGAAACAATCAAGTCACGCAATGACGTTGGTTCCTAGTTACACAAAGACAAAGATTGCGATAAGTGGCCTAACTCAAATCCCACGTAGTTGTCGTTGAAGAAAAGATGTTGTTTCTCGTCCCTCGCTTGACAGATAAAAATCCTTCCATTCGACACATCTGAACACCTATACACATGCAAAGAAATGACAACATACAACGTAAAATATAAATCATGTAACCATATATCAGTCAGAGAGGATATAATTCATTCCATTACATAAAGAAATGAACACATGAATGGAACCATAATCAAAGTCACTTATATTATGAATGACAAAAGGGAGATTACAACCAAATTCTCTGATGTTATGATCTTCCTTCGGCGGGGCTTGCAGCGGAGCGTGTCTCAGCAAATCCTATAGGGAATATGGACGAAGCTCTCTCTCTTACAGGATTCTCTTGGCTTAGCTCTCAATAGTTACTCAGCTATAGTTTCCTTCCTACAAGTTCAGCTAGCTTACTAATGTAGAGGTAAAGCTTTTATAGATGGAGGAAAGGATGTTGGGATCCTTATAATCATGGGATAGGCCCTATCTCTTAGGAAGGCTCCATGATAGGTGGAAAACCACTTCCTGTACATGGAGATCCAGAGCCAAACCACCCAACTCCTTTTGATGATTCATTCAGAAGTTTGTTAGAATCAAACTTCCACCATTTTTTTTTTTAAAACATCCCTTAATAAGCTTGGTGTGAGTGAAACACAGGGATAGAGCGCTAGTTAGCGCACCCTTTAGTGTGGATTTTCCCCATTGGTGCGAGGGATGTGTTAGCCACCTATAAAAATTTGTCATACCAAATGGTGGCTAAATATTTTTTAGCCTTCAAGAAACAATTTCATTTCCAAATTGTGAGTTCTTGAAGTCTTATGATGATAATTACCCTTTGAGTTAATCTTCACTGCTTTTTCACTATTAATTCTAAAGTACCTGCTGATTACCAAGAGAAAAACTGCTTAAGAAACTCCATTTTCCCTGATTTCACCACTCCACTTCATTCTCCATTTTCACCCTTAAACCATTTCCAAATTTCCTCACTAAACCTCCATCTTAACCTTCAAAATCATCAAAACCCCCCTTAAAACCTTATATCTCCCCTTTATTTGGTTTTAATTTTCCTTCTTTCATCTATCAGAACCTTCATTTGGCCCTAAAAATCACTATTTTTGGGCCTAAAGCAGCCTTATGCAATACAAAGATTTTTAAGCCCCCAAGGTCTTATATCTTTTAGCCCTCCACCTCATATGCCTCTAGTCTTGTAATTGGGTGCTAAAAGGCCTAAAACCCTCTTCTGAACCCTTATTTTCCTTCTATTTTTGTTTCCCTGACATTTTTATTTTAAATAGGTGTGGACCGTTGATCTCTGTAGATCAACGACCATCAGCTTCCCATCCTTCTGCCCATTCACCTACCTCCCCTCTTCTCCTTTCAATATATCCGCTCCTTCTTTCAATCCAAACTATCCATCAAAGAAATCTGACGATTGGGACTTAACTCGATAGCCTATTACACCCATCCACTACGCGACAAAGGCGTTATGTCACCGTGGACCCCGCATGAACTTTAAACCCACATCTCTCACCTTGTCACATGTGATCTGCACCATCGGATCTGGAGCCTCCAATCTAGCGGCTGACATTGCATATCGCAAAATTTTTGTGCCCAAAGCTTAACGCCAAAAAAATTTGCGAAATGGGTGGTATTAGAAAAACATATGTCGACCGATGTATTGTATCTCGTATTTTTCTGCAATACCGCCTACCCCCCAAATGCAACGTGAAAACCATTGATGGCTTTCCCAAAACCAACTTTCCTCAAATTCACGACAAATTCAAAATTTTACCTGGCTAACTATTTTTGCAAGGATTTTCTCCTCCACCACTGCATTTCCTCATCCTCAAGCTTTCCATCACCTCCATTAACCCTCTGTAACATAGTTATACCATTCCCGCAGTTTTTCTTAACAGTTTTTCGTGTTTTTTGTAGGGTTTTAATGGTGGCTATTCCGATAAATCCCATAGTCATAGTTTGGTGACATATTCAACCTATAATGATGATTCTATGGTTTTTATCAAAGAAGAAAGGGAACTGCAGGTTTGAGATCCAAGTTTAAATCAATTGGATCACGATCCAGGGTTTAACAGGAACCCTCCAAATAGAAGAAGGTCGCCTGTATAAACAAAGCAAAAAAGTGTATCAGTGTGAAGAAATTAATGTTAAAGGGTGATTAAATCCAAAGCTTGAGGATCATAGTTTTAATCCACCAAATAAAGAGATAAAGACAATGTTTAAAAACAAAGTCTCGAAATCGAAGATCAAGGCTAATTAAGCCTAAACACACACCAAACCAAATTTAAAGTGTTTAAAGGTAAACAGAGAAAAACAATGAAGGACACCTTAGAGCCACATCAAAGGGGCTAATTGAATCCCCTAGCTACCAAAGTGCCACCTACAGCCTCAATAAATCAAATGACGGAATAGTTAAAACTCAGTCAGAAACATTAAGGTGAAATATAGCTAAACAATTATTACAAGCAAAAGAACATATTTTAAACTGTCAGTAAAGTTATTATAAAAGATAAGAAGAGCCATAAAGTCAATTTTTTTGCCCACTAAGCCTAAATTGCAAAAATGGAATAAATGAAACAGAGTTGTAATTCAATGCTTTCCTGCCTTATGCCTTGCATGGTTTTCAAGGCTAGGAGTTGCATTTAGTATAGAATTAATTACACTTCAACCCTAGGAACTCTTCCACCTCCTCATTTTCTTATAAAATATCCTTGAGGAGCACATTGTAAAGGGTTGGTTGGTCACTAGTTGTAATACTGAAACTCTCTGAAATAATACATAGTTTGTTTGAATTTGAAGAAGAAATTGAAGTCTTGGAAGCTTGATGACGTTGTGACATGCTTGTTCTTGAGAAGGCTCTATCATTGGATCCCTGAGCTTGGCCATTGGTGATGTATTCTGAATTGTCTAATGTTTTTCTTGTTTTCATTATGTTTCATAAATTCTTACTACAGTAGGATGAAAATTTTAGGCTAAGAAATGACTACTGGAAGCACCTTAGACCTATTTATCCTTCACTATTTTATGTTTTCTTCTGCTAAGGAATTTTAAAGTCTATAATCATTCTCTTGAACCCTTATACTTTTTTATTTCTCAAATAGTTCAAATAGTTGGTTCCAGCATGATTTATGGTTTTCCCTGCTTGTTTGCTACCACTTGAAAATTGTTTTTGAAGTCTCCCTTTGAAGTACCATTGTTTATAGTTAGCCAAGGAGGTCTATTTTGATCATACCCTTTGTCCCTTCTTGAACAATTGTTGTAAAGGTCTTTATAGTTGTAATCATAGATGTGTTAGGTTTTCCCTCTTCTATGACTACAATTATCAGTGAATCATTCATGTTTTCTAACTCCTTCGAAATAAAATATTTGAGGAAATAGGATGTGCTCCTGAATCTTATATTTCATTTTAAAAGTTTTCTTAAAGTCATCATTTTCTTAAGTGTTGTTTGTAGAATTCATGGTTAGCCATGTCTATCAAATACCTATTTATGTTCAAGTTATGTTTTTAAGTTCCCTTTGTTGAGAATTCAAACTCTCTTTTCAAATCATTAATTTCCATCTAATTCAAAAAAACTAAAGGATCATGTGGCCAAGTTAGATTTTCCCTTTGATATCCCATATCCACTTATGATCCTGTTACCAACTTCATTTTGACTCCATTGCCCAATGAATCTGACACCTCTTCTTTCTACCTATCTTTCCTAGATCTTTCATGTTCTATTGTACCAATTCAACCAAACAAACAAACCAAACAAACACTTGCACTTAATAACTAGTCTAAAATCAATACTTAAAAGGAAAAAAGATATATATTTGCAAAAAAATTGAGAGATCCCTCTCTGAGAATAGGAGGACTAGATCCTGGAACTCTAAAGATTGGTTCTGATGTTGCCTTGTCTTTTGGTAAGCCAATCTATCAAAAAACAGGACCCCAACATAATGGCGATCACGATGGGACCACTGAGTTCATAGTTTCCTAGCAAGCTCTTATAGACTCAGTAGTCTTTCAAAAAACCATAGAAACTCATAAAAAACCCAAAAATATTTCAGATTGGCTTCATAATACACATGGTGGTGGAACCATAAAACATTTTACCTTCACAAAAGCTAAAAAGTTTCCACCTGTCGACTCCATTGACCCCAGTAGGATTATTACTCATCTAGGTCTCCATATTTCCTTAAGATTGTGTTAACCAGCCTTGAAGAAGTTTAGAAGCCTATTCCCATACTAGAATAGACATTGTGAGAGGAAAAATTTTCAAAACAATCCCTAAAAAACTTCAGCCTCTCTCTTTTTTGAAAAAATAGTCTGGCTTCACATAGGATCAACACTAGATCTCATCCAGACCCTAATCCTCCTACAACAGTTGACAATCCATAGAATATTTTTTGGCAGACTTCTAAGTCTAGAAAATCAACTCCTAATAGGAGCCTCTTAAGAACAAAATCTGTCCTTGAAAACCTTGATGTCTTAGAGGATTTACACTTTGACTTACATCATACAAAGAACATATTCAAAACCAAATCTCAAAGTGATTTAAACCAAGATTATTTTGAAACTGCAGGTTTTCAACAGAGCTTTAGTAGAGAAGCCTCACCTTCTACTCCTCCTAATTCCCATCTTCTTCACAACTTTAGCCTCTTTTGTAACAAATCTGCTCAAAACTAGTTTGCTAGACCAAGTGTTTCTTCCACTCCAATCCATACCAAGACTGTCCAAAACACTCCATTCCAATCCACTGTCCCTCTTGTCAATCCACCCCTTGTAAATCCACCTTTCCTTCCAACCATGGCATCATGGTATGCTCCACTAGTGTTACCACAACCCATGGTTCCCTTACCAAATGATTACCAATCCAAAATTCCTCATTTCACTGGAAATGAACCTACGACTACCCAAAAACATGTAGATAAAATGAATGATGCCTTTGATTACATGGAGATAGAAGAAGAGACTATTAAAATGAGAATTTTTTCTCAAAGTTTAGGAGGAGAAGTCAAAAAATGGTTTAAAGGCTTAACTCCTAACAGAATCAGTGATCTCCCTTCTTTGCATTAAAAATTCATAAAAAAATGGGAGATCAGAAAAAAAACCCCTCCAAACCATTTTAGACTATACTAACCTCAAGAGAAATACTGGGGAAAGTGTCCATGATTACGACACTATATTCAATAGTGTGTACAATGCACTTCCTCCAGACATGAAACCTCCACTAGGCTTAACCTTGGCTAAATTCGCAGAAGGCTTTGACCTGGAAATGACCTATTAGCTAAGAGAAAGAGACCCCTTAACATTAGAGGATATGTAGAGGGGATCCATGAGTGTGGAGGCAATTCTAATAGAGAAAAGAGCGAGGATGAGAAAAGAAAGGAAAGTATCATTTAGGGAGGAATCTGCACCCTCCACATCTGGCTAGAAAATGGAAGGATGATGGAAGAAATGTTGAAAAGGATAAGCATACTTGAGAAAGCACAACCAAGAGACAATCAGAACAACCCCCAAAACAGAAACAGGAACCAAAATTATAGAAAAGAAAACAATCAACATAAACAAAGGGACAATGACCAACAAATTAGACCTCCCTTCCAAAAACACTATGTATATCAAGACGAGGAAGAAAGGGAGATTGAAATATTGGGAGAAAATCATGTTAACTTGATTGGATCAGATAGTGAGTATGATGTTTTCCTCACTGAAGAAGAAAAAGGTTTCTTCTCCTTAGAAAAAAAATGAAAACACTTATGAGGATTCTGAATATTACAGGTTGGGGTTTGAGAATGCAATAATGGAGGTACACAAACAATATGATCTTAGAAGCAAAGGGAACCTAGATAATCCAAAAGAAAAAAACACTAGCACTGATGTTAGGAAAAATGTAGAAAATCAGCCTAAGAAAGCAGCAGAGAAAACTAACATTTTGGCTAAGAAAATAGATTTAAATAAAGAGAAAAGCAGCTAGCCAAAGGTTGAACAAAGCAACCCTGGCACTTCAGATAGTGGCCCTAACAAAATTGTCCCAAATAGCAGTCCAAAAAAACTTCAACAAATCAGAATTGCTGAAAAGAATTCAATTGAAAAAACAGATGTAAATATGAAAAAATCAATAGTTCGTTTCAGCCTTGAGGGAGAGATTGCAAAGATAAAAATTGCCATACCTCTAGTTGAACTAGTAACCCAAGAATTGTACAAAAACCAATTTTTGAAATATTTGAACTTAGGAAGTGACAGTGATACGTTATACTTGACAGATGACAAACCTGAGTTGTTTTTTGGTCCAGAAGTTGAAGGAAAATACCATGAAGGAGCTGTCCCTCCCTTCTATGTCAGTTTGAATATACATGATAGCATATTACAAAATGCCATGTTAGACTCTGGAGCTTCACATAATCTTATGCCCAAAGTAGTAATGGAAAGCTTAGGCTTAGAAATTACTAAACCATACAAATATTTGTATTACTTTGATTCAAGGAGAGTCAAATGCTTGGGTTTAATCAAAGATTTATGTGTAAAATTATGTCAAATCCCTGCTAAGAGTCTAGTAATGGACATAGTGGTAGCTAACATTCCCCCAAAATATGGCATGATTTTATCAAGATCATGGGGAGCCAAAATTTAGGGGAGCCTTCAAATGGACATGTCTTATGCCACCATCCCAATATTTAACCAAAGCAGAAGATTATACAAGGAATCCCACATGAAATACATGGTGAGCAACATAGATAAACCGAACAATTCTCCAATATATTCCATTCAGTCAAGTTTAGATTCCTTTATCTTATACAATGAAGAAGAAATCACTCAACAAGAAAAGGAAAAAAAATAAGAAATCAGTTTACCAGATAAATCAAAACTGCCCTCA
Source organism: Pinus albicaulis (assembly GCA_034641835.2). Taxonomy (NCBI): domain Eukaryota; kingdom Viridiplantae; phylum Streptophyta; class Pinopsida; order Pinales; family Pinaceae; genus Pinus; species Pinus albicaulis. The sequence continues at coordinate 1,904,919,253 of CM076575.1, read as the reverse complement.
ACTCAAATACAAAACATTAGCAATCAACAGCAACAAGAAAATGAAAATCAGGCAGAAATACTTTGGACAATAAACTTTGATGGGTCTTGTAATAAAACAAGTGCAGGGGTAGGTGTATGGATTCACAATACAAATTAGGGTTATTCATATAAATTAGACTTTCCGGAAAATAAAGAAGAGATCAGTTCACCAGAACAATCTAAGCTACCACCAACTCAGATACAAAACAGCAGTAATCAGCAAAAACAAGAAAATGAAGATGAGACATGATTACTTTGGATAATAAACTTTGATGGGTCTTGTAATAAAACAAGTGCAGGGGTAGGTGTATGGATTCACAATACAAATCAGGGTTATTCATATAAATTAGACTTTCCATGCACCAATAACATTGCTGAATATGAAGCCCTGCTCCTTGGCTTGTAGTTGCTTAAACAACTAGAAGACTAGAAAATAACAGTCCTAGGAGATTCTGAATTCATCATTAGACAAATCAAAGGAGAATATTCAGCTAAAAACCCAAGACTTAGAGAATATCAAAATGTTGCCCTTGATTTATTAAAGACCTTTGAAAAATATGAACTCATTTTCATTCTAAGAGCACAAAATCATCTAGCAAATGAACTTGCCTTCAATTCCAGCAATTGCCAAGTACCTCAGATAAATGAACATCTTAACATAAAGGAAAAAAACAAGCCTACAGTGCCTGACAATGAAGACCACTGGCAAGTGTTTGACACTGAAAAACACATAGATGATTTCCTAAAATCAGAAAATGATTTTTCCATACCAGCATTAGAAACCACCCATGAAGAAAAATGTTTGGATAATGAACAAATCCCAGAAACAGAAATGAAATATTCTGCTGATATAAATCACTGTGAGAATATTTTTGAAGAAGAATTATTTGACAACGCAGACCAGAAAGACTTGGAATTTTTACAATGTAAGAATGATACAATTCCAAGAGGTCTCACACCTTTAGAACACCTGTTTGACTTTATTGATGTAGCCAAAGAGCCAAGTATGGAGCCTATGGAAACAGATGTAGAAGAACATAACATAGGCAGCCTAGCAGAACCCAAGATGATCAAACTATGTAGCACACTCCCAGCTCATATAAAACTGCAATACATAGAGCTGTTCAAAGAATTTAGAGATGTGTTTGCTTGGGGATACAAAGATATGAAATCTTATGACACTAGCATCATTCAACACAAAATTCCTCTTAAGGAAAATCAGAAACCTTTCAACCAAAAACGAAGGAGAATAAACCATGTTTTATTACCTTTAGTCAAGAAAGAAATTGAAAAAATGTATGATGCTGGGATTATAGTATCCCTTAGATATTCAGAATGGGTGTCAAACCTACTTTCTGTTAGGAAGAAGACAGGGGAAATCAAGCTCTGCATTGACTTTAGAAATCTAAATAGAGCCTTCCTGAAAGAAAACTACCCCTTGCCCAAGATGGACCATATACTTCAAAGGGTTGTTGGGTCTAAAATAATATCACTATTGGATGGGTTCTCAGGTTACAATCAGGTGTTAGTGCTCCCAAGTGATCAACACAAAATTGTTTTTACTATGCCTTGGGACACCTTTATGTATGTCAAAATTCCATTTGGTTTGATGAATGCAGGGGCCACCTTCCAAAGGGCCATGGATAGCCTTCTCAGAAGATATTGGCTATCTTATAATCATTTACCTTGATGACATAATTGTTTTCTCTAAAAATGATGAAGAACATTTAATTCATTTAAGAAACGTTTTTGAGAAATGTAGGAAATTTTGCTTATCTTTGAACCCCAAAAAGACACTCTTTGGTCTCCAAGAAGGTAAACTTCTTAGTCACATAATTTCAAAAGAGGGAATCAAAGTAGACCCTAAAAGGATTGATGGCATATTGAAAATCAGCCATCCAAGAAGCCTCAAAGAATTACAATCTTTCATTGGAAATATTAATTTTTTGAGGAGGTTTATCCCCAACCTTGCTGAGCTATTAAGAAACATAAGAAACATGCTTAAGAAAGAGGTAGGTGTGAAATGGACTACACAAGCTAAACAATATTTTGAACTAGTTAAACAAGCTCTTACTCAAACACCAGTCTTGATTAGTCCAGATTTCACCAAAGATTTTTATATCTTTTCTTTTGCATCATAACATACAATAGCTGCATTATTACTTCAAAAGAATGACTTGGGGCAATAACAACCAATATCCTTTTTTAGTAGGGCCTTAAGAGATGCTCCTCTCAAATATAACATCATGGAGAAGCAAGCCTTAGCATTAGTGAAAGCATTAAAAGACTTTAGAGTCTATATTTTACACTCTCACATAATTGCTTTTGTTCCACATACTGTTGTCAAGGATATTCTAAGTCAAGACCTTGATGGTAAAAGGGGAAAATGGATTGCTACTATTCTTAAATATGACTTAGAAATCAGGCCCACCAAACTAATTAAAGGACAAGGATTAGCAAAACTCATGGCTGAGTCAAACTTCCAAGCACTAGATATGAATATGGTAGATGTGTTGGAAGAAATGGAAGAATTCACTGCTCCTTTCATTGAAGAAACATTTTTGAATTCTCCTTGGTATGCTGACATCATTTATGTGATTTTATATCTAAATTCCCCTCCTTCTTTGTCTAAACTAAAGTTAGATTTTTGAAACAGAAGGCATTGAATTATTGCATATTAGATGGGGTATTATATTGGAAAAATGATGTTGGAATTTTTCTTAAATGTTTACTTGAGAATGATGCAGGAAAATTCATGCATGAGCTACATGAAGGAGAATGTGGAGGATACCTCTAATGGAAGACCACAGCAAAAAAAATCCTTAGATCTGGTTACTATTGGCCCACCCTTTTCCGATACACTCAAAATTTAGTCATGTCTTTCCATAAGTGTCAATTTTTTTAGGGCAAAAGAAAGCTCCTTCCCTTACCCTTACATCCCATCAGTGTTGAGGCACCCTTTCAACAATGGGGCTTGGACTTCAATTGGGGAAATTCACCCATCTTCATCAGCCCAGCATAAGTGGATCCTCACTGCCACTGATTATTTTACCAAGTGGACAGAAGCCATACCATCTAGGGATGCTACTGACTCTGTCATTATCAAGTTCCTTGAAACAAACATCCTATCCATATTTGGTTGTCCTAGAAAAATCATCACAGATAATGCTGCTGCCTCCAAGTCTAAAATAATCGTTGATTTTTGTTACAAATACCACATCACCTTGGGCCACTCTACTGCCTACTATCCCCAAGGAAATGGATTAGCTGAATCCTCCAACAAGAGCCTCATCAATATCATCAAAAAGCTATTGGATCAGAATCAGAAGTCATGGCACAGTAAGCTGGTTCATGCCTTATGGTCTGATAGATTAACTACTAAGAAGTCAATAAACATGTCCCCCTATCAGTTGGTTTATGGCATGGATGCAGTCTTCCCAACCTCATTGGGAGTTCCAATCATGAAACTCCTCCAAGAAGTGAAAACTGAAGAGAATGATATGCAGAGAAGAATCAACCAAACAATTCACTTACAATAGTCCAAAGAAGAAGTCTATGAAAGAACACAACTAGTCCAAGAAAATATCAAGAAACTATTTGGCAAAAGGACTAAGGCAAACAATTTCCAAGTTGGAAATGTGGTTCTCAAATGGGATTCAAGAAGGGAAGAAAAGGGAAAGCATGGAAAGTTTGAGAATCTGTGGAAATGACCCTATATTATTCATGCTGAAAGGGGTCATAATGCATTTTTCTTAAAAGAGTTGAGTGGAGAAGATCTATATGGAGGTCCTGTCAATGGCAGGATGCTCAAGCATTACTTCTGTAAAGAGTCATGAGTTTCAAAGCTTTTTACTTTCCATTGTAGATTATCATTGTTTGAACATTACATTCAAAGTTAGAAAAATAAAAATACAAAAACAATAGAAAAGAAAAGAGGGCAAATAAAAACAAGAAAGGTACAGCCCCATACCAAAAAAGAGAGACAAAGTCTGAAAGTGTGCAAGCTCAAATGCCACTCCTAAAAACACACTTCTAGTTAGTCATACAGCCTAATCATGACTAATTAGATTTTCAATTTACTGCTGATAGGTTAGTGAATTAGATAAGCCAAACAACACAATCTTGGCTTATCAATAAGGTAGTTTAGGATAGAAAAAAAAAGGTTCATACAAATCCAGTATCTGAACCTATGAATCTCAAAAGAAGAATGGGTCTAATTAGATTAAATTTTGAGCCAAAGATAGAAAACAAACTGGTTCCAATATGCTCAAAAGTTGAACCAGATGAGAGAGAAAATACAGCTCAAACAAATTCAAAATCAGAGCTAAACAGATAATGAAGGATGTTTTAGTTTCCAAATCTTAAGCCTTCACAATTTTATTTTACTTTTCTACAAATAAAATCTATGTGCAACTTGTTTTTATGCCATAGATCTACAGCAAGTTAAATTGTTTAATCTTGGCTTGGTTGTTTTTAAATTTCCTATTTTATAATTTAGAGAATAAAGTTCTGTCAAACAGTCTAATCCTGACAGATAGTAGTTATGTACAGAATTTATGAACTCAACTATTTAAACTGAGCTCATGGAGAAATAACAGTAGAAATAGATTAGTTTCCTGTTTTCAAAAGAATAAAATGTTTATGAAAATATTTTTCCAATCCAAATGCACTCTGAAAGAAGAAAAAATGTTAGGATCATTAGGAATGGGTAGGTAGAGATTTTGTTTTGGTAGAGTTCCATTGTTTTAGATTGTCGCAGATATTATCAAATCAAAGACAGGTCAGCTAAAGGAAAATAAAGTTGCCGCCCAATGGATTAAGGCACTGGTTTACTAAAAAGCCAGAGATCAATAGCTGAGGTTATGGACACCTAAAGAACCAGCTGTCCTCCCCAAGTGGAGCCACTGTTAGCCACCTGTAAATTCTGCCATACTCAATGGTGGCTAAGCTTTCCTTTTAAACCTTCAAGAGATAGTTCTCTTTGAAAACTTCTCATATTTTTAAATTTCTATGATGATTATTACCCTTTGAGTTAACATTCACTACTGTTTCATTATTATCCCTAAAGTACCTGCTGTTCACCAAGAGAAAATTGCTTATAAGACTCCATTTCTCACCATTTACCTCTCCATTCCAATCCCACAAACTCTCCATTTTTCATCCTTTCTTCCCTCACAAAATCTCCTCAAAAACACCTTCATCTAACCCTCAAAACATCCTAATCCTCTTTAAAACCTTATATTCTACCTTATTTGGTTTTAAAAAACCCTTTCTTTCACCTATCAGAACCCTGTTCTGGTCTTGAAAATCCCTATTTTTGGCCTAAAAACACCCTTTTACACTATAAGGCATTTAAGCCCCTGAGGGCTTATTACCTTTAAACCTTTTTTCCTCATACAACCTTCGCCCCGCAATTGGGCACTTAAATACATAAATCCCCATAAAAACCTTTCCTTCAGTCTATTTTTATCATTTCCCGACATTATGATTTGAATTGATATGAACCGTTGATCTCCACAAATCAATGGCCTTTGTGCAATCATCCTTCTATCTATTCACCTGCCTTCCCGTTTAACCTTTTAAATTCTCTGCCCCATCTTGGAATCTCAATCGTCCATTTAGATGATCTGACATTCGGGACTTAACCCGATATACCCATTGACCCTGCTCTGCGACAAAGGAGAAACATGTCATCGCTAGGCCCACTACTTTCCCGACCATGCTTCTTATCCCCCATAGCTCTCATTCCGCACCGTTGGATCTGGAGCCTCCGATCCAACAATCGATGATGCGAGTCACAAAATTTTTGCGCCCAAAGGTTAACGATAAATTTTTTTTCGAAATGGGTGGTATTGGAAGGGACGGGTGTCAAGTGTTGTATGGAATCACATTTCTTTCAGGCAATACCGCCTCCCCTCATTTTATTTTGTGAAAACCATCCTCGGTTTTCCACCTTACCGCCGCTCTCCACAACGATGCCTTCGCTTTTAATCCCAGCCGTCGATCTCTGATATCGAACAACTCGTATTATATCGCAACCCCATTCATTTTCCATTCATCCACTCTCCAAAATTCTTCATCAGATGATCTCCACCGTAGATCGTCCTGATCTAACGATCCTCGTTCCTCGTCCCACTCAAACCTCCATTGGCCTGGTTAGCTGCTCTGCCATGGTTTTCTTCCCAATTTTCTGCTGCAATCACCATCCTCACTACTCTAAAACACTTCCACAAACCCTCCTAAGTAGTCAAACCAACACTTCGCAGGATTTTAATTAACTTTGTGTGTTTTTATGCAGGTTTAATGAAATTCAAGATAAAACCCTCCCGCAGATGATTACAGTGTTATTAGCGGAGAATGAAAATCCTCATGGCTTTTAGTACAAATTAAAGGGTTGTGAAATGATAATTACATGTTTAAAAAGGTCGATAAGTCATGATTGTCGGCTTTTCAAAACCATTTCTCCAACAAACACAGTAAAAGTTAATTAAATGAAAGAGTTTCAGCATCAAAGATGAAGATTATGGCTTAATCAAGCCTAAACACAGATCCAAAGATAAATCACTATGTTTATGAAACAGAGAATCAGATCAGTTGAAGGAAGCCTCCACTGCCACATCAGAGTTCATTTATCCCCCAGCTACTAAAAATGCCACCTTGCAGCCTTCTGCCTCAAAAGAAAACCCAGATCAAAGCTCAGTTAGTAACATTAAGGCCAAAGACAGTTGAACAGTTATTACAAGCAAAAAAAACATCCCAAACTGACAGGAGAGGTTATTGCAAAGATAAGAAAGTGCCTTAAAGTCAATCTTTTTGCCTACTAAGCCTAAAAAGCAAAAATAGAATAAATGAAACAGAGTTGAAATTCAATGCATTCTTGCCTTATGCCTTGCATGGTTTTCAAGGCTAGGAGTTGCATTTAGTATAGAATTAATTACACTTCAACCCTAGGAACTCTTCCACCTCCTCATTTTCTTATAAAATCTCCTTGATTAGCACATTGTAAAGGGTTGGTTGGTCAGTAGTTGTAATACTGAAACTCTTTGAAATAATACATAGTCTGTTTGAAGTTAAAGAATAAATTGAAGTCTTGGAAGCTTGATGATGTTTTGACATGCTTGTTCTTGAGAAGGCTCTATCATTGGATCCCTGAGCTTGGTTGTTGGTGATGTATTCTGAACTGTCTGCTTTTTTTCCTATTTTCATTATGTTTCATAAATTCTTTCTACAGTAGGATGAAAATTTTAGGCTAAGAAATGACTCCTGGAAGCACCTTAGACCTATTTATCCTTCATTGTTTTATGTTTTCTTCTGCTAAGGCATTTTAGAGTCTTTAATCATTCTCTTGAACCATTATGCTTTTTTATTTCTCAAATAGTTAAAGCAGTTGGTTCCAGCATGATTTATGGTTTTCCCTGCTTGTCTGCTGCCACTTGAAAATTGTTTTTGAAGTCTCCCTTTGAAGTACCATTGTTTATAGTTAACCAAGGAGGTCTGTTTTGATCATACCCTTTTTCCTTGCTTGAATAATTTTTTTAAAGGTCTTTATAGTTGTGATCATAGATGTGTTAGGTGTTCCCTCTTCTATGACTGCAATTATCAGTGAATATTTTATGTTTTCTATGACCTTTAAAATAAAATATTTGAGGAAATAGGGTGAGCTCCCGAATCTTAGATTTCATTTTGAAAGTTGTCTTAAAATAATTATTTGCTTAAAATGTGGTTTGTAGAATTCATGGTTAGCCCTGTCTATCAAATACCTCTTTATGTTCAAGTTATGTTTTTAAGTTCCCTTTGTTGAGAATTCAAACTCTCTTTTCAAATCATTAATGTCCATCTAATTCAAAAAAACTAAAGGATCCTATGGCCAAGTTAGATTTTCCCTTTGATATCCCATATCCACTTATGAGCCTGTTACCAACTTTATTTTGCCTCCATTGCCCAATGAAACTGACACTTCTTCTTTCTATCTATACTACCTAGACCTTTCATGTTCTATTGTACCAATTCAACCAAACAAACACTTGCACTTAATAACTAGTCTAAAATCAATACTTAAAAGCAAAAACAAGATATATCTTTGCAAAAACATTTGGAGAGATCCCTCTGCTAGAACAGGAGGACTAGATCCTGGAACTCTAAAGATTGGTTACTGATGTTCGCCTTGTCTTTTGGTAGGCCAATATATCAAAAACGCAAGACCCCTAACAGATGTCAATGATGGATGGTTTCTCTAGATACAATCAAGAGGTTGTGCTCCCAGAAGAGTCAAAAAGAAAACTTCGCTTCACCACACTGCAGGGCACCTTCATGTATGCATGGATGCCTTTCGGTTTGATCAATGCAAGGGGCCACTTTCCAAAGGGCCATGGATATTTCCTTTGTTGGGGAGCGAGGATAAGTTTGCAGTGGTATACCTCGATGATATCACTGTCTTCTCGAAGGATGAAGACAGAGCATATCGAACATTTGCGTAGGACTTTTGAGAAATGTCGGAGGTATGGTCTCTCTTTAAACCCTCAGAAATCATTGTTTGCATTAGAGGAGGGTAAACCGTTGGGACACATTGTGACGAAAATATGGGGTAAAAAATTGACCCTAAGAGAGTAGAGGTTATAAACGGAATTTCTTTCCCTAGAAATAAAAAAGAGAGGTGCAAGTATTCCTCGGGCGCATTAATTTTTTGAGGAGGTTCATTCCAAATTATGCAGAGATAGTTCGACCTATAATTGACATGCTCAAAAAATAATAATGAAGTGAAGTGGTCTCCTGAGTCATGAGAGGCCTTTAGCGAGGATCAAAAATGCTTTTGCAGAAAGCTCCAGTATTAGCTGGACAGATTACGCTAAGCCTTTCATGATTTTTTCGTTTTGCATCACCTCATACGAGTCGGCAGGAGTTTTATTGCAAAAAGAATGAGGAAGGATATGAGCAACCTATTTCTTTTTTTCAAACCGGAGTGCTCCATGATGCGAGTTGAAATACAACATCCTAGAATAGCAAGCTTATGCCTTAGTAAAAGTCCCTCAAGGCATTTTGGGATGTATGTTCTCCAATCCTCCATCATGGAATTTGTGCCCACAATAGTCGTAAAAGATATCCTGATCCAAGGGGATAGTGAGGGAAAAAGGGGCAAGTGGATTGCGAAGATATAGGAATATGAGCTAGAAATACACCCCACCAAGTTAATTAAAGGATAGGGATTAGCTAAAATCCTGTCAGAATCGAATTGCCAGGCTCTGGGCATAAATATTTCAATGACAACAAACGAAGAATCTGAAAACACAGATGAGCGGTGTAGAATAGAAACGGCTACTCAGAAGACTCACATGAAGTATCTCCTCAGTCCCTGGTATAAGGAAATTTTTGAATATCTTTTGACTCTCAGATGCCCCCATAGCTGTGATAAAGCTAAATACATAACATTGAGGTTGAGGTCACAGAAATTCGTGGTTTCCAATGGTTGTCTGTATTGGAGAGACCCCTCTGCATCCTTCTCCCGTGTCTTACGGGAGAAAGAAGTGGAGGAAGAAATAATGGTGGAGTTTCACGAAGGCATTTGTGGAGGTCACTACAGTCTGGAGAGTTACCGCCTGCAAAATTCGAAAAGTTGGTTTCTTCTAGCCCAAACTCTTTGGAGATGTGTTTTGCTCGGGTGCGAGCACTGTGAGAAGTGCCAAAAATTTGCAGAGAGATAGAAGTTTGCACCTTTACCATCAATGCATCGCATATAGATGAGCCATTCCGACGATGGGGGATTGACTTTATTGGTGAAATTCACCCGCATCTAGTGGGCGACATAAGTGGATATTAACTGCCACAGATTATTTCACTAAATGGGTGGAAGAAGTACTAGCAAGGAATGCAACAGACTCGGTAGTAATAAAGTTTCTGGAAGAGAACATCATCTCGAGGTTTGGTTGCCCCACAAATATTGTCACTAACAATGCCCAGGCCTTTAAGTCGGCTAAGTTTGTCATATTTTGCCAGAAATATAACATTATATTGGGACATTCCATCGCCTACTACCCACAGGGAAATGGTCTAGTAGAGTCTTCCAATAAAAATCTGGTGAGAGCACTAAAGAAAGCTATTAATGAAAACTATAAAAATTGGGACTCTCAATCGAGATTCGCTTTGTGAAAAACAAGATCACCGACAAGAGATCAACAGGGAAATCTCCATATGAGTTGGTATATGGGAGGGCAACATTTTTTCCTATATAGTTGGCGTTACCGGTGGCTAGATTCATGCAGGGAGTGCTAGGAGGAGCCTAATGATATTACCCAGAAGAATAGAACCGACCTGATAGAATTGGAGGAGACCAGAAATCAGGTGAATTAGAGGTTGACCGAATATCAAGAAAAAATGAAGGACTTGTTCGACCAGCACACAAAAGAAAAAAAGATGCAGGTCAAGGATTTAGTACTTATATGGGATATAAAAAGAGTAGAGAAGGGGAAGCATGGTAAATTCGATCCATTATGGTCTGGCCCTTTCAAAATTGTGGAACAAGGGGGAAATAACACATTCAAGTTAGAAAATTTGTAGGGTTACTTGCTTGACACCCCTGTAAATGGTCAGTTCTTAAAACCCTACTTCCAATTCTGATCCAGGCTAAGAGGGCCCAATGTATTATATTGTACATTAGTTAGCCGCTTTTATCTTTATTTTTAATAATGTTTTTTGTGAAAAATCATGAAGAAAAAGACAGGTGCTAAGAAGCCGTGTTTAAGAAAAAAAAGGGTTAACGAGATGGTCGCGAAGTTCTCGACACGCTTGAGGATGAACATGCCATCCCCAGGTGGAGCCATTGTTGATTATATATTTCAACCTTAATTTTATGAGAAAGATCATAAGGGAAGAATACTCGAATGCATTCAAATGGCTAAGGTTTGAAAAGTTGTGAAGGGGAAATACGATTAATTGAGCCATATATCAAAAAGGAGCAAGAAAAATTTGAAATAAAGCGAAAATATAGCTAAGGTTCTGAGTCGAAATAGCAAAGTTTTCAAAGACGCAAAGAAAAAAAATATAAGGTGGGGCCTGCTTATTCTCTATACGCATATGAATGAAGGTTGCAAGCACAGTGCTACGGAGGCTCAGTACGGTGCGAGGGTTAGTGGGACCCTTCGAGAATCAGGTGAAATGTCGATGCGCGGGACACGAGGTGGAGCGCTTTACAAAGAGAGGGCACGCGACTGGAGTTGTTACGGTGTGCACTATCCTCGTGAGCCGGGTCCCCAATGTCACGAGCTGTTACTACATGATCGCAAATGACCGCGGGTAGTCCCTAGACGAGCCGATGCGCAGTCTTGGCCTGCTGGAAAACCGATGGTGATCGCACTAAACAAGAGTCTAACACCCAATACCGTTGTGCTGCAGTGTCTCATAGTTAGGCGTCCTGTGATGATGTCTCTTAGCCCTACTGCGTTTGCGCCTCTTGCACTATGCTGCCTCGGGCATCGTATCACTGTTTCCATAAATTACGGTCGTAAATGAGCTTGGACTACGATAGTTGTATAAGCAAGAAAGCAGCGCATGCCTGTACGAGTCTTCCAGTCGTGCTGTACACGCCTACGTCCTTTCTGAGACATTTTCTGACTTCGTGAGGTATTCCATCTTTCCTATTCATATTGGTTTCCTTTTTGTTTTTGTAAATTTTATTATAGTCTCCTTTGGTGATCCAGTAAGGAAGGGCTGGCTCCCAGCTCGGCGGATGGGGCTATCACGGAGCAGTCCGTGCGGGGTACAAAGTTGTCCTGCCATGACTGCCAATGTGTTCCCATTGGCAGTGTCAGAAAACTGAGTTGCAACCGGCTGTGTGTGGAAAGTAAAATGAGTTCGTATACATTTTGCTGATACATGTCATCAAACTAACCCAAGATATGGTGGTCGGGTGATTCTGTCTGGCAAAAATACGGGGCGCCTACGGCGTCTTGTTCACTGAAACATGTTCCTCTCATTGGGGAAGAAAAATCTTCCTTTGTTTCTCAAAATAGTGAAGAAAAACCTTTGTTTCCTACATTTTGAACTATATAACAAACACCAACGAAATAACAGCATCTCATCAATTTCAAAGCACGGAAGGCAATGAGAGCGACTCGTACGCCCTCTTTCAGGCTCTTGTTTTACAACTCACAGAATTCGGTACCCCGTGACCCTATTCCAAAGATAATCACACATCTTATCCTTCTTGTAATCGTGGGTCTCTAGGTGTCAGAAGGTTTTTGGAGATGACTTTCAAGCATTGCCTGCGCTTTTATGGATTAATGTCTTGACGGGGTCAGGCCCCAGGTATTCCACCAGTTTCACAGCCTCCACAACTGTTGGGTTGGGAACTCCATTCAAGGAGCCGTTTTAACTTTGTTCTATAGTGTATATTTTAGCTCTTCTGCTTGTCTTTGATAAATTTTAGGTTGGGTTTAGATAAGGTCTACGGGATGAGCTCAGGCTGGGCTAGTTTTTATTTGAAGCCCCACAACTCTTAGTAGAAAATGAGGTAGAAATACTCAATTTTAATGATTTATTTTTTTTTCTGCCTGTGTGTGTCTCAGCTGCCATCATCCGCGTTCTTTCTTTCCTCCACACTTGGGTTTCCTTAGCAAGAAAATGGATTTACGGTATCAGGCAAACAACTGGAGCTGGTACATTTTTGATAATTACATCGGTCGGGGTTTATGGGTGGAGTCTCTCCTAACTCAATTTGACAATTTTGCTGCTGTTGGATTCTGCATGGAATACACTAATACGGACGTAGTTGAGCCCAGCTTCCTTTCCTCCTGGGTTTTATATACGAAATCCCCCCGACAGTGGCTACTCGGCATGACAATTTTCCCCGGCCCGCCCTCGGGTGACTGCGCCGAACGTGGTTGGGGCAAGGGAAAGCAGCCCCTACGACGATCACGGCGCATATTCTCGCCGGGAAGGAAGAAAGAATAATAAATAAATTCATATATTTAAACAAGGCCACCATTAATTGGCGATAATCTTGCGCGGCCTTTTCTTTCGCGGATGGGGCCCGGTTCATGCGCGACGGAAAAATAAAATACCGCTTCAACCGGGGGCCGTCGTGGTGAGAAGGCGGCGCGCCCCTTCGGTAGAGGGTTCTCCCCCCCCGAGAAACAGAAACGGGGACCGATGGAGAATCGAGTTATGAGAGCGAACTCTTTCTCTAGGATGAAATACCTTATGGGGAATCAAACATGAGTAAAGCGGGAATCAAGATGCTACGGGATAGTATAGCTTCTTCGACTTCTCGGAATTTTCACAAGCCATCGTAGTCCCGGCGGTTCTCGAGCAAGCGTAGGGTGGGACAAGGAACATAGCAATCGGAGATAAACAGCTGGTTTCAAGATTGAAAGGGTATGTGACAAATAACAAACTAGGGTTCTCATCTACGATATATTTGGATAAGGAGTCGACTATTAATAGCTATGGTTGAAGCCATTTTTAACCTGAAGTTGGTACCACTAGCTACGGGGCATTGGAGATAGCCATAGATATGTCACGGGTTCAAACAATTGACAAATGCAATACTATTCCGGTGATTTGGTGACATGCTCAAAGATGAAGTGATACGGCTCTCAGTTACTCTAAGAAAATTGCAGAGTAAACATAACCAAGTATTGGTGAACCTCGGAAGGAGAAGACTAATTCCCATGCACTCACAGAAACGACTTACACGAGTCTCCGGGAGGTGATAAAGGGGGAAAGAAAAAAGGTATAGCGGACCCCCGGAGTCATCTTATCGAGGAGTTGCAAAAACGCGGTCGCAACCTTGAAACACAAAGTGAATATACTAGAGCTCTCATCATGTACGGGGCAATTTGAGTTAGTCCGAAAGACAAGGCAAGCTTGGTCAATTCTCTTGCAAAAGAGAGGGAGGAAAAAAGATAAATGATTTTAAAAAGAGATGGCCGTTCTACAAGGAAAGATGAGCGAAATTGCGAGATAACTACAGGACACTCATGTATGTACTCCACCCACCCCTAGAAGGGACTAGCTCACTTTACAGAGCTAGTTAACTGCACGCGGCCACAATTGAAACAATAGAAAAAATAGGTCTCAACGAGCGCATCAAAGGATCGGCGAGCTCGAAGCACTCTTTGCGAGAACTCCAAGAAGCTTAACGCTATGCGAAGGAAATTGAGGAGGGGAAACGGGAAAAGGCGCAACACGAAAAAAAACCATCCAGTGAGTTCACAAGTCGCATGAAAGGAAACATTACCCTCCTGGATGCCAGGCGATTGATGCGGGGCCGAGATCATCACGAGAGGTGAAAAAGCACGGGAATTTCTAAATGTTGTCGAGGAAATGAAGTCAGTTGTGCGCCTTCTCGGAAGAGAAGCTTCACGAAAGAAATATCGATGCATCCAACGAGTTCAAAGCACAATAAGGTATATCTCTTTCTTGAAAGAATTAAAACCAGAAGGACACGTGGTAAAGGTAGGGCACCAAGATTAGGTTCATGGAAGCCGTGGAGTGTCAAAATGTAATAGAAAAAGAGTCTGCTCCTAGTATGGCCTTGAATGTCTTAGAAAAAATGGCGGCCATTTTAGAATGATTTGAGGTGGATTGGGCTGAAATAACACTTGCGAGACTCCCGTCATGCTGGGAGCCCACTAATGCGATCCTACGGTCCATTAACGAGTGTATGAGGCCCATCTGAAAAGAGGAAATGAATCAGACCAACATACCCTACGAGAAATCTACTCGCCTCAAACTCGAGACCATAGTTGTTGTCCTCGGTAAAGAGTTTGCACTCTTGCACCAAGTGAAACATAAAAATTCTCGTCGATGCAAACTATGATGAACTTACAAAAAGCTTACATCAGAAGCAGAAGGCTTCAAAGTGATGCCCGAACTGCGGTAGACACACAGCGAGAGGTGCACAAATTATGCCAGCTTTGTTAGCAGCTCTTTCGCAAACGTCCCGCCACCTACTTCGACCATTTGCTTTGACCCCCTTCTCACCGAGTGAAGATTGTTAATTCATGCTTCGGCCCTTGAGGCCTTTAGCTTTGTTCTTACTTTCTACTTTCAAGTTCCAAGTGAAATTCTTATTTCACTCTTGCATTTCACTTTCTATTAGAACAGTTTTAATATTTTATTTTGAATACGGCCATGAGCCCAATTATAAATGATGAGAAGTGTTCTACCTCATCATGAATTTTGTTATTTTGATTAGGGGTAGTAGCTTCTCACTAGCACATGGGGAAGATATTTTCCCAAAATATCTTCCCACGTATGTTCTTAGAGAATTCTATAAAAACGATGAGCGAGATAGAGAAAAAGGTTCCATATTTTCAAGAGAATTGACTAAAGAGAAATCTCTATGTATTTTTGTTGATATTTTGATATTAATGTTGAAGAGCACATTGGGTTTCGGTGATAAGGAGTTTTGTTTCTCTTTAGGATTCTGATATGAATGCTTCACGATCCTTTAACTCTCTCTTATGTTTTGTAGTGTAAATGTTCATCTTGTTCATTTTCATATTTCTCATATCTGTGTTCTGGAATGCGAGTGCTCACATGTTCAGGTGTGAATTTATCATTGATTGATACTCATATTTCTTCATGTATAGCGCTTTAAACATGGCTTAGGAAAGATATATTGTTTCATCTTTCACTTCTACCGTACTTCTCTTGATATTTACAAAAATGGAACTTTATCTTTAAAAGTTATTCTCATGTATGAATTCTTATCACTATATAAGCCCAGTACATGTTTATACTCATTTCTAGATCTCGTTTATGTTACTGTTAGTATCCTCCTCTTTTCTTACACAATTACCACCATCGATTATTTACCTCTGTGAACCACTTTAGAATCCAACCCCCTTTTGCAGCAAGTTGTCTTAAAATCGTCGAATACGTTTTATATCAAAGTTCACATTCTGTTCTTACAAAATTACCTTTGTGGTTTTTAAGTATTGAAAGTCTTGGTTCCACTTACACCAAACTTATCTACTCGGATTTGATAGCATGAGAGCCCCTTTTCTTGACAACATTTACAAGTTGAAACTACATGCTCCTTGCTAATTAAGATCTCCTAGGCACTCTTCTTTTTTCAACTCAAGGTTGTCTCTAGGAGTGACAAACACATGGTACTTTGCAGCTTAGCGCCCCATGATCTCGAAAGAAGCATGCCATATTTGGGGGGCACATCGAGCCACTATCACATCCATCACCATGCATTTGGCTAGGGATTTGGGTCAAGTTTACACATAGATCTTTGATCAAGCCTAATCATTTCACTCTTTGGAGTCAAAGGAATACAAGTCTTTGTATGGTCTAGTTATCTCGAGGCCTAATCTCTCCATGATTACTTTGGGCATGAGATTATGAGAAGCCCCTGAAATCATGCATAGCGTTGTGTAAAATTTTTATCATGGATATTCAAGTCGACATAGAAAGGAGGGACCACTCCTTTCCTGGAATTTCCCTTCAATTTTAGGACCAAAAAAAAGGGCTGGTTGATCATCATTGAGGTTGACAGAGTCATTATTTTATTCTATGTTTAAATATTTCAAAACCTGATATTTATATACATCTTGAGTGACTAACTCAGTGAGGGGGACAGAGATTTTTATTTTAGTAATTTCAGTTTCTAAACTGAAAGGGAACTGACTCTTTGAAAGGTTCAAATCTATCTTGTTAGTCACTAATTTACCAGCAAAATCAGCTTGCTGATTTTCACTATGTATTAGTTAAAACAGTTCTTTCAGGGGTACTAGTTGAAGTACTAGCGCTGTTGGGGCCAATAATTGGTTTATCAGCGTTCTGAGTGACTTTGCCCTTGTTTTTTACCAGAACTTCATCGCTATTTTTGTTGTTTTCAGCGGTCCCTTTAACCACTTTTTTGGATCTGTTCTTAACAACGAGTCTCAAAGGTTTTTTGTTTGTGGAGTTTCTTGTTTCTTTTTTTGCTTCGAGGTCATATTGCTTGTGGACCTCCATGATTTCATTCTCAAAGCCTTGCCTATAATCTTCGATTCTAAAACCTTCATTAATCAAAATATGTATATGCGGCTTGGTCATCCTCTATGAAAAAAGGCAAGGTCTTCATTGTTAACTCCCGATCATGTTTATAATAGTTCCCCTACGACTCTTCTATCATTCCCTCCTCTTCATCAACATAATTTTCTTGAAATGGAGGTATGACTTGTTGATCAGAATCTCTTTGCTTCATGCGAGGGGGGTTTCTCCTAAAGTTACGGTTACGATTTTTGAGTCTGGTTCATGTTTTGGACACTTGTTTGGACAACTAACCTCTCCATCATTTTTTCTAACCTATCCATGTTCTTGGCTAGATGGTATAATTTTGAGTCGGATGTAGAAGAGCTGCGATGTCCTCTCTATATGTCACTTTCTTTTTCGGTCCTCATCCGGCTCTTTTTTCAATCAGATTAGCTTCCACACTAAGAGCTCCCTTTTGCATCTCTTCTAAAGTTAATGGATCCCTTTCTCTAAGTTGATAGGCCATTTCGGGATCAAATCATTCGGGGAAATTTGGCCAAGGCTGATCCTTGTGGAGGTTTCAAGTACGGAGGCGATGCATTATACACACTATTAAATCTGGTGCAATAATTTTGAACACTCTCCCCCAGGGGGTTTCTCTTTAGGTTGTTTTTAATATGAAAGTATTTGGAGTGGATTCTTCCTAATTTCCCATTTTGTTTTGTGAACGTTTGATGTAAAGAAGGGAGATCATGAATACTATGAGGAGTTAAGCCTTTAAACCATTTCTTGGCTTCTCCTCCTAAACTTTGGGCAAAGATTCTCATTTTAATGGCCTCATTCTCTATTTACATATAATCAAAGGCATCATTCATCTTGTCTACATGCTTTTGAGTAGTAGTGGACTTAGTTCCAGTGAAATGGGGAATTTTAGACTGATATTCATTGGGTAAAGGAACCAAAGGTTGTGGTAACACTAGAGGAGCATACCATGCTGCCATGACAATATTTTGTGCGAGTAAAGGAGTGGCATGAACAACGGGTATATGGATGGCGAAGTTCTTGGACCGACAAGAGACTATTGAGCAGATTTAGGGTGAGAGAGACCCAAGTTATGAATGAAATGGAGATCCGGAGGTGTGGATGGATGGGTTTCTCTAGTTATGTGGTGGCGAACTTGGAGGCTCAAAAGTCTGTACGATCTACACCACTAAGTGACTTAGTTCTAGGTAAATTACTTGGTAAATCTAAGTCAACTTGAGTATACGATAGAGTTGTAAGGTTTTCGGGAATAGAGTTAGCTCTATGAATAGGTCGACAATAGTTGGATCCCTAGATACAGGAGACTTCCTAAGAATGCTTTCTAGATTATCAACTCTTTCGGGGAGGGTTTGGGTCAGGGATAAGCTGCGGTATGAATTCTTCTTTGAAGCTAGTATGTTAAGTTTCGGACCCAAAAAAAAAGAAGAAAGTTAGCCAGATATAACAATCTTTAAGAGGCAAACCGACCTTTAACAAAGAAACTTAATCCTCAATCTTTCCTAATCATGGATGTGAATAATGTTTTAATGGTAGTGTAGGGCTTCCCCCGGTGGAGTCTTCATGAAACCAGGAATAATCGAGTGAGCCTCTGCGATCACCGGTGGAGTCTTTTGATATTTTAGGAGTTGTGGAGTCGCCGAGTGGATGATTTCAAATGTTCGAGATGAGTTCGTTGTCCATTGCAGTAATCAACTACCGGTATAAAGTTGTTTGTGGGTTTTCTACGAGTTTTAAGGATGTCTAAGATAGCGGTTTACTCATAGTTGTTCCCCCAGTTGAGTCGCCATTATGTTGGGGTCCTAGTGATTTTGCAGACTGGCATACCAAATGACTAGGCAACATCAGAACCGCTTTGGAATCCTAGGATCTAGCCATCCTAGATTCAGAGAGGGATATCTCTATGTAAGTATTGTTTTCAAATATATTTCTTTATGCTTAGTTAAGATATTAGGCTAGCTATGAAGTTCAAGAGGTTGTTTGTTTTGTTTCGGTTGGGAATCATTAATTGACACAGTCATATGAAGTGAAGAAGGAAGTAAGTGGAAGGATGTTTCAGCATGGGAAGATAGGTCAGAGAGTGCTAAACCATTGGGCCATGGAGTCATAAAAGGGTTTACTCACACATCAACCATCCAAGAGTTTTCAAAAGGCAACTCATCTATATCATAAGATCTTTTAAGTTGAGTTTGTGATAGGGAACATTAAGGAGTGAAATGAAAGTAGAAACTTGTAAGAAAACAAAGGTAGCCTAAGATCAAGCAAGGAATTTTAACCTAACCTGCTTTTGGTGTACACTCATGAAAAAACACATATGAGATAAACATAAAAAAGCAACCTAATATCAAGCAAGGACTTTAAACCTTTCCCTGCTTTCGGCCTACTCTTAAGGGAAATCATCAAAGCAACTCTTTAAGACCAAACAAGGGACAAGGCTAACAATAGACTTCCTTGTTTAAGACTTTACTTAGCATGTAATAAAAATAACATTAAGAACGGTATCTCAAGTTCTACTCGAGCAAGACATGGGCTCACCAACATTCTTGATTGGTTATACTCTATTGATATCACTCTTAAATACACATTTAGAGGAAAACATACAGATAAAGCTTACCAGTTTAGAATTAGGGTACTTTAGAAGTAAATCCTAATCTATATTTTTGCTGCTCTTTATCGAGAGAATGTGAACAAAATGGAAAACATAAGGAAAGCCACAAAGACAATGAGGAAAACACATCACCAATGATTTAGATTAGGGATCCGGTGAATCTGTCTGGTGTATTGATGTCTAAAACCGAGTTACATAATTTGAGCCCAACGATCTTTTACAGTCCAATTCTTCTCTTCCCGACCTACTATATTACAACTACTCGGTAACTCTAACTCAACAAAAGTTCATCAATTAACAATTTTCCAACCCTTTACAATAAATTTTTAGTGAATACTTATGGGTGAACGAGGAAGAGTGCTGCAGAAATGGTAATAAATGTGAATTAAGACGAGTGGGAGAAGTGCTCGAATGCCCATTCTACTCAATAAACATAGCATTGACTACTTGTACCATTTTGGTATTTTTTTCTTGTTTCTATGCATATACGGTAGGCAAGGTAATAACTTCAAGGTGTTTCTTTGAAGATAAATGTGGGCTGAAGTACCCTGTTTGACTTCTCGGATAAGAAAAATGTCGGTTTTACGGGTTTTGTAGCCCCATTTTTTGCGTAATAACTTCTCGACTATTTCACAAAGGGTTAG
This sequence comes from Pinus albicaulis, assembly GCA_034641835.2. Taxonomy (NCBI): domain Eukaryota; kingdom Viridiplantae; phylum Streptophyta; class Pinopsida; order Pinales; family Pinaceae; genus Pinus; species Pinus albicaulis. The sequence continues at coordinate 1,904,898,980 of CM076575.1, read as the reverse complement.
GCGATAGGGATGGCTGTTAAAGTGTACGTGTGAAGTAACATAGGTTGCAGATTTCCTTTTATTCCTTAGGAGAAATAAATGCTTCTATGGATGTGGCTTTAGAGCTTTCCTCTATCGACTTGTCTTCAAAATGTGTTGTCCTTCGAGACTATGAGTTTTAGGTGTGTATTCTTCAACTTAAAGCTTAACCTCTTTGTCTTTATCTTTACGATCTCCTTTTCGATGTATCGGTAGTTTTGGCGCGACGGAGGGTTTTATTTGTAATCAATGTCCATAAAACCTTTGATTAAACTGCGAAATTCGATCCCTCGGCCCTTTAAACCCACGATTCTTTTGTCCATTTGGTAGATTTGTGGACAAATGCACCATTAAACCTACACATGACGATAAACGAGTTAAGAAATCCTGCGTTTCTTGGTTTAACTACAATAGAGGGCTCGAGCATGGGCGGAGGAGCAGTGCGAGAGGAGGCGAATGTAGCGGGGTGAGCTTCCATGGCGGAAATGAGCGAGAGAAGGTTTAAATAGGATTTATGGCGTGAAAAATAAAAAGGTGGATTTGGAAAACCGGTAGTGGTTTTCGCGTGAATTTTGGGTAGTAAGCGGTATTGCCTCGGGGGAACGCGATTCGGTCTAATGGTTGACATGTATGCCTCTGAAAACTTCCCATTTCACGTTCTAAACAGTAGACTAGATTTATTTTTGAAATGAACGCGGAAAAGGCTTAAGATTGTCCGATCTGGGGAGGGACCAGATCTACGGTCGAGATTACAGGAAAGCACAGTGGGAAGGCTCCGCGTGGTTGGGTGGGACCGAGCGGGAAATATGGAAAATATAAGGAAAATACATATAGCAGGGCCACTTTCGGGTATGGAAAGATTTTTGAACCTGGTGCTTCTGCAATGAATCGTGGCCATTGGATCAGGATAAAGAATGGATGGCTATGATCCAATCGAAAGATCGGCCATCGGTAGGGTAAAGGATCTAGGCACCAAAAAAAGGATCACCGATGAGCCGATGAGTGATGAGGGAAGCAATGATGATGAACAGAGGACCATCAAATATAGAAACAGATCGGGGGTCAGGGTTTTATTGGGGGATCGCATCGGCGGGGGAAAATATAATTGGGGGACGGGGGCCATGATGTGAGATGGAGCGGGAAGTGCACCGGCACGTCGATCCTTGGGGAGATGGATGGTCACGATTTCATTAGCCGATCAGCCTTCGAGTGGAAAAAAAGAAGATGGAAGCGAGGGAACTTTGGATTGTGCTGATGCGATGAAAAGATGGATTGTCGATGCGTCGATGCACTTGGTCATGCGGCTCAGGTCATATGAGAGCGGGGTGAAAGATTTAAGCCCTCGGAATATCACATCGGGGAGGAAAAAAAGGAAGGGACGCAGGCCTTTGGAGTTGCAATTTGCGATTTTCTAAGGACCGTCACATCTACAGCGAGATCGATGGTGGGGGGTTTAAAGCGGGAAAGTGCACAAGGCCTAAAGGTTTAAAATGAGCGGAAAATAGGCCGAGATGGAGTCTTTTGAGGTTTTTCCGAGGTTGTGATAGAGTAAACGGAGGGGTCTTTAAACAAATAAAAAGGGGATTTTTATGGTTTGAAAGGGGATTTTTTGGGGGAATTGGAGGGATAATGAAGGGAAAGGGGGATTTTTAGGAGGGAATAATGAGAAGAGGCTTTTGAATGTAGAGATAAAATATTAGGGTTTTTTGAAGGATAAGGAACATAGTAGAGGCTTCAAGAAATCACAGATTTTGCCTGAAATTTGTTTCTTGAAGACTAAAAGACCCCTTTTTAGCCATATTTGCATATGTAAAAATTATGGATGGCTAACACATAATATGGAATTCTCAATGAGCCATACCTCACACATCAATATGCAAATTTACACACAACGTAGGAATATATGGGTCATGAAGCCTTGTTGATTGAGAAGAAACTTAACGCATGTGCCATTGTTATCAAAGACCTCCTCATGTAAAAATAAAGAGCGCTTAATGGATTGATTAAATATGCATACACGAAATCTTGTGGTAGGGGAAGGGGGCCACATAAGGAAAAGAGGGTGCAACTCGATGAAGACCATTTGCAGCCGATTCGAGAGGACGAGGAAAACCACGGAGCAGCGAAAGGGTGACCCATCTATTCCGCACTTGGTCTTATCGCGGTCGCGGTCTCGGGCGACATGCTATGATCAACATTAGTCACGAGAAAAATCGCATAGCGTGGGTATTTATTCATCCATCGATACCAGTGACCATTCTAACTCCTCCTCTTTGACACAAAGGAAACTACCCACCAAATGTTCAAGTTACAGATAAATATTACAGAATATTTCTTCACGTCGTTCATGGGTTTTTTTCTTTCTGTGCCATCGCATCGTCACACATGAGTCTGGAAACCCCATACTTCCCTTGGCACATGAGAGGGATTCAAATCATCATGACATCGCCTCTCAGATTGGACAGGCCATGAATAGCTACATCATGGACACAACATCGATCATGTCTCGATTGAATGTAGAATATGGAGTTCTGTTTGAAATGTACGAGGGAATGTGACCTATGGTGTGTGCGACCAAGTCATTGGGTTGCGGATCATGTAGAGTGATCTAAAGTGCGATTTCCATGGCCATGCGACTATGCGACTAAGTCGCCGAGTCACAAAGGCGATGAAAGCGAGTCAAAAGCTGCAACTAGCATGGCAGTGTGACCATGCGACTTCTATGAGGTCATGTTTCAAAACTAAAGAAAACATTGGGTCACATTACTCTTTAGATCGTTGGGTCACACAAGCTCGAAACAAGGGCGACGGCGCGACCTCCCTAAATTGCGACTTTGAAACTTTGCACAGGAGTCACATTCTCCCTCTAAGTCGGGCTCTCACATCGCATCACCTAGCTAACTGCCCATTTCATCCAGTATGCGACTAGGCGATAGCTAGTGAGTCGCACTACATAGAGTCACAAGATCTCCCCTCAAGAAGGCAGCTAGGGTTGCGACCTCATAATTCTGTAATCCTGCAACTTGTGCTTTGTGTGAACAAAATGAGAAAGCCTATTGATGGTGTCTGGGGAAGAACACGATGAGTGGCAGCACCATGGTTTCAAAGCAATTAGACATTTCAATGTGTAGGCTCGTGGGTAGTTACAAAACTAGAAACTCTTGCTTGAGTTACCACTTCTCATTTGGCACAAATTTCATCCCTCTTCATGCATAGGATCAACGCTCGGTTTACATTTTCATGTATATGCAGGATTTAAGTCACCAAAGCTAGATCTTGGCATTCCCGCATGCTCTCCAAATTACGACATTTCGAACTCTATTCCAAAGGGTCTCCTCATTATCGATATCCTGACGTAAACCTTATAAAACAGGTAGATTATCTTCGGCGCATATCATGGTTTCTATATGAAGAACATAAGGAGGGAACAATCCCAAGTTGGCACTCCATTTCCAATGGGTTCTAGACCAATAGGAGGTATGATGTGATACCAGCAAGGCAAAACCTACGCCCCAACCATACAAGATCAATGGCTGCGATGACGAGAGGTGCCTAGGGCCAAAATAAATACATCTCCATCGATCCTATTGATGGGCTCCGCCACAAACATTTAGATCATGGGAGAACTCGGCGGAGACTACGTTTTGACACATATCTCAAGCTTTAAACTTTTCAGATGCCTTTTCTTGTGGCTTTCAGCTCCCAAGAAACTTATTGTTATATATGGATGATCACGACCTTTATGTGTGGGATGTACATAATTTATCAAAGATCTCTAGGGTCTGTGCATATTTTTCTCACAATGCCTGTATATGGGATATTTCTAACCCTCTACCAAATCACAAGATGGAAACTAGAAACCCATTACATTCTATGGGAGATGGCACATGCGAGAGGGTCTTTTATCCTATCAATGGGTTTCTCTGCAAACATTTCAGATATCGGGGAGAACTCGGTGAAGACAATGTTGTGGCACAACACTTGACCACACGAGGGGTCTAAATTTATTATTTTCACTCCTTACAATTAATTAAATAAGCCTACTGGCATTACAATTATTCGATCATGAAGATGTGTAACCCTATGCTATGTGATTGCGGGTGGAAGTTTTTGTTTTTGCACGAGGAGCCGAGTCTTTCCCAATAAGTAAAGAGGTCCTTTGCGGAGAAAGTGGATTCTCACGAAACCCCAAAAAACTCACTCTAAGCTCAAAGGCACGTGGTCACGTTCACGAGGCAGAGATGCGGGAAAAAGGAATCTTGCCGCGAAGCCCATACATCACCAAAAGAAGATTTTGCTCGAGGTCGCAAGTCATGGATTGACGAGGTAGCAAGTCACGGATTGACCGGGGTCACGAGTCATAGATTTGCTCGAGGTTGCGAGGTCATGAGATTGACCAAGGTCATAGTTCGTAGATTGCCCGAGGTCACGAGTCTGCAGATTTCCCGGGGGTCGTAGGTCGTGGATTGCCCGAGGTCGCAAGTCGTGGATTTCCCGAGGGTCGCGGGTCGCAAATAGTCCAAGTCACAAACCATCCCAATAGTCGGGAAGACCAAGAGTCGAGGGGGGAAACTCAAGGGTCATCTCGGCCTATAGGTACAACTTTCGAGGAAGGATTCACGAGACTTTTAGCTCGACAATGAAAGCCGGTATGGTAGAGGAATTGTGGCCAAAGAGCTAAAGGCACTCGGCTCTTGGTATCAAGTAGAAAAAAAATGGTAGTGAGGCTAGGGTTTTGCATCATGCTTTGAGATGAACAACCCATGCTCCACTATTTGGTTTTAACAATTTGTAAACATGTATTTGACGTTGTAGCGGCATTAATAATATATTCTCCTTCCCAGTAACTGATTCATGTGCTTGTTTGTGGTGATAGTACTAGTTGTTTATTACTTCATTATGTTGTACGTTTTGCTTTCATGCATGTCATCGGTTATGAACTATTTCTCAATGGTTGTATGTATGTCTGCTTTTGGATTAGTGTTTTTTTTCTCCTTGCCACAATGGTAGTCTATTGTGAACTACTTTGTAGTTAACTTACGCGTGTTTTCTTTCACATATGTTTGGCTGGTTTTCGGCTAGCTGATCCCGATTTACGGCATATCCCCCTTTTATTTTTGCTGCTTATACTTGCTAGTACCTTTTGTTTTATGGTTCGTTTAATCTTGGGCTGATTTTTTTGCTTCATTGATTGGTCATTTCACCTTCACCTCTACTCTGTCATCTTCTCATCAGACAACCAAGAGTGGAAACAATTATGGCGGCAGCCGGGCCCACATACCGGATGGGGCTCCTATCCAAACGGTGTGAGGTCTAATTGGGACTGTTAGCTCCTTGTAATTTTGCAAGATTGGCAAAGTCAAACTGTAGAGAGAACACTATTTCAACCACTTTGGGATTCTAGGATCTAGCCCTCCTGAATCCGGAGAGGGATCTCTCCAATAAAGTGCAAAGATTTATCTTTAAAGTTTTTGTGGGTATGATATTAGGCTAGTTATGAAGACCGAGGGTTTTTGTTTGTTTTTGGATGGTTGAGCATGATTATTACTTGGATGGAAAGTCCTAAATGGAAAGAATTTCAAAGGTGTGAAGTTGCAAGAAATCAAAACAAGATTTGGCTAAAAATATAGATATAACGCTGGTATTTAGTCCATTGGGCTGTGGAGTCATAAAAGGGTTTTAATTGTGCAAAAATTCAAGATTGATCCAAGGGGAAATTCATCTATATCACAAGATATTTTGAGATAAAATGATGGAATGGAAACAATAAAAATGTTGGAGCGGTGGAAACTAATAATAATTTTAACAAGGATTTATAGTTATTCCAAAACAAGAAAAAAGCCTTTAAGAAACTAGTTTAAAACCAACCAAAGGGCGGGGGCTCACCATAAACCTCTTTGGACAAGATCGTATTAAAAGCAAAACTCAATAGACAAAAAAAATCCAGTAATCCGCATAATTACCTTCGGGAAAGTATCAAAACGGATAAGAGAAATAAAGTGTAACTTAAGATCGAGATAAGATACTTTTAAATCTAGTTTGCTTTCAGCAAACACTTAGGGAAAATTTCAGAATTACCTTTGGAGAATAGAATCTAGAAACAGGGCAAACCATCACTTTTATATTCTAAATTTAATAAGAAAATAATGAAAATAACATTCAAGAACAATTTTTAAAGCGAATAGTAGGATGAGGGAACACCAGCATTCCTAACTTCTTAAACTATATTGAATCATTCTTAAATAAACAAATTGGAGGAAAACATTGAGATAAAGCTTATCAGTCAGAGATAGGTACTGTAAATAGTAAGTCCTAACTATATGATTTTTGTTATTTATTAGAGAATAGTGGACAATATGGCATACATGGAAGGGAAAAAAAATAACAAATAATGGGGCATTTCACCAATGATATAGACCAGGATCCCAAGAAACAGCTTGTATATTGAAGTCAAACCAGTTACATCTTCAAGTCCAATGTTTCGGTTCGACAATCATCTTAACTTCTCAACCTAACTTATTTGATTACAAACGAGCTTCAAGAGCCTTTGAACACTATTTACAAGTAGAAGTTTCGAGCACAAGTATATTTCAAAAGTTTTCAGCAACCAACATTTACAATGAGCTCCTCAATAAATATTTTATAGAAGGATGAGGAGGTGGGATGGGATAAAATATCTCCAAGGTTCAATTAATACGGATAAATGCTTCTCGACCTTTGAGGGGCTTGATGGAGAAGTTTATGAGATATTTTCTCTGTATTAATTGTTTTACATTTAAGAAGTAAGCTCGGTGGGAGACTTTTTGTTGACTTTAAGGCTGCTGTGTCATCTTTGTAGTAACTCAGCGGATATTTTGTGCAATAAATCCTTTGGCTTGAATTAATCTATTTTGGTTTGTCGTGAGGCAAAATATCCTCTGTTTTGGTCATTACTCAACCTCCGTTGAATGCGGTGAGGTCACGAGTGGCATAAGTAGGCTGAGAGGAATCAATTAGCCTCCTATGTGGCGGTGGAGGCATCCTCTATCCGACAGATATAATTGATTTTCTTTTAAAACATGGTTAATTTAGTGGATTAGGCTTTTGATTTTCAATCTTAGCCGTAATCCACCAGGCTCGTGAAAAGCAATCTTCAATCTTCGATTCTATTGTGGTTAGGCCTTCAACACTGATACTCTGTTTGTTTCAATTATGCTTCATTGTGTCTTGTTGATGTGCAGGTGCGCACGAGGCTTTATAATAGTATTGGTGCTCATGATGCACCCAATAACCCTTGATGAGAACCTTTGAAAAAAAAGATTTTTCTTGATAAACAAAGGCACAGAGAGTCATCACTCTCGGCATTTTATTTTCTTTTAATAATATTTGAAAACCTTTTAAATCCTGCACAATACAATAAAAATTAGAAAATCCTGCGTATTAGGGAAAAACTGCTTAGGATGCTTCGGTTAGGACCATGGCCGTTGGATGAGGGCATCCAACGGTGGAGATCGTGCGTGGAAGGTCAAAGAGGAAAGCGGTGAAGAATTAATTCAAAACCATTGATCCATGTCAATTCAACAGTCGAGATTTGTTCTAGACATACAAAGCAAATGAGTCGCTTTATAATTAAAAAGGTGCAAAATGCGAAGAAATACAAAGGAGAAGGGGAAAAATCCCTTTGGCGGAGGAAAAATGCATTGAGGAAAATTGGGGTTTCTTAGGATATCATGAGTCGTTAGATCGGTTCGACGTTAGGACATCAACGGTCGGGATGATCAATGAAGGCCCTTGGAAAAGGGGGAGGGCGATAGTATAAAGGTGATATTGAATGTTGGTTGTTGATCTATAAAGATCAACGATGAATATGAAACACGATAAAACACAACAAAAATGAGGAAGAGCGGTTTCGGAGGGAAAAACGAGGGTAGTATCATGCGGCAAAATGGGAGAAAGGTGGTTTCACCTTTTTGAATGCGATATGCATTAGAAGGTGATACGTGGAATTTGAATACCACCCATATCGTGTAGCCCTTTGATAATTAACGTTTGCACTTGAAGTTACACGAAAACGAGTGTCAACCATCGGATACGGGGTCTCGGATCTGACGGTGGGGAGTGAGCATGATATCTTGGATAGATGTGTGGGTCATAGCGGGCGGGGTGGTTTCAATCCGAGCCGTTGGATCGAGGGTTGGATGGTTGAGATTAAATGCGAGGAAGGCGGGGACCCACAAGGGTCGAGGCTGTCGAGGTTAATATGGGCCGTCGGATGTAAAGGATCAACGATCGAGATTGAAAATAGGTTTAAAAGAAATAATACATAAGGCGAGAGAAAGGTTTAATATGAGTCGCTGATCTACGAGAGATCAATGGACGAGATCCGCTTGGAAAATATTACAAAGCGGGGGTGCATGAATTTAACCAAGGTTGGAAGGATTGATCCGGACCAGTCGGATGTTGACACGTGGACGACCCGGATGCTTTATCGGGGCTTTGTGATCGGCAAAGGAAACAAAATTGAATGGTGCCAATGCGATTGGCTTTGGACGGTCGATCTGCGATTAGATCAACGACGGAGAACGGATCGGAAGGTGACCAATCGGGGGTGGCATAATAAAATATTTAACGCGAAAATGAAAATCTCCAATGCGATACGAGCGCTGACCATTGGATTGGCCCTGAGGATCAATACGCAGAGAAGGGCTTCGACTGAATGAACGAGCGGGACCCTTTTGTAATATATAAAAAAACAAAAATTTTATGAAATACAAAGGTTTTAATGGCTCGGGGAGGTTTTATATATGTGGCTTCGCGCCGTGTGGGGAACTGTGGTTTATATGAAAAGAAAAATGCCCGGGGCTTATATGTATAAGGGCCAATCGAGAATCGGGGAGGAAGGAGTGGCTTTTCAATCTACCCATTCAACAAATATTTGATGCGAGATTATATTGACCGTTTGATCGTGAAAAAATCAATGGCTTTTTCATTAAAAAACATGAACTGGCGCGTTTAGTTAAAAACATAGGATAATGAGTTCTTAGGAATTAAAAAAAGGAAAAAGTGATTGGGAATGGTTTATATGAAGCGTTGCACGCCCAATTGTGGGCTCTATGGTTATATGAAGTGGCAATGGGGTCGGGGGTTTATACACAAAGGGCCAATCGCATCGAAGGCTTATAACATAGCAATTTGATTTGCGCACTCCGATTGTTTCGATGCGGTAAGCACCGAAAGTGTTTAGCACTTGGTTCTAGTGCTAGGGAATATGTTTGTGAAGTTTTTAGGACTTAGCCCAAAGGGGCTTAAGCCCATAGTCAAAAAAAAAATTATGAAATTTTTCAAAGTTTTTAATGGATTTGGGGGTTTCGGTAAGGTTTAAAAGTGAGTTTTAAACCTTGTAAAAGGATTTTCATGAAGGGAAGAAGGGAAAATAAATGAAAAATAGAGTAATTTGATGGGAGAAAAGGGAATAAAATGAAGGTTAGTTTGAAGTGAAAGGAAGGGAAAAATGGGGAAAAAAGGGAATTTTTGCGACGAGTCTATTCTCTATGAAAATAGAAAATTTTCAACATTTCGAAAAGGGAAACAACGTTGAAGGTTTAAACGAGAGGTCATGATGTTTTCATGAGGCTTCAAGAGATAAAATTTTTAGTAATAAAACTTGTTTCTTGAAGGCTCAAAAAATGATTTAGCCACCTTTTGATATAACAAATTTTATAGGTGGCTAAAAGTGGCTCCACTTGGGGATGGTGCCTTCTTGAAGGCATCAAGAACTTCGAGACTTGCATTCTCCGGGAGGGTTGATCGGTGCCTCATCCATTGGGCTACAAATTTCATTACTTGGATGATCTTCTTTTAAGTCCGAAAAATGTTAACGACCATGAAAAACAATGGATCTTCATCAACACAAGCTTTCTACCTTCCCAATCCTACTGATCTAACATTTTTTTCTTCTAGAGTGCACTTGGATTGGAAAACTATTTTACAACATTTTATTCTTTTGAAAGAAAAAAAACTAATCCCCTAAGTCTACTCCTTATTTCTTCATGAACTTAGATTAAAATGAGTTGAGTTCATATGCTTCTCTACCTAATCTACTAATCGTCGGGAATTAAACAGTCTAACAAATTTTTATTCACTAATTTCTAAAACGAAATTTAAAAGCATACAAGTCGAGGATTAAAGCTGTCCAACTTGTTGTTGATCTATGGCATAAACAACAAGTTGCACATAGATATTATTTTACGAGAAAATTAAATCAAAATGGAGCCGAAATTTCTAAGCACGGCCTACTCCTTTCTATAGCTCTGTTTTTTAAGTTTATTTCGAGTTGTTTTTTCTTGTTATACTGGGTTCAGATTTTGAGTTGATTAGAACCGAGTTTTACCTCTATTGTTGACTCAAGAAATAAACAGATTTGAGTCGTTCTTCTTTTGAAAAGCGAGGTTCAGATTTTGAGCTTGTTTGAACCTTTATTTTCTATCCTAATCTACCTAGCTGATAAGCCAAGATTAAGTTGTTTGGCAAATTTGATTTCACTAAACTATCGGCCAGTCAATTTAAAAAAACTATTTAGTAATGATTAGGTTGTATGACTAACTAGAAGTGTGTTTTTTCGGGAGTGGCATTTGAGCTTGCACACTTTCAGATTTTGATTCTCTTTTTTTGGTATGGGGTTGTACCTTTCTTGTTTTTACAATCTGCCCTCTTTTCTCTTTTTGTTGTTTTTTGTATTTTTTGTGTCTTTTTATTTTTTCTTTGGAGACAAAAATTAACAACTATATAATTTCTCAAAAGCTGAGCTATATTGACATTCCTATCTAACCCTGTTCTAACATGGAATATTTACATTATCATATGACACAAAAGTGACAATGTAGCTAGTTGAGTAGTGTCAAAAAGAAGAGAAACTACAGCTACTTGTCGAAAAGGTATCCATAGTATATTTTGAATATTAATATTCAAAACTAAGGCTATCATAGAAGGTGATGACTTTTCATGTCTTTGGCTCTTGCAAAGGATCCAAAACTTGATAATTTGATCTAGTTAGGACTTCCACACATTCTTCCAAAGGATCGACAAAGAAAAAGATGAAGGTTTTCTTCTTTTTGGCCCTCCACAATTGGTAGATTATCAACTTCCAAGACTTCAACTTTGAGGATTGTATCTTGAATGTTGCTTGGAAGTATCATCATCCTTAACTTACACAATAGAAAACAGTGAAATATCTTCTTTCTCTAAATGCATGCTTGCTTCGATATAAATTCGAGTTCTTTGGATGGCAGATTAATATCATTGATAGGAGAAGTTCTTTCTTGAAAAGATGGTATATCCTCAGTAGGGATAGTCTTCTGATTTGTTTTTCTCCTTCAAATTTTTTTCCAAGTATCTTTTATTGTTTGGGATAGCAGGTTTGAATTTTTTCTTGAATTGCATATTGTTTTCTCTCCCAGGTCTTGAGACATGTACTAGCCACAAGGGATAAACCAATAGAAAAACTGTTTTTGGTCTTTAGGAACAAGTATAAGTTGGAATTCTTTGAAAGATTATAATAAATCCATGGCATCATCCTTATAGGATTTAAGTACGGGATGCGTAACCATGAATTCATCTTTCACTTTCCTAATTACCAATTACGCACTTCCATGAGCTGTTATCTTCGGGGCTCTTGATTTCTTCAATAAATGTAGCCCTAAAAGGAGTTCCTCATACTCTACTATGTCACTTGTGCATTGAAAGTTTAATTTATATGAATAGGCTTCAAAATATTTTTTTCTATGTATCGTAAATCCATATTCCTACACCTGCATTAGTTTTAGTACATAACCCATGAAATTCATGATCCAAAGAGGAGTAGTTTCAATATCATCATTAATTTCCTTATTATCCTCTTTGTTTTGAGTGCCCATTTGATTGTTCTATGGAATTGGCACCATGTTCATGACTCTCTGGATTAGATGATGGTTTAGAGGGTAGCTTTCTTGTTTAGTATTTGATCAATTTGTTCTTATGTTAAAGGAGAGATTTTTCTTTCAGGTATAAACATAAAAAAGAGCTACTTTGTTTCTTATGACCAACAAAAGAACTTTACGCATCTTTACAACAAAATTCTCTATATGAATGAACAAGAGCATTTGTTTTACAATAAGTTTTCGAGAGATTGACTATTTATTAATAGTTCGATCTATCTATTTTTCTTTCAAAGGAGAAGATGTTTCTATGATCTTTTGAACAGAAGTACAATAGTTCTCTGTTTCTTGTAAAAGCTGATTTTGAGGCTGGATGTATTTTTGAGCCTCTTCTAGGGGATCTTGACCTATGCTTGTAGGGAAAATTTGAGGATTTTCTATTGTTTCCTCAAAGCAATGCTCACTATTATTATCTGCAATTTGATCGTGAAGATCTCTTATCGGCATAGTACAAGACATAGGAAGGCAATCAAAAATTTCTTTACAACCTTCTTTACTGCTTTCTTTGTAAGTTTACTCATCATTTTCTATAAGGCATTGATCATAATACATACCTTGGTTACTCTCTTGGTATTGAGGTGATTGGGCTTGTGTTTGACCAGGGAAAATCATAGGTTGCTCTAGATCATCAATATTCATATTAGCCATCAACCTATCCATTCTATTTCCAAGCATGTTCATCATCTTTTCCATCAGGATTAGAAATTTTTCTTGATTCTTTTCTTTATAACATTGTTCATCATACATGTCTTGTAGTGGTAGAGTTTTTGTTTGCTGAGGGAAAGACATATGTTTCTCTGGATCACCAATGTTTATATTAGCCATAAACCTATCCACCCTTCTTCCAAGCATGTACATCAATTTTTTCCATCATGATCATATGTTTTGTCTAGGTCTATATCTAAATCCATGTTTGTAAATTAGAAAAGAGGTCACAGTATCTTATCAACCGAGTTCGTAGTCTTCTACCCGGTGGATTTCATTTGGTCTTTTGGGAGTTTCAGAGTGTGGAGTCGCCCAAGTGGAAGTTTTTTAGCTCTTTTGGAGGTAAAATGTTTTATGGTCCACCACCATGTACCAATCTAAAGAGATTTTGGGTGCTCTCGAGTCTTTAATATTACCTTAAAAATGACTCGAAATCCCAGTGGAGTCGCCGAGATATGTTTAGCTCCCTGTAATTTGTAAGATTGGCAAAAGTCAAAACTACAGAGAGAACATTATTTCAACCACTTTGGAATTCTAGGATCTAGCCCTCCCGAATACGGAGAGCGATCTCTCCAATAATGTGCAAAGATTTATCTTTAAAGTTTTTATGGGTATGATATTAGGCTAGTTATGAAGACCGAGGGTTTTTTTTTTTTTTTGGACGGTTGAGCATGATTATTACTTGGATGGAAAGTCCTAAATGGAAATAGTTTCAAAGGTGTGAAGTTGCAAGTAAGCATAACAAGCTTTGGCTAAAAAGATAGATATAACGCTAGTTTTTAGTCCATTGGGATGTGGAGTCATAAAAGGGTTTTAATTGTGCGACAATTCAAGAGTGATCCAAGGGGAAAGTCATCTATATCACAAGATATTTTGAGATAAAATGATGGAATGGAAACAATAAAAATGTTGGAGGGGTGGAAAGCTGATAATAATTTCAACAAGGATTTATAGTCGGTCCAAACAAGAAAAAGCCTTTAAGCAACTATTTAAAACCAACCAAAGGGCGGGGCTCACCATAAACCTCTTTGAACAAGCTCGTATTAAAGCAAAACTCAATAGACAAAAACATTCTAGTAATCCACATAATTACCTTTAGAAATTATGAAAACAGGGATAAGAGAAACAAAGTGTAACTTAAGATCGGATAAGATACTTTTAAATCTAGTACGCTTTAAAGCAAACACTTAGGGAAACTTTCAGAATTACCTTTGGAGAATAGAAGCTAGAAACAGGGCAAACCATCACTTTTCTAGTCTAACTTTAATAAGAAAATAATTAAAATAACATTCAAGAACAATGTTTAAAGCAAACGAGTAGGGACGAGGGAATGCCAACATTCCTAACTACTTAAAGCTGTATTGAATCATTCTTAAATAAACAAATTGGAGGAAAACATTGAGATAAAGCTTATCGATTAGAGAAGGGTACTATAAACGATAAGTCCTAACTCTATTCTTGTTGTTCTTTATCAAAGAATAGTGGACAATATGGCATACATGGAAGGAAAAAACAATAACAAAGAAAGGGGCACTTCACCAGTGATATAGACCAGGATCCCAAGAAACAACTTGTATATTGAAGTCAAACCAGTTAAATCTTCAAGTCCAATGTTTTAGTTCAGCAATCATCTTCACTTCTCAGCCTAAATTATTTGATTACAAACAGATCTTCAAGAGCCTTTGAACACGATTTACAAGTAGAAGTTTCAAGAAGAATTATATTTCAAAGTTCAGCAACCAACATTTACAATGAGCTCCTCAATAATATTTTATAGAAGGATGAGGAGGTGGGATGGGATAAAAGATCTCCAAGGTTTAATTAATACATATAAATAGCTTCTCGGCCTTTGAGGGGCTCGATGGAGAATTTTACGAGATATTTTCTCTGTATTAATTTTTTTACATTTAATAAGTAAGCTCGGTGGGAGATTTTGATGACTTTAAGGCTCTGTGTCATCTCTGTAGTAACTCAGCGAATATTTTGTGCAATAAATCCTTTGGCTTGAATTAACTGTTCGACTATCGTGAGGAAAATATCCTCTGTTTTGGTCATTACTCAGCCTCTGTTGAATGTTGTCAGGTCACGGGTAGCATAAGTAGATGAGAGGAATCAATTAACCTCTTATATGGCAATGGAGGCATCCTCTGTCTAATATATATAATTGATTTTATTTTAAACATGGTTAATTTAGTGGATTAGGCTTTTAATTTTGAATCTTAGCGTAATCCACCGGACTATGAAAAACAATCTTCAATCTTTCAGTTTCTGCTTTGTGGTTAGGCCTTCGACAACGATACTCTTTGTTTTAATTATGCTTCACTATGTCTTGTTGATGTGTAGGTGTGCAGAGGCTTTATAATAGTATTGGTGCTCATGATGCACCGATAACCCTTGATGAGAACCTTTACAAAAAATATTTTCTTTGATAAACAAAGGCCTGGAGAGTCATCACTCTCGGCCTTTTATTTTCTTTTAATAATATTTGAAAACATTTTAAATCCTACACAATACAATAGAAATTAGAAAATCCTGCGTATTAGGGAAAAAATTCTTAGGAGGCTTCGATTAGAAGCATGGCTGTTGGATGAGGGCATCCAATGGTGGAGATCGTGTGTAGAAGGTCAAAGAGGAAAGAAGTGAAGAATTAAGTCAGAACCATTGATCCATGTCGAATCAACGGTCGAGATTGGTTGTGGACATACAAAGCGAATGAGTCACTTTATAATAAAAAGGCGGAAAATGCGAAGAAATACAAAGCAGAAGGTGAAAAATCCCTTTGGCGGAGGAAAAAATGCATTGAGGAAAATTGGGGTTTCTTAGGAGATCATGGGCAGTTAGATCAGTTCGGCCTTAGGAGATCAACAGTTAGGATGATCAATGAAGGCCCTTGGAAAAGGTGGAGGGCAATAGGATAAAGGCGATATTGAATGTTGGTCGTTGATCTATAAAGATCAACGACAAATATGAAACGCGATAAAACACAAAAAAATGAGGGAAGGAATTTTCGGAGGGAAAAATAGGTAGTATCACACGGCGAAGTGGGAGAAAGGTGGATTCACCTTTTTAAATGCGATATGCGTTAGAAGGTGATACGTGGAATTTGAATACCACCCATATCGCGTAGCCCTTGAGAATTAACATTCGCGCTTGAAGTTACATGAAAATGCGTGTCAACCATTTCAGATCTGGGGTCTTAGATATGACGGTGGGGAGTGAGCGCGATGTTTGGATAGATGTGCGGGTCATAGTAGGCGAGGCGATTTCAATACGAGCCGTTGGATCGAGTGTTGGACGGTGCGAGATTAAATATGAGGAAGGCGGGGACCCACAGGGGGTTGGGCGTGTCGGGGTTAATATGGGGCGTTAGATGTAAAATATCAATGGTCGGGATTGAAAATAGGTTTAAACGAAATAATACACAAGGCGGGAGAAAGGTTTAAGATGAACCATTGATGCGAGAGATCAACAGTGAGATCTTTCTTGGAAAATATTACAAAGCGAGGGGTGCATGAATTTAACCAAGGTCAGAAGGATTGATCTGGACCATCAGATGTTGACACGTGGATGGCCCAGATGTAATCAGGGCTTTGTGATCAGCGGGAAAAAAAAATGAATGGTGCCAATGTGATTGGCATTGGACCATCAATCGTTAGATCAGATCGACGATGGAGAACGGATCGGAAGGTGACCAATCGGGGGTGGCATATTAAAATATTTAACGCGCCAATGAAAATATTCGATGCGATACGATGCTTGGCCATCGGGATTGGCCCAGGGATCAATGGCAGATAAGGGCTCCAACCAATGAACGAGCGGGACCCTTTGTAATATATAAAAACCAAAAATTTATGAAATACAAAGGTTTTAATGGCTCGGAGCGAGGTTATATATATGTGGCTTGGCGCCCAGTACGGGGGCACTGTGGTTTATATGAAAAGCAAAGGACCAGAGGCTTATATGTATAAGGGCCAATTAGAATCGGGGAGGAAGGAGTGGCTTTTCAATCTACCCATTCAACAAATCTTCGATGCGAGATTATATTGACCGTTTGATCGAGAAAAAAATCAACGGCTTTTTCATTAAAAAAACATGAACCGACGCGTTTAGTTAAAAACATAGGGATAATGGGTTTTTATGAATTAACAAAGGGAAAAAAGTGATCGGGAATGGTTTATATGAAGCGTTGAGCACCGAATTACGGGCTCTATGGTTATATGAAGCGGCAATGGGGTCGGGGGTTTATACATAAAGGGCCAATCACATTGGAGGCTTATAACATAGAAATTTGACTTGCACACTTCGATTGTTCGATGTGATAAGCACCGAAAGGGTTTAGCACTTGGTTCTAGTGCTAGGGCATATGGTGGGGAAGTTTTTTAGGACTTAGCCCAAAGGGGTCTTAAGCCCATAGTCAAAAAAACTTATTTTTTTATGAAAATTTTCAAAGTTTTTGATGGATTTGGGGGGTTTCGATAAGGTTTAAAAGTGAGTTTTAAACCTTGTAAAAAGATTTTCATGAAGGGAAGAAGGGAAAATAAATGAAAAATAGAGGAATTTTGATGGGAAAAAAGGGAACAAAATGAAGGTTTAGTTTGAAGTGAAAGGAAGGGAAAAAATGGGGAAAAAAGGGAATTTTTGCAGCGGTCTATTCTCTATGAAAATAGCAGATTTTCAACATTTCGAAAAGGGAAACACGGTGAAGGTTTAAACAGAGGTCATGATTTTTTTCATGAGGCTTCAAGAGATAAAAATTTTAGCAATAAAAATTTTGTTTTCTTGAAGGCTCAAAAAAATGATTTAGCCCCCTTTTGATATAACAAATTTTATAGGTGGCTAACGGGACCTTTCATCGGGGAGACCCCCCTTGTTGTCGTAGTACAAATTTTTTCCCGTCAACAAATTGGCACTAGAAGGAGGGCCAAATGACAAGCTGAGCCCTTAGAGCCCTGTAGTTTAGTCTCATATATGTAATGGTTCATCCCCAAATCATTCTCCCAAGGTGTTTATCGTATTTATTTGGTTCTCGGTGCTCAATCCCCGATGAACCTATGTATCACTTGTCCCGGTTAAAATTCGATGGTGAAAGTGGAGTTTCCATAACCAATCACCTTTCGAATTTACGTGAGTTTTGTTAGTGTTATGAAGTTGACAAAGAGGAGTTGGCTTGCGTGTTTTCCTCCCTCACTCTCAAAGTTCGCGCTAAGAAATGATATCGCACATTGCTGGTAGCTTCCATCCATTTGTTTGAACAGCTCACCGATGAATTACAACAAGCTTTTCATAGGTAAAATTTTCAAAATGTATTAATGAAGTTAAATGAGATCAAAATGGAACCTCAAGAATCTATGGAGGAGTTTTCTATCAGGTTTGTTAATTTTTGTCTTGAGTTCCCGAAAGGGATGTCGATTGGACATATTTAATTGAACAGTTTCGACACGTGGTTTTTCGTTTCCCTAGAAACAAATTTCAATCGACAACCAAGCCCTGATCCTAGCGACTATTCTGATGATCTTCAAGTTGCCGAGTTGTTTCAGATTTTGTCCCAAAATCTTTCACACACTCTGTCAAATTGGAGTTTGAAAAGCATACTGGCCTAACATCTCTCCCTATCAATGAAACCTATCTCGAGTCCACCAAATGTCTGTCTAGGGTACGATTCTAAATCTCATTCTCATACCGATAATAAATTGAGTCTTGTCCCGGGAAAAGTTGATTTCCCTACAAAATCATTGGACCATGATGGGCATATGAAATCATTGACCTCTCCGGGATGACAACGATGTGCATGAGGAAGGCCCTTGTGCGGTTGATACCCCCTACTTCCGAAATCTTTTCTTTCATTATTCCCCTGATTTATTTCATAAGTCCACCACACCCAGTAATTTCTTCAAGTCATTCAAAATTTTTCTTATACTTGCTATTGGCGACAATCATAAGCACGCGGGTGGTGTTTCACAATCACATTACGAAATTGATGAATCCCTTATGTTCGATCTTTTTCATCCAAAATATTTAAACAACCAAAGGAGTGTCTTCCTACCTAGGCAACTTCAAGATGTTTCTTTTATCGATTCATCCCAACTGTTAGCTCTTGTGAAGCCTAATGTGCCAGGTACCCAACTTTGATCAAAGCTGATGGCTCTAGTGATCACTTTGCTTATCCGAAAACATATTCACTCATAACGTTGAGGACTATCACTCATATCTTTTTTGTCAACCATATGAAGCCTCCAAAATTTGATGATCTGCTTTGCGAAGATTCAAGGACCCATCAAGAAATCGAAAGAAATTCAACTTCTGTTGGTTGTTACCTCAAGTTCTTATGATCTCGATGAGACCCCTCAAACAAGTCCAACTAGGGTTCCTCGAATTAGGGGTTTTTGAAATGACGGTTTCCACGTATCACACTCCTCTCGACATAATCGTGTCAGATGTCGGCTCATCCAAGCGAGTCTCCCATTCGAGTGATCTTTCCCTCGTTTACGGATCTCTATTACCTAACGACGAGTATGCAACAACCGATGTACCCTAATTTATTCACTGGAAGGGAAACACCGGCCAATGTCTTTGATATTTTTGGTTGTTGCGCAGACAGTACTAGTTGCATTTAGGCACAAGTGTGTGATGTTTGGCAAAGCTCTCTACTCCCTGAAATTTTTTTGGTTGATTCATCACATCTTGGAGAATCTAAAAAATCCTATACATTGGATTATCAATCTCTCAGTGTGCAAACATTTGGCCGAATTGATATAAACCCCACTGACATTTTTCCAATCACTACAATTAATGATCACATCCATTCGCCGATTGATCTCGCCAAACCATCAAAGTTGGGAAGCCCCCCGCTCGAAGGTCCGGATTTTGTTTAGGATGGTGAGGAATTTCAGCCTCCACTAAAGGTTGATTCAGATCCTCACATCCTCAACAAAACCTAGGGACAACTCCGAACTAGGGTTTTCAGAATTAGGGTTTCTGCAATTGGATTCACAAGCATCTATAATTCACTTGGTAGATGCCTATTTTTTCCATTCCATCAAATTAATCCTTCTCAACACCATGATGAGATTCTCGACTAGTTTTTCGAGCCCTATCCGATGAATATACCTGCAAGTAGGCAATGTCTTCCCCTACTTCTGTCAGACCTAAGGTTGTACGTGGGTGGATGTGTGTCATTTTTTTAATGATTTTAGGTTTCGAGTACATACTTTTGTGTATCGGGATGAAAGTGAAATTTGGCTTGAACAATCCATTCTGGCACGTTCTCCGGTAAGTAGCCATGATCGTCTTATTGTTGCACATGCTCTTTAGGGTAAGTCTTTTTGTTGGTGCGCAATTTTGTAGGTGGCTACGATTGCGAACATTGTTGTTATTGCAGGATGGGAGCTAATGAGGTGGCTACACTGGAAAGCTGATTTCACATAACCCGACCACCTCTTTGGTTAAACTAGGGTTTTAGGTTTAGGCTAGCTAGGATATGCTAATAAAATTTTGTTAATCAAGTTGTTAATTACGTTTACTTTCTAAGGATTTTTTATGGTTTAAAATTATGCTTATTGTCTTTTCTTGCGGTCAGTATTTTATGCATTATAATTATCCATTTATGTTTCACTGATTTTCTTCCAGTTTTTCTTATTATTGCATAAGAGTCAAATAATCACTGCATGTGCTTTGCCTTATTTCCAACCTGCGACTAGTTGGTCTTTCTCACACATGGCATCACATTGCATCATAAGCCTCGTTTGTTGCATTGTGTTGCGCGCTTTCTCTCTCGCATCATTCACATTGGTTATTAACATGTCTTGGAAAATTTCCTTACATTGCATGCCACCATATGAGCCCTCATTAGAACTGGAGCCTCCAATCCCTCGGTGCCCCGACTGGCCTCCTTATGTCTCCTTGTATATGTCTGAAGCCAGGTGGGTTGCTTTCACCTCTCTACACGCATTGAAACCCTAACCCTATTGTTTTTTTTCGGGGTTGTGGTAGTTACCCCAAGAGGAAACTTTCTCTTAGAACAAGTCATCAAAGTCACATTCTCGACTTTATCCCTATGAGTTTAAATTCATTAGCTAGGGAGATACGAGTCGGTTGCTTGTGGGAAACCTTAACATGTTTGAATGGCCTATACTTGTAACCCTGAGCCTTGTGCCCATCATAGTCTCGAACATCTTAATGATATATTCTGCACGTTTCACCTAGGGGTGGTAGGTAGGATGTGAAGACTTGGCATGAGGGAAAACCTAAATCAGGGATATCTTTCGATTTTCGGTCAAACAAGAAACAACCTCTCTTGCCCATAAAATAAGTCGGGATCCCTCATCCGCCCATGCAAAATAAGTGCCATGAGCACATGAAAATAAGTGTTGCAAGCACAAGAAAAAATAAGGGTAAAGGATTGAGAAATGATTCCTGCATAGAGAGTTAATGCAACGACTCCGTCGAGGTGCTGACTAGAGCTCGTTGGCAGCGAGAGTAACATTTGTGATTTCTTGAAGTGACTTCGTCGGGGTCTTCGTCCAAGCTCTGGCGGCGGAGAACCACCAGAAACTTATTTTTAAAAAATTCTAAATATAATAAGCCCGTTGCCTTGCTCTCTACATCATCAACCAACCATTGGCATCCGTAAACTTCCTCTTTGACGTGTTTTGATTAACGATACCTAGGTGGGGCACAAGGATCGGGCATATCTAAAAAGGTCAAAATAATACATGGGTACCCTCGGGAACTTGTTCAATATTCCCTTGCATCCCTACCCGGACTCGAGAATTTTGTTGGGGTGTTGACGGAGATGCTTTGGATTCTACTAGTGGTTCGCCAATTGTTGTAGTCGCTACAACACCACCCAAAATTTTGGGTATATTTAAAATTTTGGGTCCCCCTACTCGCTTAGCCATTAGGGTTTTGACCCAGCTTGTAGTCATTGAACCTTCTCACCATCATGACGAGATTCTTTCACTATAGCCATGCCATGTGTGGGAGGATCATCTTGCATACACTTGAATGGAAACTTCTCTGTGCATTAAGTATATTCGTTATAATCCCTTTCATCATGGATCATTTAGGTATTCTGTTTGGATACTTCACCAAGCTCATGTAAACTATTTAAGGGCATCATTATCTACAGGGTAACTGTGAACTAATTAATGTTATAATGTTTCATATGAGTTAGATCCCACGGATGATATACTCATAAATGTCATCACCACACCTAGGGAAATAAACTGAAGCGAAACAACAAGGCCACAAATGCAGAAACAGGACATTTTCATCCACATGCCCCCCGGTCCATGTGGGGATGAGACTTAAGGCTACGAGTTGAAAACCTTGTTAAGGCAGATGACAAGGATGCACCAACAGGTGAGGGGGAGTAGCAAGTGAGGAGTATTGTTAAAAGGAGGATGGTGTGGTACATGCTTTATCCAAATAAAGAATCAAGGAAAGAGCTTTTCATGTTGTTGATGCAACAAAATTCTCCACTGATGTACATCGGATACCTAGAATCAATCCATTGGGAAATGTTTGTACCTTGTGCCTTCATGCATGAACTAGAAGCATTTGCTGCGTTTTATCAAATCCAAGCTGAAAGAGGAACCAGACGAGGTAGTTATATTATGGGATGGCAAATGTCTTACCTCAAAGGAAGTTTTCGAAAGTCCTACAAGATACCATCTCAATGTTGATCTCTTGGATGTACATGTAGAAGAGAATACATTTCACCAATTTGATAAGTCTAGTCTGAAGTATAACCCATGTGGGCAAAGTAGACTCAGAATATTTCCCTAAAGCAAAGATAATCTCATTCGAGGTTGTTCTCTTGCTTGAAAGTTGTCAAAACAAGTATGATCCGATTCGGAAGCAAGTGAATGTCAAATGGAAGAATATGGTATATCTGTTTATGAAAGGAAAAAAAGTCAATGGAACCCCTGGTCGACAAGTGGTTTTGTTAACAATGAGATATACAAATGAAAGTGCCATCTAGTTAATTCGGTCTCCTCAACTATACAATGTGTACAAAGGATGTTCGGCTTTGATATGGTAGATGATGAAAGTAAACCTGAAAGGTGTCCCATAAAGCACACCCCAACCCTAGCTCAGTGGAAAAATGATTTCAATCCTGATTTTTTATATCATCCTTATTATTGCTATGCAAATATGTATGCACTCTACGAGCTTCATGAGAGGAATGACAATAATTAAACTTTTTCCTTGTTATGGCAAGGATAGTGATATTAATCACTTGGAACTGCATTCCTATGGAAATAATCTTAGGAGGCCTCCTATATTGGCATGGCCCCATGTTTCCCTTTCAACAGGAAATCCATTACCGATCCATTTGAAAAAATGAACCTCTTTTGTTGTCGGGTTTGGAAGCTCAATGCTTGTGATCTTTGTGTAAAGCGCTCACCGGCCGGGATTCTCTCATCCGTGGGAGTCTCATTGGATGGAAGAAAATATTACATCGAGAGGCCTTGAAGGGAATGACATACATAAGACAAATGTATCTCATACGTGAGTTGAATTTTTCCATGAAGTTTGGAAGGAGAAGGGTAATATCTAGTTCAAAGGGGGAATCATATTTTTAATTAAAGGAGGGGTCCCATCCCATAAAAAAGCCATAGTCAAAGGGAGAGCCAAAGATTCCAATGACTATGCATTATAAAATGCCTTGAAGACCATGAGCTAACATAATCATAGACACAGCTCCATAAATTTGCACTGTATGGACTTCTCAATGAGCGATACCTCGCACATCATTTTGCAAATTTCTGTGCATATATGGGTCATGAAGCCTTGTTGATTGAGAAGAAACTTAGCGCATGTGCCATTGTTATCAAAACCCTCCTCGTGTAAAACTAAAGAGTGCTTAATGGATTGATTAAAGACGCATACGGGGCATCTTGTGGTAGGGGAGGGGAGCCACACAAGGAAAAGAAGGTGCAACCTGATGAAGACCATTTGCAGCCAATCTGAGAGGATGAGGAAAACCACAGAGCAGCGAAAGGGTGACCCATCTATTCCATGCTTGGTCTTATCGCAGTTGCGGTCTCGGCGACATGCTGTGATCAACATTAGTCACAAGAAAACTACATATCGTCGGTATTTATTCAACCATCGATACCATGACCATTCTAACTCCTCCTCTTTGACAAAAAGGAAATTACCCACCAAATTTTCAAGATACATATAAATATTACAGAATATTTTTTCACGTCGTTCATGGGCTTTTTTATTTCTATGCCATCTCACCATCACACACGAGTCTGGAAACCCCATACTTCCCTTGGCACATGAGAGGGATGCAAATCATCATGAAATCACCTCTAAGATTGGACGAGCCATGAATAGTCTATGTCATGGACACAACATTGATCATGTCTCGATTGAATGTAGAACAAGGAGTTATGTTCGAAAATGTACGAGGGAATGCGACCTATGGTGTGTGCGACCAAGTCGCTGGGTCGCGAATCATGTAGATCGATCTAAAGTGCAACTTCCATGGCCATGCGGTTGTGCGACTAAGTCGTCTGAGTCGCAAAGACGATGAATCGAGTCAAAGCTGTGGTCGCAAGGTAGTGCGACCATGCGACTACGTGAGGTCACATTTCAAACTAAAGAAATCACCGGGTCACATTACTCTTTAGATCGCTAGGGTCGCACAAGCTCGACAATAGGGCTGATGGCGTGACCTCCCCTACATTGCAACTTTGCAACTTCACCTGGGAGTTGCATTCCCCCTCTAAGTTGGGCTCTCACATCGCATCACCCAAATAACTACCCATTTCATCCGGTATGTGAGTAGGCGACGGCTAG
The DNA here is from genome assembly GCA_034641835.2 of Pinus albicaulis. Classification (NCBI taxonomy): domain Eukaryota; kingdom Viridiplantae; phylum Streptophyta; class Pinopsida; order Pinales; family Pinaceae; genus Pinus; species Pinus albicaulis. The sequence goes on along the minus strand of CM076575.1, from coordinate 1,904,874,492 downwards.
TGAGTCGCACTACCATAGGGTCGCAAGATCTCCCCTCAAGAAGGCAGTTGGGGTTGCGACCTCATAATTTAGTAATCCTGCAACCTATGCTTTGCATGCACAAAATGAGAAAGCCTACTAATGGTGTCCGGGGAAGAACACGACGAGCGACAGCTCCATGGTTTCAAAGCAATTAGACATGTCAATGTGCAGGCTCGTGGGAAATTGCAAAACTAGAAACTCTTGCTCAAGTTACCACTTCTCATTTGGCACAAATTGCATCCCTCTCCATGCATAGGATCAACGCTCGGTTTAAATTTGCATGTATATGCAGGATTTATGTCTCGAAAGCTAGATCTCAGCATTCTCACACGCTCTCCAAATTACGACCTTTCAAACTCCATTCCAAAGGGTCTCCTCATTATCAATATCTCGACGTAAGCCTTATAAAATGGGTAGAGTATCTTCAGCGCATATCATTGTTTCCATATGAAGAAAATAAGGAGGGAACAGTCCTAGTTGGCACTCCATTTCCAATGGGTTCTAGACCAATAGGAGGTATGATGTGATACCAGCAAGGCGAACCTCTGCCCCAACCACACAAGATCGATGGCTCTGATGACAGAGGCACCTAGGCTGAGATAAATACATCTCCATCGATCCTATTGATGGGCTCCACCGCAAATATTCGGATCCGGGAGAACTCGGCGAAAGACTACGATGTGACACATATCTCAAGCTTTAACTTTTCGAATGCCTTTGCTTGTGGCTTTCGACATCCCCGAGAAACTTGTTGTTATATATGGATGAAAACAACCTTTATGTGTGGGATGTAAATAATTTATCAAAGATCTCCGGGAGTCACGTGCATATTTTTTCTCACAATGCACTGTATATGGGATATTTCTAACCCTCTACCAAATCACAAGATGGAAACTAGAAACCCATTACATTCTGTGGGAGATGGCACATGCAGAGGGTCTTTTATCCTATCAATGGGTTTCGCTGCAAACATTCAGATACCAGGAGAACTTAGTGAAGACCATGTTGTGGCAAACCACTTGACCACACAAGGGTCTAAATTTATTATTTTCACTCTTAAAATTAATTAAATAAGCCTCTGGCATCACTATTATTCGATCATGAAGATGTGTAACCTATGCTATGTGATTGCAAGTGGAATTTTTGTTTGCACGAGGAGCCAAAGTCTTTCCCAATAAGAAAAGAGGTCCTTTGTAGAGCAAGTGGATTCTCACAAAACCCCAAGAAACTCACTCTAAGCTCAAAGGAACCTATTCACGTTCATGACACAGAGATGTAGGAAAAGGAATCTTGCCGTGAAGCCCAGAGATCACTGAAAGAAGATTTGCTCGAGGCCTCAAGTCGCAGATTGACCAAGAACAATGTTACCGATGAAATAGGTAACCTCAATGTTACCTACTTTTTGAAATATCAAGAAAAACACCTGATTTTGAAAAAGTGGCGATGAAGAATCAAGAAATAAAATTTTGAGCATGTTTTTGGCACTTTAATTTTTTTTCATTTTGTAATAATATATATATTTTTTTAAAGTGGTGTTTTTTATGTGCGATTTTGAATAGTGGGGTGTATCATCACCAATGTTTTTTTATAGCATTGATTTTGACACTATAAATTTTTTAATGTCTTCTTCTTCGTGAGATGTTTATTTTTAAGTGCATTTATGTACTTGTGTTTTAAAAAATAAAAAAAATATATTTTTTTTAAATAAAAACTTGTAATGATATCTTCACTTTTTCACATACATAAAAGATGGAAAAAAGGTCAATATTCTAAAGTTTATATTTTCCACATGTTTATGTATTGTTAAATAATTTTTTCAATGCACATCGAAAAAATTATCGCTAAAAAACCAATATTTTGAACCATATGACAAAAAAAATACAATTTTTCAATATAAATACAATGCAAAAAATACACTTTTACAGAGTTTTTTGTTGAAAAACACATGTTAAATAAACTAATTTTTTTGGGAGAATTTTTAACAAAAAAACTTAAGAAAACAACATTTTTATTGAATTTTATGTCAAAAAATAATAGCAATCACATGTTTTTTGCAAAAAAAAGGGGTTGTTCTCATAAAATATCAAAGTCTAAAAATTACAAGTAAAGCTGATTAGTAGTTATAAAAAATAAGCTTTGTTTGCAAGCATAACTTAAACATCATCAACAATATCAACTAATACATCTTCAACATCATCTAGAATAGCATTGATGGCTTCTCCATAACATTTTCTTCTTCATTTTGATCATCGCCGTCTTCTAATGGATCTTTCATGTCGAGAAAATCTTCCAAAGTGTCCCTTTCCAATCATTCCATATAATGGTGGTTGAGGTTCCTTTTTCTTTTTTGCCACACGTGATTCATTAAAATCTCCTTTCCTCAAACCAACTTCTTGCTTCACATATGGAAGGAATTTAAGAGCGTTAATTCTTTGTTGAATAAATTTGCATTGAACTGGATCTTTCTCAATGGAAATGCAATTTCTTCCTTTTTGTAGGCAACATGCTAGTGTTGTACCTAATCATCAACACAAAAAAAATAAGTAAGAAAATTAGTATGGAGACATAAAAAGTAAAAAAGACAATATTTAAATTTAAATTTGTATATTAAAACTTACCCGAACCCGAGAATAAATCCAAAACCCATTCTCCTTCATTTGAACTATAGATCTATAAGATAGTTAGTCAATGCTTGTGGTTTTGATAAATGTTAACTATATCTCCTTTTGCATCTTTATCCTCATATGTTAGTTTTCTTTCACCACTTGCATCATAAACCAATACCTGACTATGACTCTTCCCATCTACTCGATTCATACAGTAATATGCTTATAGGTATCCTTTTTTGTCCAACATTCAACATGGATGAACTCACGAGTCATTTATAATAGGTTGATCTTGGGAAGAAACAATATTTGACTTTTGCCTGTTACATAACATAGTAAAGTTCAATTAAATTTTACATGAATAAATTTTTTTAGGAGGAATCAAACATACGATTTCAAAATCTTACCATGTAAGTTGCATCCTTGAGTTTGCTTTACCCTTGAAGCTTTGTTAATAACATTGGAAACTATCTGTCTAAATGAACAAATGTCACAAATGACAAAGTGGTGATGTTGTCACTTCTTGAAACACCGTAACCACTTTACTAAAAGCTTGATAAGTATATGGTTCTCTATCATATTCAATGTCCGGGAAATTGAAACCATGAGAAATATCCGCAATAACTAGGCCATATTCCCTTTTTAGGTATTAGTGATGCAATGTCTTCTGATCACCTTGTATTATTTGATATTGGACATTGATCAGAGCCCATTCCAAATGTAATGATTAAGAGTAGGATCTAGTTCAACATTCATAAGACACTTCCTTCTCATATTCTCCATCTTAATTTTTTTCAATAAAGATTTTGAAAGTATCACGGTACTCCATTTCCATCCTTCTTCGACATCTTTAATGACATAAAAATATATATATATATATGTATAAGTAATAAAATAAAAATAGTTGAAAAATATGAATAAAATAAATTTATAAATCAACATACACTTATTGAATGCAATATAAAACTCTTTTAGTGTTGATGTAGAACTTGCTTCAGGTAGTTGCGTACAACATCATCCCAAGCTGTCTTCATTCAACATTTTAACCATGTGTTCTTGTATTTTCATAAAAAATTTTACTTTGAATAAATCAAGTTAAAAATGTTAATATATTGACATATATAACAAATTCTACCAACATCATTATGTTTTATTTAAAATAAAATTATAATGAAAGAAATAATTCAAGAAACTTACTTTTGAAATTCGCACACATTTCTTCCATTGATAGTGCAAACTTCACATGGGCTAATCTTGATTTGACTAATTTGTCATCCTTCACCTTGCATTGTTCTCCAAGGTGCATTAGTCATATCCTCACGGAAGGCTGCACTTCCATTTCGGGACCCCCTTCTTGACACAGGTACATGTGTGGGTTCTACTCTCTAACTTTACGATTTTTATGGAAATATTCTCATCGATCAAAAATCTCATCAATCAAATCCTTACCTCCGGTTCTAAATGCAATTTGCAGAAAAAATTTTATCTATGCCTCACGGAAAGAGATTTGTATTCCAATTTTCCATCTTTTTGCTTTTTTTCATCAGTTGATAACCTATTTCCATTAAAGCATTCCTTTAGAAATGCTACACTAACTTGTGTCTTATCCTGCGACATTTTTCTGTGAGATTCATTATAAATAAATACGACCCTTTGGATGAAGAAGTCATTTGTTTTCATTAAAGTACTCATGTCTGCATTATGATCCCATGCTAATAACTTTGATTCCATTGTTAAACGCGAGCGTAAATGATGCATTCCAACGCTTTGTTTTGAAAAAGATAGTTATTTGGGATGTCTGACATAATCAATTGTCTTTTAGCCTGCTATGAGACGGTTTCCTCCAATTACATAATATTTATAATCAAAACATTTTTCCCTTGTCGAAATGCTTATTTGTTGGGAACTGACATGGATCGAAACCAAGAGACCACACAACCCACCACATGCGCATATGGATTGAACCTGCACGCACAATGTTTTCGGATTATGTACATGCGAGGTGATGGGCCTTTGCTAATTTGATGTGAGATTGTCCTTCATCTAAGTCCTACTGATTGGTTGCATTAAGCTCAAAGTGTAGCACTGAGGTAGTTGTTGTCGCTAAACTCTTGTCGAATAGCATTTGTGTTTGTTTTAGTAATGCCATCCTCCTAACTCGGCTTTGGTGTTATGAGTTTCTTTAGCTTAAAGTAGAGCTTTCAATTTGTTCTTCCTATCGCTGCTCATGACCTTATACGGAGTTCTTTCGATATTTGATTTCCCTAGTCTTGTACAAAGAGAGAGATCTTTGGCAATTTTTCTTTTGGTGTACGATACGATTTTCTTCTTTTGCACAATAGTTCTCGTCTCCTCCTCGCTAATTCATCTCGCATAATTTTCTGTTTCACGTTAGAGCACCTTCGAAAGAAACATGTTTCGTTGCTGAGATTCGACCCACACCTTGGTGACACTTGGTTGATCCCCTCTTTGTGCTTGACTGCGGTGTCCACGAGCTATTGCTCTTTGCTGTCGATCTCCTTTCTCTCACCTTTTCTTTGTATGGAAAGTTTTGATTACATCCATAACATTTGGCTCTGACATATAAATACCATCAAATATGTTTGCAGGAGCCTCGGAACAAAATCCTATGAAACAAAATAAAAATGTGTCCCGACGTGATCGATAATTTATAAAAAATTGAATCATCCTTACAATAATGCATGGAGGAAATAAAAAATAAAGCATACTTACAATGTTATTTGCAATGTTGTTGCTATTTCTTCTGGAAAATTTTTGAAGTTATTTCATACGCCATTATGTATGCGATTGATAGACGATCTAACCTTCTCATGTTTACGAGCCTCCCTTACGAAAAGAACATAAATAGTGTTTGTATTCGGGACCATACATATGTCTCGGCCACTCCCCATCACCTCCTTGTTTATTGCTCATTTAAAGTCGATCATACCACAAATCAAATAGATGTGTATAATCAGCCTCCAGTTTCAACATCTGTCAAGCCCACGATGAGAAAGTCGGTTCATCTATTTCCTTGGCGTTCTTCCAATCGAAATAACCTTTAATGAACCTGGTGCCCGCACTTTGCTAACTGACTTTTGTGGTGTGTTTGCGACAATATTCTTATTGCGTCAATAAGTGTCCATAGTGCAAGTTCAAGCGCAACTTTGAGATTTGGGTGCTTGTATCCATAGTGCGTGCGGCATGCTGTATGGAGATTTAGAGGCTAACTACTTGTGGGTGGGAGTTGTTTGCCCTAGAGTGCGAGAAACATTCCACGAAATCTTTTTTGATGCCATTTTCCGATATATATATATATATATATATATATATATATATATATATATATATATATATATATATATATATATATATATTAGTTAATGGAAAAATATTGCGAATAAAATAAATTTAATAAACAGAAGATTTATTTCTAAAACTAAATAGTTTGAAATTAAAAGACTGGGTAAAATTAACTATAAAAAATTTTCATTTTTAAAACAGGAAATATTATAAATCATGTGTATGTATATATACCTATATAATATGTTTTGAATACATTTTATAAAAAAATTAAAAATGTGTTTAAATTGTATAAAATAATTATATGCTAGTATTTTTAAACTTCGTTTGTGTTTAATATTTAAAAAAACAAAATTATTAACTATTTATAAAAAATATTATAATGTTATATATAATGTAATTGTATTGTTATATATATATTTTTTTAATTAATTTATATTGTTATATTAAAACAAAGCGTATAATATACATATATATAATAAATTACATTTGTTTTGAAATTTTTAACAATTATTATGTAATGATGTTTTTATTATATTATATAACAATGTATTTATATATATAACAATGTTTCTATGATTGTTTTATCTAAAACAAATTATTTAAAAAGAAAAAATTTAAAGAACTTTAAAATAAAAATTATCAAAATTATATATAGTGTTTTCTTAAAACAAATTATTACAAAAAAATTATTGAAATCAAAATTATACCATAAATTTAAAAAACAAAAATTGTTAACAGAATTTATTGTTAAAAAAAATTAAAAAACAAAATTACATAATTACATTATAATTGTTTGTCGGGCGCCCGTGCGCGCGCCACGAGGCGGCCAGCCGCCCTCCCGTGGCGCGCCGGCGCAAGGTTAGGTTAAGTTAAGGTTATAATTGTTTGTCAGCGCGTGACCGAGCACCATAAAAAATAAAGCATTTAATGTAATTTTTTAAATACACACACCCAATTCTACATTTAAAAAAAAAATATTACTCATAACAAAATATAACAAATTAAAAAAATATATATATAATAAATTATAAAAAAAAAAACATTTGTTTTAATATAATAATATAATTACTATATAACAATACAATTAAAATATATATATATATATATATATATATATATATATATATATATAGCAAAACAATAGAGATTAAATATTTAATATTAAAAAAATAAAATAAAAAAATTCTCAAATAAAAAATAAAATTAAATAATGAAATCTTTGATATATTTATGATATACAAATAAAAAATGTTATAATATTACCTATGTGCATAGTGCGTTTATGGATTTTTATGTGTACGTGAGGCCTATAAGTCTTAAAAGAGATCTAAATTTTTGTTCGTAAAACCCTATTTTAGTGCATTTTCTTCACTAAAAAAATATAAAAAAATCAAGGTTTTTGAACCTAAAAACCTTAAAAAAGTAGTTTTTGAACTTGCAGCTATAGAAAAATGAGATTTTCCCAAAATCATTTCTAAATTAGTGAGAATAGAAGAGAAAACTAACCTTTGAAATACGAAAGACTCATCACATAATGCCAACACTAAAGCGCCTCCACCAAAATTACAAATAGCAACACAATGCCTCCAAAGTGCCAATGCAATGCCTTCACGAAGTTACCAATGCCAATGCAACACACTCCACAGAAATTACCAGCTAGTGACACAAAGCTTCAATGCCAATGCAATGCCTCCTGGGAAGTTACCAGTGCCAACGCATGACACCTCGATGATTTGCTCTAACGAAATATGACAAACTTGATGTGATGTGATGAATAGAAAACAATCCTCCTTTTAAATACTCGTATATTATGCGATTGGTTTATTGTTTAATGAATGTGGGATTAAAATTTCAAATTTAATCAATGTACGTTTAATTTATTCTAGTTCATACTATAGTTAAAAAATACTTATTATTTGCATGTAGTTATCATAATTAATATTTTATTTAATATTTACCGCATCTTGCCCGAATGTTGAATAATGTTACATTTAATTTGTTATAGTCCATACTATGGTTAAAATACTTATTATTTGCGTGTAGTTATCATAATTAATATTTTTATTTAATATTTACATATGTCTTGAATGTTGAATAATTCAAATATAATCTCCCAGTTAAAAATTAAAATATGAAATACTTACATGTAGTTAATTATATTTAATATTATAGATAAAATAGTTAATATTTGTATTTAGTTATCATAGTTAATATTTATATGTAATCAATGTTTAAAATCATGGGATTAAATTTTAAAATCTAAAATATGTACATGTAGTTAATTATAGTTTAAATAGTTAATATTTACATCCTGTTATTTTTGTAAATATTTACATGTAGTCAATCTTAAACCATTCAAATAAGAAAATTATTTTAGTTTTCGAAGACATGCATGAAAGGAATATTTTGTGGATATTTTGAATAGAAAGGTATGGTGAAATATTTGAAAGACCAACGGTGTATTAAAAAATTTTGAAATATATTTTAGATGAGTTATAACGTAAGTTTAAAATAAAAAATTTAAAATATTTACATGTAGTCATTATAGTTAAAATAGTTAAAGGTTTTTCACGAATTTTTTTGGAGGGAAATTTTTGAAGGGAAATTTTTTCCACGAATGGAGGAAAATTTGGAGGGAAATTTCGATCTTTAAGCTATATATTGTAAGTGGGAGAGGAATTTGTATCATTCAACCTATTCTTGTTGGAAGCCATGGTTTCTTCGATGGCAATTTTTCTTTCTAAGAACATCAACATCTTCGTCACGCTGCTTTAAACGCTATTGTGGCATACTCATTATTCAAAGTGAGTGAAATGTAACGAGAGTTGGATTTCACTGATGAATAGAGGGTCAAAAAATCGAGCGCCCGGAGATGCCTGCCTACTCTTAATCCTAAAGGATTATAGAAAAGCAGCGCTGAGTGAAGGGCGTGACAGAGAGAAATTCCCGAGAGTCAAAAGTTTCGCTTCGTCCTAATCGCAAGGATTGTGGGGACACCTAATTGATGAAGAGGAGATGAAGAGGTGCCTCCACTTGACAATCCTAAGAGATTATATGTGAACAAAAATTGAAGAGGGAATGAAGAATCTATAGAGTCAAAATATCCTCTCTGTCCTAATCCTGGGGAGTATGCCGGCAGCTTAGCGATGAAAAAGGGGGATGTAAAATTTCTGAGGTCAAAATATCAAATTCATCCTCATCATGCAAGGATTATCCGAGCACCAGCGATGAAGAGGGGAATGATAATGTTTCGAGTCGAAAACATCCACTTCATCCCAATCCTAAGGATTATTCCCGACACCAACGATGAAGAGGAAATGAAAAATTTACGACGTCGAAAATTTCCCTCCGTCCCTAATCCTAAGGATTATGCAAGCACCTACGATGAAGAGGGGGATGAAAAAATTCCAGTCGAAATTTCCACTTCATCTTAATCCTAAGGATTATGTCATCACCACGAGATGAAGAGAGAGAATAGAAGAATTTGCAAATTCAAAATATGCACTTCATCCTAATCCTAAGGATTATACAGAAGCTTCCAACGAGGAAGAGAGGGAATGAAGAATTTGCAAGCATCGAAAATATCCACTTTTTCCTAATCCTAAGGATTGTGCAGCTGCTTGATGAAAGACGGGGATGAATTTCCAAAGATAAAATTTTCACTTCATCCTAATCATAACGATTATAATTTAACCCGCGCGATGAAAGTATGGAAGAATTTCCGATAATGTGGATCCAGAGGCATTCACTTATTCCCAATCCTAAGGACTATGAGAGCTTTGGTGAGAAGGAGGGGGCGGAGGTGGAAGGAAAATTCTAGTGAATACAAATTCAAAGCTTCCACTTATACCCTAATCCAAAGGATTATGCAGAGTGCCAACGAGGAAGGAGGATGAAGAGTTCTGTGCAAATGATCGTGCAAAGGCACGGAGATCACGAATATTGCATTTTCTCCAAGCTGACAAGTGTAGAGTGATTCTTGTAAAATGTTTTCTTCAGCGTGATGGTAAAGAAAATTTTCCACGCAATGATGTTGATGAATTTCTTAGCTTTGTTTGGCCCGATGATGATAGTGGTTAATGTTCCTTCTAATGGTGATGAAACTAATTTTACAAGGATGATGGAATGATGAAGCCGTTGCGAAAATATTGCAACTAGGGTAGGAGTAGACCTTTTCATATCAATCCAAGGCATTCCGGTTATACACAGAGGTGAGGACAAAATATCCTACGACAAAAATTTGTCGTTCATTTGATTTCAAGTGCATGTTGTCGAAGGATTGGCAGAAAAATATGGTTCAACTTTCTTTGCGAGAAAAGGAAAACATATATGTCAATGAATAAAAACATAAAATTCATATTTAGTGGGTTGCATACGATCTACACTAGCGAGTTATGATTATCATATTGGGAATGTATTGCTTCTTGACATTCAAAATGTTGTATTCGATTGGTAATTGTCGTTACATCGAATCAGGGATAGATTGGAAAGGATCCCACATATTATTCGGAAGAACGTCATAAAAACGGGAGGTAGAGTGGTTGCAAATACGCTAAGACATGGATGAAATACTTCTTCCAAATCATGGAGGAAGGTGTGTCAAATAAAAGACACAATACATATTCAAATAATTTTCTCGAGACGAGAAATATTCATGTTATACAAAGATTGTCAAAAAGTACATTGAAGGAATTGGTAATTTTGTGTTAATATTCTTGTTTGCAGGATATGGAAAGGCGGGTCCCAACAATGTTATTAATTAAGAAGACAAGGATGGGATTTTCTGGCCACCTTATTAGCCTCTTAAAAGAAAAAGAGATAAATGTGACGAGAGGCGGAAAAGAGTATGTTTTCAGCTCCATTGTTTTTAAAATTAGGTACTATCCTTCTGCAGAAAATATATTTATTCATTTTGTTCTTTTCTTTATTATGTAAGGATTATGACAATAGAGAACTTCCAGGGCCATCACAATGGAAAACAATCGAAATAAGTTGGCGAAACATCTGAAGAAGTGTTGATCATTGATAAGTATATGGGATTGATAGTCAGTGGTATGGATAAAGAAAACATTTATTACATTTCATCCGCACGGAAAAAAAAAAAATACGAGAGAAAATTTCATTCGATTTCACTTGGTTGGGTTATTGATGCTTTGGTGAGGGATATTCAAAGTTTCTTCATAACTCCAAATATTCACAATGATGCAAATCGACCATAACTATAAAATGTGGTGTGGTTACTCATTGGTACGGGATTCTTCTGAATTTTTGTATTTCAGTTAGACAACACAAGTCGTGAGAACAAAATCAAGTTCTTTTTTGGTGTCTACAACACTCTTGTTGAATGGGGATTTTTAAAAAAGATAAGAGTTGGACTTTTACCCTTCTTTTTGAGACTTATAATGATCATCTTCAGTCAAATGTTGATGCGTTTTTAGGTATTGTTGAGGAGAAGGTGTTGGGAGCACACTTGTCATTTAAATTGAATGTATTGGAAAAATGGTACATTCAGGCTTTCATTTTTTCTGCATTATTGGAAGAAACTATTGACATGCGAAAAGGTTGTTACTGGATCGCATGGTGAAGAAAATCATTAAAAAACAACGTGTTATTTCACATTAATTTAGTATCAAAAAAATTGATGGGATAACAACGATATAGAGCAGAAATATTCAACTATGAAAGAATGAGATTATGTTAGTTTAACATTTTAAGTTTCAATTCTAGGAAACAATGTTTTGATAAATATATTGATAATACAGTCAGTTTAGAACTCCATAATGCAATGAGAAAGAGAGAGATAGGTATTTTAGTCTTTAGAAATTAAAATATGTATTGAAGATGTTTATGAATACTTCGATGTTCTTGATTCGGTTTGGTGGGGAGTCTTTTTGATAATCAAGTGATATGATTTCAAGATCGATGAAATGAGGATACGTACTGAAACTCCTGCTTTTCTTGTACAAAATATGCCCATTAAACAGCAGACATCAAGCTCTTTACAGTGTTGAACAACAACGGCCTCAGCTCTTCTTCGTTTCAGGTGGAGAAGAAATCTATATTGGTTCTAGAATATCACGTGCACAAAGTGAAGCCATGGAAGACCTTTACGGGGTTATTTGTGTGAGATCTTAAGGAGGGTTGCATGATAGTAGTGTTGGCAGAGATGAAGATCCACTTGGCTATCCATTCTTGGATTTCAGGTTATAAAGGTCATTAATGAAGACAGAAGAATTGTTCCATTGATGTACATTGGTATCTGCAAATTACCACCTTTTAGAATACAGTGACAAACCGAGAGATGGTAGTGGAAAGAATTGGCGAAGAAAGAAAAAAATTTTAAATATAAATCGTCACCATGAAATTATGCTAAATTGAAGGGATATTTGAAAGCATACTGTCTTTATGACTTCAATTTGACAAAGAAGGCATAATAGGATGAACATAAATATTTTGAAAAGTACTACGGAAAGCAATTACGTTGAAATGGGACTTCTAGAATGTAGACGTAGATCTACAAGACTTTTGAACTACGAAATGGTGGGCATGTGTTGACTCGGATGGAGCACTGTTGATGAAGAAAGAGAATACTTGGATCATCTTCATCTGCACATAAAACCATTGTAGAAGATGTGATTATGATGGTGTGCCGGAGACCTATGGCTGATTTTGAATAACTACTCTGAACACTTTTATTTAATTGATGTTTGTAGCTGGTAACAATCAGTGATGCTGACTTCCTCTCATTTCAGGATGGGGACAGTTTCTCTCATTTGTTGGATTATCTACATTTTAATTATGAAGAATTCATTTCTTTAGAATATCAACAATGTAACAATGAATTACAAAAATAATTTATGTTTTCTTCAATGTACCAATGTTATTTTGGAAATATAAGTAAAATAGAAAATGCAGAGAGCTAATATTGAATTTTTGAATTTTAGGTGATATTTTATGATAATGCATGTATTTTATTGTATTTGCTATAGATGTTTTAAAATTTTAATAATTATATGCGTCATTTAAACAGAACCTTTGTTTGATGTCCTTTATTTTAGTATTTAATTTAATTATATTTTAAATTTATATTATGTGATTTGCAAGCAGAAATGAGTTTTCATTATTTTAAAATTAAAATTACTCTTACTTGTTTTTTGTGCAATGATAATTTTTCTAATATTTACTTATTCATTTTTTTAAATTGTTAAAAGTCTTATATTTTCTCCATAATTTCATTGTTCAAAGAGTATATTTGAACACTTAAGATGAAAAACTTTAGATTTACCTTTATCTTTAAGGTTATGGTTGAAAGTGGTACAAATTTGGGGTTGTTTAAAGTCAAGATATTTTATTATGTTTAACAACATGGATGAAAATTGTTCAAAATTATAAATTACATGGACATGTATTTTAACATCTTTAACATCATCTATCAAAATGTTAGGGAAATTTACGATTTTAAAAATGTCCCTAATATATTTGTATTTAATTCAGCTTATTTACAAGTGTCGAAATTAGGCTTAGTAATTTTTTTTATTTGTTCAGTATCAAGCTGGTTTTGTTTTTAGAGGTGTTTTTCAATCCTTTTTTCAATAAACAATTTTTTTTAGCATAATTTTAGAAAATGTTGAAATTTGACCTTAAAAAAAAAAAAAAAAAAAACAAGTCGTTAAGAACCACTTTTTTTTTTGAGGTGTTTTCAATCCTTTTCAACAAACAATTTTTGCATTTTTAGCATAATTTTAAGAAAATAGTAAAATTGTTGACCTTGAGAAAAAATAAATACAGTCTGAAGAACTGCACACTTTGGGGTGTTTTTTCATGTTTTTTGAGAGTTTTTGGGCTAGAGTTCTCGTTTTGAGGTCGGGTTACCTATTTCATCGGTAACGGTGTTGAGTAACAATTCATGGATTAGTGAGGTCGCGAGGTCACGGGTCACGGATTGACCAAGGTCATAGGGTTGTAGATTTCCCAAGGTCGCAGGGTCACATATTTCCCGGGGTTGCAAGTCGCGGATTTCCCGAGGTCGCAAGTCGCAGATTTCCCGGGTCGACTGGTCGCAAATAGTCCAGTCGCAAACCAGCCCAACAGTCGGGAAGACCAAGAGTCGAGGGGGAAACTCAAGGGTCATCTCAGCCTATATGTACAACTTTCGAGGAAGGATTCATGAGACTTTTAGCTCGACAATGAAATCCAGTATGGTAGAGGAATTGTGGCCAGAGAGCTAAAGGCACTCAACTCTTGGTATCAAGTAGAAAAAAGGGTAGCGAGGCTAGGGTTTTGCATCATGCTTTGAGATGAACAACCCATGTTCCACTATTGGGTTTTAATGAGTTGTAAACATGCATTTGACGTTGCAGTGGAATTAATAATATATTCTCTTTCCTGCACTGATTCACGTGCTTGTTTGTGGTGATAGTACTAGTTTTTTAGTACTTCATTATGTTGTACATTTTCTTTCATTCATGTCATCGGTTATGAACTATTTCTCAATGGTTGTACATATGTCTGCTTTTGGATTAGTGTTTATTTTTCCTTGCCACGGCGGTAGTCTATTGTGAACTAATTTGCATTTATCTTCTGGTATGTTTTATTTCATATCTTTTTGACTTGTTTTCGGCTCACTGATCCCAGTTAGGGCATAGCCCCCTTTTATTTTGTTGCTTAGACTTACTTGCATCTTTGTTTATGGTTCGTTAATCTTGGGTTGTTTTTTTTCTTCATTGATTGGTAATTTCACCTTCGCCTCTGCTCCGTCATCTTCTCATCCGACAACCAAGAGTGGAAAACAAATTATGGCGATAGCAGGAGCCCACATACCGAATGGGGCTCCTATCCCAAATGGTGTGAGGTCTAATTGGGACCTTTCACCGACGAGACCCCCCTTGTTGTTGGAAGTAAATTTTTTCCCATCAATAGGGTCTTAACCTTAACCTTCACTATAACCTAACCTTAACCTTGACCTTAACTATAACCTAACCCTAACCTTGACCAAACCCTTATCATTAACCTTAACCTTAAACTAACCTTAACCTTAACTAAACCCTTAACCTTAACCTTAACCTAACCTTAACCTTAACTTAACCTTAACCTTAACCTTACCAAACATTTAACCTTAACCTTAACCTTAACTTAAACTTAACCTTAACCTAACCTTAACCTTACCCTTAACCTAATCTTAACCTTAATCTTGACCTTAACTAACCTTAACCTTAACCTTACCCTTAACCTTAAACTTAACCTTGACCTCAACTATAACCTAACCCTAACCTTAACCAAACCCTTAACCTTAACCTTAATCTTAACCATAACCTTAACCTTAACCTTCCCATAACCATAGCCTTAAACTTAACCTTGACCTTACCCCTTAACCTTAACCTTAACCTTACCCCCCTTAACCTTAACCTTAACCTTAACCCTCGACTAAACCCGTAACCTTAACCTTCACCTAACTTTACCCTTAACCTAACCTTAAACATAACCATAACCTTAACCTTAACCTTAACCCTTAACCTTACCTTAACCTTAACCTAACCTTAACCTTAACCTTAACCCATAACCTTACCTTAACCTTAACCCTAACCATAACCTTAACTTTACCCTTAACCTAACCTTAACCTTAACCTTAACTTAACCTAAACTTAACCTCTATAACCTATAACCCTAACTCCTAACCTTAACCTTAACCTTGACCTTGACCTTAAACTTAACCTAACCTTACCCTTAACCTTCACCTTAAGCTTGACCTTAAGCTTAGGCTAACACTGACTAAACCCATAACCCTTGAAACTTAAACCTTAACCTAACCTAACCTTAACCTAACCATAACCTTAACCTTAACCTAACCCTAACCTTGACCAAAACACTTCACCTTGACTTTAACCTTAACTTAACCTTAACCTTAACCTCACTAAACTCCCCTTAACCTTAACCTAACCTTAACCTAGACCTTTAACTATAATCTAACCCTAACATTTGCCAAACCCTTAACATTAACCCATAAACTTAACCTTATCTTTAAGGTTACGGTTAGGTTAAGGTTAAGGTTATGGTAAAGGTCAAGGTCAAGGTCAAGGTTAAGGTTAGGTTAAGGTTAAAGGTTAAGGTTACGGTTAAGGTTAAGGTTAGGGTAAGGTTATGGTAAAGGTTCAGGTTAAGGTTAAGGTTAAGATTAAGGGTAAGGTTAAGGTTAAGGTTATGTTAAGGGTAAATTTAAGGTTAAGGTTAAGGTTAAGGTTAGGTTAAGGGTAAAGTCAAGGTTAAGGTTAGCTTAAGGTTCAAGTTATGGGTTTAGTCAGGTTAAGGTTAAGGTTAAGATAAGGTTTGGTTAAACTTAACATTACCATTAACCTTATCTTAACCTTACCCTAACCTTAACCCTAACCTTACCCTTAACCTAAACTATAACCTAACCCATAACTATAAGTTAAGGTTAAGGTTAAGGGTTACATGTTTAGTCAAAGTTAAGGTTAAGGGTGAAGGTTAAGGTTACGAGTTAACCTAACTTCAACCTTAACCTTCACTATAAGGTTAGGTTATAGTGAAGGTTAAGGTTAAGGTTAAGGTTAGGTTGAGTTAAGGTTAGGGTTATAGTTAAGGTTAAGGGTTATGGTTATGGTTAGAAGGTTAAGGTTAAGGTTATGGTTATAGGTTAAGGTTAAGGTTAGGTTAGGTTAAGGGTTTTAGGTTAAAGTTAAGGTCAAGGGTAAGATAAGGTTAAGTTAAGGTTAAGATTAAGGGTTTTGGTTTAGGTTAGGGTTAGAGTTAAGGTTAATGGTTAAGGGTAATGGTATGGTTAATGTTACGGTTAAAGGTTAGGTGAGGTTAAGGATCAAGGTCAAGGTTAAAGGTTAAGGTTAAGGTTAGGTTATGTTAAGAGTTAAGGTCAAAGGTTAAGGGGTCAAAGTCAAGGTTGAGGTTTAAGCTTAACCCTAACCTTAACCTTAATGCTCTAACCTTACTTCAAACACCCTAACCTTAACACCTAACGTCAACATAGAGCCTTAACCTTAACCTAACTCAACTTTAACCTTAACCTTACACTAGCATTAACCATAACCTTAACCGATTAAATCCATAACCTTAACCTTACATAATCTAACTTTAACATTAACCTTAACCTTAACCTAACTATAACACTTACCCTTGACTCTTAACCTCTGACCTTAACTATCACTATTTAACCTTAACCTTAACCTATACACTTAATATTAACCTTAACATTAACCTTTAATCGTATTAACCATTAACCCTTAACCTTAACCTTAACCGTAACCTTAACATACCTTAACATAACATACCATAACCTTAACACTAACCCTTAACGCTTAACCTTTACACTCTTAACCTTGACCTTAACCCGTAACCTTAACTCTTAACCTTGACCTAAACCTTAACCTTGACCTTAACCTTAACATAACCATTAACCTTGACCTTAACCTTAAGCATTGAGTCTGTAACAAGCAAGATTGGCAAAGTCAGGTGCAGAGTTAACATCATTTCAACCAACTTTGGGATTCTAGGATCAGTATACCCAGTCTGGAGAGGATCCTCTCAATATGTACATGAGATGGATATTTATGTACTCTCATTAGGGTGATGATGTTGAAGGCTAAGTTAGAAGGCCAAAGGGTTTGTTTGGTTTTCTCAAATTGGTTGAACATAGTTGCTATCTAAGACGGAAAGATCTATATGAAAATAGGTTCAAAGGTGAGAAGTTGCAAGTGAACAAAATAAACTTTGATTCTAAAGAAAGGTGATGGCAAGTTTTCAATCCATTGGGCTATGGAGTCATAAGAGAATTTAATTGAAGCATCCAGGTTCAAGAGTAATCTATGGGGCAAGTCATCTAGGCCTAAGGATCTCTTTGAAATTTGATTTATGGAATGGAGTGATACAAAAGAAAGGGAATTCAACAGATGCAGAACAAAGAGCAGCCCAGGATCTGGTAAGTACTTTGAAACTAGCCAGCCTTTGACTAGGCACTTAAGAAAAACATAGAAGCAAACCAGGATCTGGTAAGTACTTTGAAACTAGCCAGACTTTGATACACTTCTAATAGAACACAAATTAAAAACAAAGGGAAACTTAAAGGCAACCTTTGGAGCAGGAACTAGCGGGCAGGGCTCACCTTTCTCCTCATCTTAGTCCTTCTTTACTTAGTTACTTTCAAGACAATCACCAAGATAACACAGAATGGCCCAAGATCTGATAAGTACTTTGAAACTAGTCAGCTTTTGACACATTCTAAGGGAAACAGACAAATAGTTGAGCAAACAAGAAAGGGACTCGGGGCTAACCTTTGATTTCCTCAATTCATTCCTTACACAACATATATGAAAGTAACATTTAAAAATAACATTCAGCAGTGACGAAAAGATGAGGGAACGCCAGCATCTCTGTGCTTAGACTGAATTAAATCATTTCTAAATAACACAATTAGAAGAAAACATTGGGATAAAGATTTTTCAGCCAGAGAAAGTCACTGATGCACAGAAAACTCTAACACTGTTTAAACTGTTCTTTATAGTAGAAAATGAAAACAAATTGAAAACAGAAATAAAAAGACAAGTTACAGTGAGAATAACATCACCATCAGCATAGACCAGGATCCCATAAATCAGCTTGTATTGATTGCTTCAAACCGGTTACAATCTTCAAATCCAATGTTTTAATTCACCTCTCTTCACAACCTAGTCTATCTATTACAAGAAGAGCTCCAAGGGCCCATGAAACCACTATTTACAGTCAAGAGTTTTCCACTCAGAAACAGCTACAGCGCTTCAGCAATTACATTGACAACCAACTAATCCAACCCCTCACTCATCTTCTTCTGGAGTATTTATAGAAGGATGAGGAGGTGAGATATGATAAAAAGATCTCAAATACAATTAATGCAGAATTAATGTCTTCCTGACCCCGTGAGGCTCGATGAAGAAATTCTACAGGTGTTACATTGCATTAATGTGTTTATACTTAAGAAGTAAGCTCGAAGAGAGCTTTTGTTGACCTTTGAGGCTCCGCATAATATTAGGGCTATTCTGCAAATATTCTGGAATAAAATCTGGTGCAGAAATAACTTCTTGGTTGTTCCGAGGCATAGTATCTGATCTTGTTCAATAAATTCGGCCTCTGACTGATCGTTCTGAGGCAATAGGTGGCACTGTGGTGGTTGAGGAATCAATTCGCCTCAAAGTATGGCGGTGGAGGCGATCTGTCTGATGAACACTTTTAGGTTTTTCTTTAATCCGTGTTCTGAGCCGGGGATTAGGCTTTTGATAACCGTCTTAGCCGTAATCCCCGCCAATCTACCCATAGAACTACTGCTCTGGTTCACTCTGTCTTCAAAACCTGATACTCTTTCTCTGCTCTGATACCGACGGCTTTCTTCAAACTTTGCAGGGGTGTGTGGCAACCAAAGCTCATGAAACTTTGTAGATATCATTGGTCTTCTCCGTATGATCGATTCCCTGGATAAATCGGAAGGATTGGAGTCGTCACCCTTATCCCTTAGATTTCATAGAATACGAAGAAAAAACCTTAAAAACCTGCAAAATACAAGAAAAATGAGGAAATCTTGCGTTATATGGATAAACTGCATCGGAAGTTGTGCGGGAAAATGGAGAGATCAGAACCGTTGATCTTATCGCGATCAACGGTCGGGAGCAATTTGAACAGTCAACGGGGAAAAAGGCGAACTGTACAACGGAATCGGAAGAACAAATGAGAGTCATCGATCTGCGGAGATCGACGGCGGGGATCGGCTCTTGAATGCGCCGGGGAAGATTTAACGGGCGAGCGAGTTCGTTAAAGGGTGAGCGGAAAAGGTGATCAAGGACCGTCGGATGGGAGGGCCCAGATCCGTCGGTGGGGACGAATCCCGCTGCGGGGCCATAGGACGAGGTTTAACGCGCGGGAAACAGACATGGCACGGCGGTTTTCGGGGTGAGATGGAGAACACGTGTCGGCCAGCGTGTGGGATCGCTGGCCAACGGTATAAAACCGCTCCCGGACGAAAGGTGGTGCGGGCACAAACCGGCGGAAATGGAAAACAGCGCGGCGGAAAGGGGGGGGGGTCCACCAGATGACGGGTACACTCCGCACCGTTGATCCGTGGGACAGATCGACGGCGGAGTTTTAATATGATTTTCTTTGGTGGAAAAAATAAAATAAACCCGACTTTGCATTTTACAAAGGTTTTCAATGTTTTCGGGTGATAAATTATTTCTGAGGGTTAAGCGCCTGGCGGTCTTAGCACACGGTTCTGGCGGGGGGACATATGGATGGAGAGAAAGCAGGGGCTTAGCCTGAGGGGCTAAAGCCTAACGCATAGAAAACGTATGTTTTTCTATGGTTTTTTAATGATTTTTGCAAGAGGAGAAAGGATCCGATAGGTCAAAAAGTGGGTTTTTAACCTTAGGAAATGAGATTGATGGAGGAATAAGGGAGATAAAAGGGTTTGATGGGTTTTTATGGATGAAATGAGACTTGAAGAAACGAAGGAAAGGTGGAAGAAGGGGAGAGGAAAAAGGAGGAGGATGCAGCAATATTTGATTAGGATTTTCATGGAACATCAGAGGCAGAGAGGATGAAGAGTATGTAGAACCAATCAGTAGTTTGTGATCTTACCAACAGTCTTCAAGCACCAACAAGTTTCAGGATTGAATTTGTTTCTTGAAGGCTGCAAAGAATATTTAGCCACCAACTGATATAATTGAAAAATATAGGTGGCTAACAGTGGCTCCACTTGGGGATGGTGCCTTCTTGAAGGCATCAAGAATTCAGACTTGATTTCTCTGGGATGCTGACTGGTGTCTGACCCAGCACTTGCTCTTGCTTCCTTCTGGAAAAAATAATGTCAGTCATGAAAAAGAGATGAATTTCATCAATACAGCTTCTACCTACCCCAATCCTACTGATCTAACATTTTTTCTTCATCAGAGTGCACTTGGATTGGAAAACTCTTAACACAACATTTTATTCTTTTGAAAGCAGGAAATCTAATCTACTTCTACTCCTTATTTCTCCCTGAACTCAGATTAAACAGTTGAGCTCAGATATTCCTCTACCTATTCTATTGTTTGTTGGGATTAAACAGTCCAACAAACTTTCATTCTCTAAATTCTACAACAGAAATTTAAAAATAGTCAAGCCAAGATTGGACAGTTTGACTTGCTATGATCTATGGCATAAAGACAAGCTGCACATAGATTATTATTTGCAGAAAACTGAAAATCAAAAGTGAAGGCTTAAGATCCGAAAGTTTCTTGTCATGGCCTTTTCTTATTTTCATAGCTCTATTCTTGCTTTTTCTTTTTGGTGAGCTATCTTTGCTTCTCTTCTGGTTCAAGTTTTGAGCGAATTAGAACCAGGTCCTTTCTCTCTGACTCAGAAATTGGAGTAGTTTTGAGTCAGTTCTTTGGAAACTTTGGTTCAGATTTTGAGTTTGTTTGAACCTTGATTTCTACCCTACTCTATCTACTGAGAAGCCAAGATTAAACAGTTTGGCAAATCAAATTTGCTACCCTATCAGCAGAAAATTGAAAGCTAATTGGTCAAGATTAAACAGTTTGACCAATTAGAAGTGTGTTTCAAGGAGTGGCATTTAAGCTTGCACACTTTCAGATTCATTTCTCTTTTTTTTTGGCATGGGGCCTTGCCTTTCTTGTTTTTCATTTCTGCCCTCTTTTCTTTCTTTCTTTGTTTTTGTATTTTTTGATTTTTCATAACTTTAAATGCAATGATGGATGAAGTATTTACAATGGAAAAGGCAAAAAGGCTTCAAACATGAAATAATTTAAGAAAGATAATGCTTAAGCATCCTGCCATTGACAGGACCCCCAAACAATTCTGTTCCATTCAGTTCTTGTAAGAAGAATGCATTGTTCCCAGCAACTGAATGAATGGAGTAAGGGCCAAGCCACAGATTGTCAAATTTACCATGCTTTCCCTTGTCCTCCCTCTTTGAGTCCCACTTTAAGACTTTGTCCCCAATTTTGAAATTGCTGGCCTTTGTTCTTCTGTCAAATATCTTCTTGATATTGTCTTGCTTCTGTAATGCTTTGTTGTACACTTCCTCCCTGGTTTGCTGAAGATGAATGGTCTGATTTATCCTTCTGATTATGTCATTCTCTTCGGTCTGCAACTCTTGAATTAACTTCATAACTGGTACACCAAGGCTGTTAGGAAAAATTGCATCTGTACCATATACAAGCTGGAAGGGTGACATACCAATGGATTTCTTCAATGTTAATCTGTCAGCCCACAGTGCATGGACCAGCTTTATGTGCCAAGACTTCTTGTTTTCCTCCAACAGTTTCTTTATTATGTTCACTAAGCTTTTGTTGGAAGACTTTGCGAGTCCATTACCTTGAGGGTAATAGGCTGTGGAGTGCCCCAATGTTATCTGGTATTTATGACAGAATTCCACCATTCTCTTTGATCCAAATGCTGCTGCATTATCTGTAATGATCTTGGTAGGACAACCAAATCTGGAGAGGATGTTGGTTTCTATGAATTTGATGATAACTGAATCATTGGCCTGTCTACATGGAATGGCTTCTATCCACTTAGTGAAGTAGTTTGTGGCGGTAAGGATCCACCTATGTTGGGCAGAGGATGGTGGGTGGATTTCTCCTATGAAGTCAAGTCCCCACTGTTGAAAAGGGGCTTCAACAGTAATTGGATGCAGAGGAAGGGGTAGCAATTTTCTCTTGCCCTCGAACAATTGGCATTTATGGCAAGTGGTTGTCAGTTTATGTACATCAGGAAAAAGAGTAGGCCAATAGAAACCAGCCCTCAAAATTTTGTTGGCTGTTGACTTCCAGTACAAATGGCCTCCACACTCTCCTTCATGGAATTCCTGCTTAATATTTTCTGCATCAAACTCAGGCAAACATTTAAGCAATATACCACTAGCATTTTTCTAATAAAGACATTTATCAATAATGCAATAGTTTACAGCTTTTAACTTTAGGAATCTTGCCTTTGTTTTGGATAAACCAGGAGGTGTGTTTAAATTAAGCAAAACATAAACAATATCAGTATACCAAGGAGAATTCGCAAAATAATCTTCAATAATGGGAGTTGAGAATTCTTCTTGGTCATCCAGAGCATTAATCATATTAATATCAAGAACTTCACAATTTGATTCAGCCATTAACCTAGCCAGACCCTGACCTTTGATAAGCTTAGTGGGTTTAATCTCTAAATCATATTCAAGAATAACAGCAATCCACTTACCTCTTTTACCATCTGGATCCTGGGTTAGAATGTCCTTTACAACTGAATTTGGGACAAAGGCAACAATGTGTGAGTGAAGGATGTATACCCTGAAGTCTTTTAAAGCTTTCACCAAAGCAAAAGCCTGTTTTTCCATAATGTTATACCTCAAAGGGGCATCCCTCAATGCCTTACTAAAGAATGCAATGGGCTGCTCTTGTCCTTGTGGATTTTTCTGTAAAAGGACAGCAGCTATAGTATGTTCTGATGCAAATGAGAAGATATAAAAGTCTTTTGAAAAATCGGGACTTATGAGAACCGGTGTTTTGGTTAACGCTTGTTTCACCAGCTCAAAGGATGTCTTTGCTTCTGAGGTCCATTTTACCCCTTGCTCCTTCTTCAACATGTTTGTGATATTTCTAAGGAGCTCAGCCAAGTTGGGGATGAACCTTCTCAAAAAGTTAATCTTCCCTATGAAAGACTGCAACTCTTTGATATTTCGAGGATGGGAGATTTGCAATATGGCCTCAATCCTCATGGGATCTATCTTTATGCCCTGCTCCGAAATGATATGCCCAAGAAGCTTACCTTCTTGGAGACCAAATAATGTTTTCTTGGGGTTCAAAGATATCCCAAACTTTCTGCACTTCTCGAAAACTTTCCTCAAATGTTCTAAGTGTTCTTCATCTGTTTTTGAAAACACAGTTACATCATCCAGATAGATAATGATGAAGAAGTCCAATTCTTCCGAGAATGCTATGTCCATGGCTCTCTGAAAGGTTGCTCCAGCATTCATTAAACCAAAAGGCATTTTCACATACATGAAAGTGCCCCAAGGTGTAGTAAGAGCTGTCTTTAATTGATCATCAGGGTGGACTAGGACTTGGTTATACCCTGAATAGCCATCCAGCAAAGAAATTCTTTTAGACCCTACCACCCTTTGCAAAATATGATCCATCTTGGGCAAAGGGTAGTTGTCTTTCAATGAAGCTTTGTTTAAATTCATGAAGTCTATACAAAGCCTGATTTCTCCAGTCTTTTTCCTAACTGACACCAGATTAGATACCCACTCAGAATATCTAATAGGGACAATAATACCAGCATCATGCATCTTCATAATTTCCTTCTTAACCAATGGCAACTGGACAGGGTTGATTCTGCGCAGTTTTTGTTTGAATGGTTTTTGGTTTTCTTTAAGAGGGATTTTGTGTTGTATTATTTCAGTGTTATAGGATTTAAGATCTTCGTAACTCCATGCAAAAACATCAGAAAATTCTTTAAACAGCTCTAAGTATTTGAGTTTAATGTGAGCTGGTAGAGTTTTAGACAGTTTGATCAATCTCGGTTTTTCCTCACTGCCTATATTACATTCCTCCACTTCAGTTTCCACAGGTTCCAGTTTTGGTTTTTTGGCCACATCATCAAAATCAAACAGTTCTTCTAGAGGGGCCAAACCCTTGGGCAGACTATCATTATTAGAATGCAGAGTTTCCATTTCTTCAGTTTCAGATTTTGCACTTAATTCTGTTTGGTTTCTAGATGAGATAGTCTGAAGGTTAATATTTACCAGTTGTGGAGATGGTTCTTCTTCACCAAGAAAATTTTCTTCACTGCAGTCTGTATCATAGTCTGAATCTGAACTATGGGGTTCAAACTCATTTCTGAATTGCATGAAGTCTTCTATTTGTTTATCTCCATCAAATACCTGCCAATATTTCTTGTTATCTGGGATAGCCGGTCTGAATTTTATATGAGAGGTGTCATCATACAGCCTTGGGCAGGTTCTAGCAGCAAAGGCTAAATTGTGGGCTGCAATGTTTCTCTTTCTTGGGACAAAAGATAAGGTGTACTCCTCAAATGTTCTCAAAAGATCAATGACATCATTCCTGTAGGCCCTAAGTCTGGGGTGATTTGCATTGTACTCCCCATTGACTTGCCTAATGATTAATTCAGAATCCCCATATACATCAATTCTCTTGGCGCCTAATTTTTTTAAAAGATGCAAGCCTAAGAGAAGGGATTCATACTCTGCTATGTTGTTGGAACACTGAAAGTTTAATTTGCATGAGATACATTCGGTATGATTGTTTTCAGTGTTAGTGATCCAGACACCTGCACCAGCATTTGTCTTGGTGCATGACCCGTCAAAATACATAGTCCAGAGGGGCAGATTTTCAGTTTGGTGAATGGACGTTGTATCATTTGATTCCTCAAGTTTTCCATCGGGTTGAGGACTGTCTTTCTGACTGTCAAGTTTTGAGCTCAAAGGATTGATAACTTGGAGTTCCAGGTCTGTGTTAAGTTTGCTAGGATCTTCAGACACAATAGACCGTTTCGGCATTTCAACATTGTGTTCCCCCTCTTTTATTTCAACCATCGATTCTATTGAAGCAATTTGTTCTGTGAGTGCTTCATCATTGAACATGATAAAAGAATCAAGGCTTGTGTTTATAGCATAGAGAGGGGAGTTTTGGGGCCGATCCTGACTTGTTACTGTGTACTGCATGTGGGATTCCCTATAAAGCTTCCTAGTCTGATTGAAAACAGGGATAGTTGCATAGGTCATGTCCATTTGCATGGTTCCCTGTAACTTAGCCCCCCAAGACCTTGATAAAAGCATTCCATACTTTGGGGGGACATCAGCCACAACAACATCCATGACTAAACATTTAGCTGGAATTTGGGCTAGATTAACACAGAGATCTTTAATCAATCCTAGACACTTAACTCTACTTGAGTCAAAGGTGTACAGGTCTTTGTAAGGTCTGGTAATTTCAAGACCCAGGCTTTCCATTACAGCTTTTGGCATTAAATTATGGGAAGCACCTGAATCATGCATAGCATTATGCAGAATTTTGTCATGAATGTTTAGGCTTACATAAAAGGGAGGGACAGGACCTTCTTGGAACTTTCCTTCAATATTTGGACCAAAAATAAGCTCTGGTTGGTCATCATTAAGATTGAGAGTATCTTCATTATCTTCTAAGTTTAAAGCCTTCAAAATTTTGGACCTATATATATGTTGGGCAGCTAACTCAGTCAAAGGAACAGAGATTTTGATCTTTGAGATTTCCTGTTCTAGGCTGAAAAGGTTTTGATTCTTCAAAGCATTGACTTCAGCCCTGTTTACTGCCACTTTATCAGCAATAACAGCTTGCTGATTTGGTTTATCTACAATTGGAACAGTGGTTCTACCAGGAGTACTAACTGAGGTGCTAGTACTACTATTGTTGGCACTCTGTTTTTCGATGTTTTGAGTGTCTTTCTCTTTACCATTACCAGAATCGACCACCACCGTTTTGTCCTTTGGTTTGATCGTTTTAGACTTGGTTGCAGTGCTGTTTTGAGAGGGTTTGTCAGAGGTTTTATTGTTGTTGGGGGTTTGTTGGTTAGATTTACTTCTGAGTTCATATTCCCTTAAAGGTTCTATGACAGCATTCTCCATGTTTTGATAGCTGTTCTCATTGTCATTTCTTCTGTCATCATAAGGAGTATACAGACCTTGTTTATTGTCATAATGAACCTCAAAGTCATCATTATCTACCCCAAATAAGTTTATATCATCTTCCTCTGTTATCTGATCTGTTTGTTCGACCTCACTTAAAAAGTTCTGATGAAAGGGAGGAATGACCTGCTGATCATCTTCCCTAGGTCTGTTTGGAGGCTGATTTCTTCTAAGATTCTGATTCTGGTTTTGGTTTCTGTTTTGAGGAGCATTTTGATTTAGACTTGCTTGTGCTCTCTCTAGAATGCTCATTTTCTTCATCATTTCTTCCATCATTCTTTCCATCTTTGAGCTTGAAGTAGAAGGGGAGGATTCCTCCCTAAAAGATACTCTCTTTTCAGCTTTCATCCTTGCTCTTTTCTCCATGAGGTTCACCTCCACAGAAAGGGCACCTCTTTGCATATCTTCAAGGGTTGCAAAGACTCTTTCTCTGAGTGAATATGTCATGTCTGGATCAAACCCTTCAGGAAATTTTTTTAAGGCTGATCCCTGAGGAGGTTTCAGTTCAGGGGAAAGTGCGTTATACACACTGTTGAATCTGGTACAATAAGCTTGTACACTTTCCCCAGGGTTCCTATGGAGATTATTATAGTCAGCAAGGACTTGGAGAGGGTTTTTCCTTACTTCCCATTTGTTTAAAAATGTTTGATGGAAGGCTTGAAGGTCGTTAATACTATGGGGGGTTAAACCTTTAAACCATTTTCTCACATCTCCCCCCAAACTTTGAGCAAACAATCTGATTTTGACAGATTCATTATCAATTTCATTTCTGTCAAAGTAGTCATTCATCTTGTCCACATGTTGAGATGTTGTTATGGTATTATTAGCATCATATAATGGAATTTTGGACTGATAGTCCTGTGGAAGATTGACTAATGGTACAGGAAGGACTAAGGGAGCATACCATGCTGCCATGATATGTGGTGGGGGTGGATTTACAAGAGGATGAATGGTTTGAAGGGGAGTGGTTTGAACAGTGGGTGAAAGATGAACAGAAGTGGATGGAACAGCAGTAGGTCTCTGAGCTGATCTTGGATGAGAGACACCTAGATTATGTAAGAAATGCAAATCAGGAGGTGTTGATTCTCTATTCCCAAGAGTCTTGCTGGTTTCGGGCGATGAAAGGGTAGGCTCAGGATCTAACTGATCTAAATCACCAAATGACCTAGTTCTGAATGGGTTCAATAAGTCAATTTGTGATTTATGAAGAGCTGAAAGGTTTTCAGGGACTGAATTGGCTCTTAGGGGTGGTCTGAAGATAGTTGAGGATTGTATTCTAGGAGACTTCCTAAGAATTCTTTCAGGGTTATCAACTATTTCAGGAGGATCTGGGTCAGTATAAGCTCTAGTATGAATCTTTTTAGGAGCCACAATGTTTATGTGATTAGACCCAATCTAAACAAGAAAAGTTCAACCAGATATGACAATCTTTAGACGGTTAACTAATCTGTTTTCCCAATTCGAATCCTGCAGCCTTCTAACTGAGTTTGAATAATTTTATAATGATAAGGGTTCTTTCCAGTGGAGTCTTAAGGTCTGTTCAGGATGGTGGAGTCGCCAGGTGGAAGGCTCAAAGTATTTTCCAAGGAATACACTATCCACCACAGTGTTTATGAAACGTTCCTTTTCAGAAATATCTCGAAACACAACAAACTCTAACCAGAGATTGACTGGGAGGGCATTCACCAGATATGTCACCCCCAAAAGAGGATGAGATCCAGAGGCTACCTGGCCCTTTCCAGACTCTGTCTAAGAGTATAGGGTAAAACACATCAAAGACGTATACAAGATATCAAAAGTAGTGTTTTACTACCAATCTGAAATGTTTTTGGTATTTTCTGAATTGTTTATATTTGTGGTTTTTAAAAGAATGTCCTAACTTTGCCTCGAGACTTAGCTACGGTCATGAAACAAAGACAGTCTATCCTTATGGCTAAGCTAGCTGATTTTCCAAGGTTAGATGAAAACTTAAAATAATCCTAGGGTTGACCTAGTTTGTCACTGATTCAATTGATCTTTATCTTAATTACCATTTTCTTGGTAGTGCTTGAAAAGGCTGCTTATGACTCTCAAAGTGTTATATGAAAATAAAGGGGAAAAAGATGAAAGCTCAAGTCATGTTCCCCAGCGGAGTCGCCAGAAATGTTAGTTTCTGGTGGCTCAGCTGCAAAATAGAACAATTGTCATGGAACCAGAGATTCTGGGTTCGATCCCCAGCGGAGTCGCCAGAAATTTTAGGTCTCTGTAACAAGCAAGATTGGCAAAGTTCGATCACAGAGTTAACATCATTTCAACCAACTTTGGGATTCTAGGATCTAGCCCTCCTGAATCCGGAGAGGGATCTCTCCAATATGTACAAAGATGGATATTGTCTTTGAAGCTTAGGGTGATGATATTAGGCTAGTTATGAAGGCCAAGGGTATTGTTTGGTTTTCTAAGATGGTTGAACATAGTTGCTGCCTGAGACGGAAAGATCTATATGCAAATAGGTTCAAAGGTGAGAAGTTGCAAGTGAGCAAAATAAACTTTGATTCTAAAGAAAGATGATAGCAAGTTTTCAATCCATTGGGCTATGGAGTCATAAGGGAATTTAATTGAAGCATCCAGGTTCAAGAGTAATCTATGGGGCAAGTCATCTAGGCCTAAGGATCTCTTTGAAGTTTGATTTATGGAATGGGGTGATACAAAAGAAAGAGAATTCAACAGATGCAGAACAAAGAGCAGCCCAGAATCTGGTAAGTACTTTGAAACTAGCCAGCCTTTGACCAGGCACTTAAGAGAAACATAGAAGCAAACTAGGATCTGGTAAGTACTTTGAAACTAGCCAGCCTTTGATACACTTCTAATAGAACACAAATTAAAAACAAAGGGAAACTTAAAGGCAACCTTTGGAGCAGGAACTAGCGGGCAGGGCTCACCTTTCTCCTCATCTTAGTCCTTCTTTACTTAGTTACTTTCAAGACAATCACCAAGATAACACAGAATGGCCCAAGATCTGATAAGTACTTTGAAACTAGTCAGCTTTTGACACATCCTAAGGGAGACAGACAAATAGTTGAGCAAGCAAGAAAGGGACTCAGGGCTAACCTTTGATTTCCTCAATTCATTCCTTACACAGCATATATGAAAGTAACATTTAAAAATAACATTCAGCAGTGACGAAAAGATGAGGGAACGCCAGCATCTCTGTGCTTAGACTGAATTAAATCATTTCTAAATAACACAATAAGAAGAAAACATTGGAATTAAGATTTCTCAGCCAGAGAAGGTACTGATATACAGTAGGTCCTAACACTGTTTAAACTATTCTTTACAGTGGAAAATGAAACAAATTGAAAACAGAAATAAAATGACAAGTTCACAGTAAGAATAACATCACCATCAGCATAGACCAGGATCCCATAAATCAACTTGTATTGATTGCTTCAAACCGGTTACAATCTTCAAATCCAATGTTTTAATTCACCTCTCTTCACAACCTAATCTATCTGTTACAAGCAGAGCTCCAAGGGCCCATGAAACCAATATTTACAATCAAGAGTTTTCCACTCAGAAACAGCTACAGCGCTTCAGCAATTACATTGACAACCAACTAATCCAACCCCTCGCTCATCTTCTTCTGGAGTATATATAGAAGGATGAGGAGGTGAGATCTGATAAAAAGATCTCAAATACAATTAATGCATAATTAATGTCTTCCTGACCCCGTGAGGTTCGATGAAGAAATTCTACAGGTGTTACATTGCATTAATGTGTTTATACTTAAGAAGTAAGCTCGAAGAGAGCTTTTGTTGACCTTTGAGGCTCCGCATACTATTAGGGCTATTCTGCAAATATTCTGGAATAAAATCTGGTGCAGAAATAACTTCTTGGTTGTTCCGAGGCATAATATCTGATCTTGTTCAATAAATTCGGCCTCTGACTGATCGTTCTGAGGCAATAGGTGGCACTGGGGTGGTTGAGGAATCAATTCGCCTCAAAGTATGGCGGTGGAGGTGATCTGTCTGATGAACACTTTTAGGTTTTGCTTTAATCCGTGTTCTGAGCCGGGGATTAGGCTTTTGATAACCATCTTAGCCGTAATCCCGCCAATTTATTCAAAAAACTGCTGCTTTGGTTCATTCTGTCTTCAAAACCTGATACTCTTTCTCTGCTCTGACATCGATGGCATTCTTCGAGCTTTACAGGGATATGCGGCAACCAAAGCTCATGAAACTTTGTTGATATCATTGTTCTTCTCCGTATGACAGATTCCCTGGACAAATCGGAAGGATTGGAGTCGTCACCCTCATCCTTTAGATTTTCATAAAATACGAAGAAAAACCTTAAAAACCTGCAAAATACAAGAAAAATGAGGAAATCCTGCGTTATATGGATAAACTGCATCGGAAGTCGTGCGGGAAAATGGAGAGATCGGGACCGTTGATTGTATCGCGATCAACGGTTGGGAGCAAATTGAACAGTCAACGGGGAAAAAGGTAGACTGTACAACGGAATCGGGAGAACAAATGAGAGCCGTCGATCCATGGAGATCGACGGTGGGGATCGGCTCTTGAATGCGCCGGGGAAGCTTTAACGAGCGGGCGAGTTCGTTAAAGGGTGAGCGGAAAAGGCAGTCAAGGACCGTCGGATGGGAGGGCCCAGATCCGACGGTGGGGATGAATCCCGCTGCGGGGCCATAGGGCGAGGTTTAACGCGCGGGCAATAGACATGGAACGGCGGTTTTGGGGGTGAGGTGGAGAACACGTGTCGGCCAGCGTGTGGGATCGCTGGCCGACGGCACAAAACTGCTTCCGGACGACAGGCGGTGCGGGCACGAAACAGGCGGAAACGAAAAACAGCGCGGCGAAGGGGGGGGGGTCCACCGGATGACGGGATACACTCCGCGCCGTCGATCCGAGGGACAGATCGACGGCCGAGCTTTAATAGATTTTCTTTGGTGGAAAAATAAAATATTCCCAGTTGTTTACAAAGGTTTTCAATGTTTCGGAGTGATAATTATTTACGAGGATTTAAGCGCTGGCGGTCTTAGCACACGGTTACGAGGCGGGGGGACATGGATGGAGAGAAAGGAGGGAGCAGCACGAGGGGCTAAAGCTTGCGCAAAGCATTATGTTTCTATGGTTTTTTAATGATTTTTGCAAGAGGAGAAAGGCTCCGATAGGTCAAAAAGTGGGTTTTTTAACCTTAGGAAATGAGATTGATGGAGGAATAAGGGAGATAAGAGGGTTTGATGGGTTTTTTATGGATGAAATGAGACTTGAAGAAACGAAGGAAAGGTGGAAGAAGGGGAGAGGGAAAAGGAGAAGGATGCAGTAACGTTTGATTAGGATTTTCATGGGACATCAGAGGTAGAGAGGATGAAGAGTATGCAGAACCAATCAGTAGTTTAGACTCTTACCAACAGACTTCAAGCACCAACAATTTTCAGGATTGAATTTGTTTCTTGAAGGCTGCAAAGAATGTTTAGCCACCAACTGATATGATTGAAAAATATAGGTGGCTAACAGTGGCTCCACTTGGGGATGGTGCCTTCTTGAAGGCATCAAGAATTCAGACTTGATTTCTCTGGGATGCTGACTGGTGTCTGACCCAGCACTTGCTCTTTCTTGTCTTCTGGACAGAATAATGTCAGTTATGAAAGAGAGATGAATTTCATCAATACAACTTCTACCTACCCCAATCCTACTGATCTAACATTTTTTCTTCATCAGAGTGCACTTGGATTGGCAAACTCTTAACACAACATTTTATTCTTTTGAAAGCAGGAAATCTAATCTACTTCTACTCCTTATTTCTCCCTGAACTCAGATTAAACAGTTGAGCTCAGATATTCCTCTACCTATTCTATTGTTTGTTGGGATTAAACAGTCCAACAAACTTTCATTCTCTAAATTCTACAACAGAAATTTAAAAAATAGCCAAGTCAAGATTGAGATATTTGACTTGCTATGATCTATGGCATAAAGACAAGCTGCACATAGATTATTATTTGCAGAAAAATTTAAATCAAAACAGAAGGCTTAAGATCTGAAAATTTTCTCATTATGGCCTTCTCTCATATTCACAGCTCTGTTTTTTCTTTTCAGTGAGCTATCTTTGCTTCTCTTCTGGTTCAAATTTTGAGCGAATTAGAACCAGGTCTTTTCTCTTTGACTCAGAAATTGGAGTAGTTTTGAGTCAGTTTTTGGAAACTTTGGTTCAGATTTTGAGTTTGTTTGAACCTTCATTTCTACCCTAATCTATCTACTGATAAGCCAAGATTAAACAGTTTGGCAAATCAAATTTGCTACCCTATCAGCAGAAAATTGAAAGGTAATTGGTCAAGATTAAACAGTTTGACCAATTAGAAGTGTGTTTCAAGGAGTGGCACTTAAGCTTGCACACTTTCAGATTCATTTCTCTTTTTGGCATGGGGCCTTGCCTTTCTTGTTTTTCATTTCTGCCCTCTTTTCTTTCTTTCTTTGTTTTTGTATTTTTTGATTTTTCATAACTTTAAATGCAATGGTGGATGAAATATTTACAGCGGAAAAAAGGCAAAAGGCTTCAAACATGAAATAATTTAAGACAGGTAATGCTTAAGCATCCTGCCATTGACAGGACCCCCAAACAATTCTGCTCCATTCAGCTCTTGTAAGAAAAATGCATTGTTTCCAGCAACTGAATGAATGGAGTAAGGGCCAAGCCACAGATTGTCAAATTTACCATGCTTTCCCTTGTCCTCCCTCTTTGAGTCCCACTTTAAAACTTTGTCCCCAATCTTGAAATTGCTGGCCTTTGTTCTTTTGTCAAATATCTTCTTGATATTGTCTTGCTTCTGTAATGCTTTGTTGTACACTTCCTCTCTGGTTTGCTGAAGATGAATGGTCTGATTTATTCTTCTGATTATGTCAT
This sequence comes from Pinus albicaulis, assembly GCA_034641835.2. NCBI lineage: Eukaryota > Viridiplantae > Streptophyta > Pinopsida > Pinales > Pinaceae > Pinus > Pinus albicaulis. The sequence goes on along the minus strand of CM076575.1, from coordinate 1,904,840,940 downwards.
TTTCTTCAGTCTGCAACTCTTGAATTAACTTCATAACTGGTACACCAAGGCTGTTAGGAAAAACTGCATCTGTACCATACACAAGCTAGAAGGGTGACATACCAATAGATTTCTTCAAAGTTAATCTGTCAGCCCAAAGTGCATGGATCAACTTTGTGTGCCAAGACTTCTTGTTGTCCTCCAACAGTTTCTTTATTATGTTCACTAAGCTTTTGTTGGAAGATTCTGCAAGTCCATTACCTTGAGGGTAATAGGCTGTGGAGTGTCCCAATGTTATCTGGTATTTATGACAGAATTCCACCATTCTCTTTGACCCAAATGCTGCAGCATTATCTGTAATGATTTTGGTAGGACAACCAAATCTGGAAATGATATTGGTTTCTATGAATTTTATGATAACTGAATCATTGGCCTGTCTACAAGGAATGGCTTCTATCCACTTAGTGAAATAGTCTGTGGCAGTAAGGATCCACCTATGTTGAGCAGAAGATGATGGATGGATTTCTCCTATGAAGTCAAGTCCCCACTGTTGGAAAGGGGCTTCAACAGTGATTGGATGCAGAGGAAGGGGTAGTAATTTTCTCTTGCCCTCGAACAATTGGCATTTATGGCAAGTGGTTGTAAGTTTGTGCACATCAGGAAAAAGAGTAGGCCAATAGAAACCAGCCCTCAAAATTTTGTTGGCTGTTGACTTCCAGTACAAATGGCCTCCACACTCTCCTTCATGGAATTCCTGTTTAATATTTTCTGCATCAAACTCAGGCAAACATTTAAGCAATATACCACTAGCATTTTTGCAATAAAGACATTTATCAATAATGAAATAGTTTACAGCTTTTAACTTTAGGAATCTTGCCTTTGTTTTAGATAAACCAGGAGGTGCGTTTAAGTTAAGCAAAATATAAACAATATCAGTATACCAAGGAGAATTCGCAAAATAATCTTCAACAATGGGAGTTGAGAATTCTTCCTGTTCATCCAAAGTATTAATCATATTAATATCAAGAACCTCACAATTTGATTCAGCCATTAGCCTAGCTAGACCCTGACCTTTGATAAGCTTTGTGGGTTTAATCTCTAAATCATATTCAAGAATAACAGCAATCCACTTACCTCTCTTACCATCTGGATCCTGGGTTAGAATGTCCTTTACAACTGAATTTGGGACAAAGGCAATAATGTGTGAGTGAAGGATGTATACCCTGAAGTTTTTTAAAGCTTTTACCAAAGCAAAAGCCTGTTTTTCCATAATGTTATACTTCAAAGGGGCATCCCTCAATGCCTTGCTAAAGAATGCAATGGGCTGCTCTTGTCCTTGTGGATTTTTCTGTAAAAGGACAGCAGCTATAGTATGTTCTGATGCAAATGAGAAGATATAAAAATATTTTGAAAAATCGGGACTTATGAGAACCGGTGTTTTGGTTAACGCTTGTTTCACCAGCTCAAAGGATGTCTTTGCTTCCGAGGTCCATTTTACCCCTTGCTCCTTCTTCAACATGTTTGTGATATTCCTAAGGAGCTCAGCCAAGTTGGGGATGAACCTTCTCAAAAAGTTAATCTTTCCTATGAAAGACTACAACTCTTTGATATTTCGAGGATGAGAGATTTGCAATATGGCCTCAATCCTCATGGGATCAATCTTTATGCCCTGCTCGGAAATGATATGCCCAAGAAGCTTACCTTCTTGGAGACCAAATAATGTTTTCTTGGGGTTCAAAGATATCCCAAACTTTCTGCACCTCTCGAAAACTTTCCTCAAATGTTCTAAGTGTTCTTCATCTGTTTTTGAAAACACAGTTACATCATCAAGATAGATAATGATGAAGAAGCCTAATTCTTCCGAGAATGCTATGTCCATGGCTCTCTGAAAGGTTGCTCCGGCATTCATTAAACCAAAAGGCATTTTCACATACATGAAAGTGCCCCATGGTGTAGTAAAAGTTGTCTTTAATTGATCATCAGGGTGGACTAGGACTTGATTATACCCTGAATAGCCATCCAGCAAAGAAATTCTTTTAGACCCCACCACCCTTTGCAAAATATGATCCATCTTGGGCAAAGGGTAGTTGTCTTTCAATGAAGCTTTGTTTAAATTTCTGAAGTCTATACAAAGCCTGATTTCTCCAGTCTTTTTCCTAACTGACACCAGATTAGATACCCACTCAGAATATCTAATAGGGACAATAATGCCAGCATCATGCATCTTCATAATTTCCTTCTTAACCAATGGCAACTGGACAGGGTTGATTCTGCTCAGTTTTTGTTTGAATGGTTTTTGGTTTTCTTTAAGAGGGATTTTGTGTTGTATTATTTCAGTGTCATAGGATTTAAGATCTTCGTAACTCCATGCAAAAACATCAGAAAATTCTTTAAACAGCTCTAAGTATTTAAGTTTAATGTGAGCTAGTATAGTTTTAGACAGTTTGATTAATCTTGGTTTTTCCTCACTGCCTATATTACATTCTTCCACTTCAGTTTCTACAGGTTCCAGTTTTGGTTTGTTGGCCACATCATCAAAATCAAACAGTTCCTCTAGAGGGGCCAAACCCTTGGGCAGACTATCAGTACTAGAATGCAGATTTTCCATTTCTTCTGTTTTAGATTTTGCACTTAATTCTGTTTGGCTTCTAGATGAGATAGTCTGAAGGTTTATATCTACCAGCTGTGGAGATGGTTCTTCTTCACCAAGAAAATTTTCTTCACTGCAGTCTGTATCATAGTCTGAATCTGAACTATGGGGTTCAAACTCATTTCTGAATTGCATGAAGTCTTCTATTTGTTTATCTCCATCGAATACCTACCAATATTTCTTGTTATCTGGGATAGCTGGTCTGAATTTTATCTGAGAGGTGTCATCATACAGCATTGGGCAGGTTCTAGCAGCAAAGGCTAAATTGTGGGCTGCTATGTTTCTTTTTCTTGGGACAAAAGATAAGGTGTACTCCTCAAATGTTTTTAAAAGATCAATGACATCATTCCTGTAGGCCCTAAGTCTGGGGTGATTTGCATTGTACTCCCCATTGATTTGCCTAATGATTAATTCAGAATCCCCATATACATCAATTCTCTTGGCACCTAATTTTTTCAAAAGATGCAAGCCTAAGAGAAGGGATTCATATTCTGCTATGTTGTTGGAACACTGAAAGTTTAATTTGCATGAGATACATTCTGTATGATTATTTTCAGTGTTGGTAATCCAGACACCTGCACCAGCATTTGTTTTGGTGCATGACCCATCAAAATACATAGTCCAGAGAGGCAGATTTTCAGTTTGGTGAATGGACGTTGTATCATTTGATTCCTCAAGTTTTTCATCGGGTTGAGGACTGTCTTTCTGACCATCAAGTTTTGAGCTCAAAGGATTGATAACTTGGAGTTCTGGGTCTGTGTTAAGTTTGCTAGGATCTTCAGACACAATAGACCGTTTCGGCATTCCAACATTGTGTTCCCCTTCTTTTATTTCAACCATCGATGCTATTGAAGCAATTTGTTCTGTGAGTGCTTCATTATTGAACATGATAAAAGAATCAAGGCTTGTGTTTATAGCATAGAGAGGAGAGTTTTGGGGCCGATCCTGGCTTATTACTGTGTACTGCATGTGGGATTCCCTATAAAGCTTCCTAGTTTGATTGAAAACAGGGATAGTTGCATAGGTCATGTCCATTTGCATGGTTCCCTGTAACTTAGCCCCCCAAGACCTTGATAAAAGCATTCCATACTTTGGGGGGACATCAGCCACAACAACATCCATGACTAAACATTTAGCTGGAATTTGGGCTAGATTAACACAGAGATCTTTAATCAATCCAAGACAATTAACCCTACTTGAGTCAAAGGAGTACAGGTCTTTGTAAGGTCTGGTAATTTCAAGACCCAGGCCTTCCATTACAGCTTTTGGCATTAAATTATGGGAAGCTCCTGAATCATGCATAGCATTATGCGGAATTTTGTCATGAATGTTTAGGCTTACATAAAAGGGAGGGACAGGACCTTCTTGGAACTTTCCTTCAATCTTTGGACCAAAAATAAGCTCTGGTTGGTCATCATTAAGATTGAGAGTATCTTCATTATCTTCTAAGTTTAAAGCCTTCAAAATTTTAGACCTATATACATGCTGGGCAGCTAACTCAGTCAAAGGAACAGAGATTTTAATCTTTGAGATTTCCCGTTCTAGGCTGAAAAGGCTTTGATTCTTCAAAGTATTGACTTCAGCCTTGTTTACTGCCATTTTATCAGCAACAACAGCTTGCTGATTTGGTTTATCTACAATTGGAACAGTTGTTCTACCAGGAGTAATAACTGAGGTGCTAGTACTGCTAATGTTTGCACTCTGTTTTTCGATGTTTTGAGTGTCTTTCTCTTTATCATTACCAGAATCAACAGCTACCGTTTTGTCCTTTGGTTTGATTGTTTTAGACTTGGTTGCAGTGCTATTTTGAGAAGGTTTTTCAGAGGTTTTATTGTTGGGGGTTTGTTGATTAGATCTACTTCTGAGTTCATATTCCCTTAAAGGCTCTATGACAGCGTTCTCCATGTTTTGATAGCTATTCTCAGCATCATTTCTTCTGTCATCATAAGGTGTATAAAGACCTTGTTTATTATCATAATGAACCTCAAAGTCATCATCATCTACCCCAAACAAGTTTATATCATCTTCCTCTGTTATTTGATCTGTTTGTTCAACCTCACTTAAAAAATTCTGATGAAAGGGAGGAATGACCTGCTGATCATCTTCCCTGGGTCTGTTTGGAGGCTGATTTCTTCTAAGATTCTGATTCTGGTTTTGGTTTCTGTTTTGAGGAGCGTTTTGATTTAGACTTGCTTGTGCTCTCTCTAGAATGCTCATTTTATTCATCATTTCTTCCATCATTCTTTCCATCTTTGAGCTCGAAGTAGAAGGGGTGGATTCCTCTCTAAAAGATACTCTCTTTTCAGCTTTCATCCTTGCTCTTTTCTCCATGAGGTTCACCTCCACAGAAAGAGCACCTCTTTGCATATCTTCAAGGGTTGCAAAGACTCTTTCTTTGAGCGAATATGTCATGTCTGGATCAAACCCTTCTGGAAATTTTTTTAAGGCTGATCCCTGAGGAGGTTTCAGTTCAGGGGAAAGTGCATTATACACACTGTTGAATCTGGTACAATAAGCTTGTACACTTTCCCCAGGGTTCCTGTGGAGATTGTTATAGTCGGCAAGGACTTGGAGAGGGTTCTTCCTTACTTCCCATTTGTTTAAGAAGGTTTGATGGAAGGCTTGGAGATCGTTAATACTATGGGGGGTTAAACCTTTAAACCATTTTCTCACTTCTCCCCCCAAACTTTGAGCAAACAGTCTGATTTTAACATATTCATTATCAATTTCATTTCTGTCAAAGTAGTCATTCATCTTGTCCACATGTTGAGATGCTGTTATGGTATTATTAGCATCATATAATGGAATTTTGGACTGATAATCTTGTGGAAGATTGACTAATGGTACAGGAAGGACTAAGGGAGCATACCATGCTGCCATGATATGTGGTGGGGGTGGGTTTACAAATGGAGGTGTGGTTTGAAGTGGAGTGGTTTGAACGGTGGATGAAAGATGAACAAAAGTGGAAGGAACAGCAGTAGCCCTCTGAGCTGATCTCGGATGAGAGACACCTAGATTATGTAGGAAATGTAAATCCGGAGGTGTTGATTCTCTATTGCCAAGAGTCTCGCTGGTTTCGGGCGATGAAAGGGTAGGCTCAGGATCTAACTGGTCTAAATCACCAAATGACCTAGTTCTGAATGGGTTTAATAAGTCAATTTGTGATTCATGGAGAGCTGAAAGGCTTTCAGGGACTGAATTGGCTCTTAGGGGTGGTCTGAAAATAGTTGGGGATTGTATCCAAGGAGACTTCCTAAGAATTCTTTCCAGGTTGTCAACTATTTCAGGAGGATCTGGGTCAGGATGGGCTCTAGTATGAATCTTTTTAGGAGCCACAATGTTTATGTGATAAGACCCAATCTAAACAAGAAAAGTTCGACCAGATATGACAATCTTTAGACGATTAATTAATCTGTATTCTCAAATCGAATCCTGCAGTCTTCTAACTGAGTTCGAAGGATTTAATAACGATAAAGGTTCTTCTCGGTGGAGTCTTAAGGTCTGCTCAGGATGGTGGAGTCGCCAGGTGGAAGGCTCAAAGTGTTTTCCAAGGAGTAGACTATCCAACACAGTGTTTATGAAACATTCCTTTTCAGAAATATCTTGAAACACAACAAACTCTAACCAGAGATTGACTGGGAGGGCATTCACCAGATATGTCACCCCCAAAGAGGATGAGATCCAGAGGCTACCTGGCCCTTTCCAGACTCTGTCTAAGAGTATAGGGTAAAACACATCAAAGACGTAGACAAGATATCAAAACTAGTGTTTCACTACCAATCTGAAATGTTTTTGGTATTTTCTGAATTGTTTATATTGTGGTTTAAAAGAATGTCCTAACTTTGCCTCAAAACTTAGCTACGGTTATGAAACAAAGATAGTCTATCCTTGTGGCTAAGCTAGCTGATTTTCCAAGGTTAGATAAAAACCTAAAAGAATCCTAGGATTGACCTAGTTTGTCACTGATTCAATTGATCTTCATCTTAATTACCATTTTCTTGGTAGTGCTTGGAAAGGCTGCTTTTTACTCTCAAGATGTTGTATGAAGATTCTGGGTAAGGAGTTCCCCAGCGGAGTCGCCATAAATGTTATTTCCTGGTGGCTCAGCTGCAAAATAGAACAATTGTCATGGAACCAGAGATTTTGAGTTAAAGTTTCCCCAGTGGAGTTGCCAGAAATGTTAGGTCTCTGTAACAAGCAAGATTGGCAAAGTCCGATCACAGAGTTAACATCATTTCAACCAACTTTGGGATTCTAGGATCTAGCCCTCCTGAATCCAGAGAGGGATCTCTCCAATATGTACAAAGATGGATATTGTCTTTGAAGTTTGGGGTGATGGTATTAGGCTAGTTATGAAGGCCAAGGGTTTTGTTTGGTTCTCTCAGATGGTTGAACATAGTTGTTGTCTGAGGCGGAAAGATCTATATGCAAATAGGTTCAAAGGTGAGAAGTTGCAAGCAAACAAAATAAACTTTGATTCTGAAGAAAGATGATGGCAAGTTTTCAATCCATTGGGCTATGGAGTCATAAGAGAATTTAATTGAAACATTCAGGTTCAAGAGGAATCTATGGGGCAAGTCATCTATGCCTAAGGATCTCTTTAAGGTTTGATTTATGGAATGGGGTGATACAAAAAGAAAGGGAATTAACAGATACAGAACAAAGAGCAGCCCAGGATCTGGTAAGTACTTTGAAACTAGCTAGCCTTTGACCAGGCACTTAAGAAAAACATAGAAGCAAACTAGGATCTGGTAAGTACTTTGAAACTATCCAGCCTTTGATACACTTCTAATAGAACACAGATTAAAAACAGAGGGAAACTTGAAGGTAACCTTTGGAGCAGAGACTAGCGGGCATGGCTCACCTTTCTCCTCATCTTAGTTCTCCTTTACTCAGTTGCTTCCAAGACAATCACCAAGATAACACAGAATGGCCCAAGATTTGATAAGTACTTCGAAACTAGTCAGCTTTTGACACATTCTAAGGGAAACAGACAGATAGTTGAGCAAACAAGAAAGGGACTCAGGGCTAACCTTTGATTTCCTCAATTCATTCCTTACACAACATGTATGAAAGTAACATTTAAAAATAACATTCAGCAGTGACGAAAAGATGAGGGAATGCCATCATCTCTGTGCTTAGACTGAATTAAATCATTTCTAAATAACACAATTAGAAGAAAACATTGGGTTAAAGATTTTTCAGCCAGAGAAAGTCACTGATGCTCAGCAAACTCTAACACTGTTTAAACTGTTCTTTATAGTGGATAATGAAACAAATTGAAAACATAAATAAAATGACAAGTTACAGTGAGAATAACATCACCATCGGCATAGACCAGGATCCCATAAATCAGCTTGTATTGATTACTTCAAACCGGTTACAATCTTCACATCCAATGTTTTAATTCACCTCTCTTCACAACCTAATCTATCTGTTACAAGCAGAGCTCCAAGGGCCCATGAAACCACTATTTACAGTCAAGAGTTTTCCGCTCATAAACAGCTACAGCGCTTCAGCAATTACATTGACAACCAACTAATCCAACCCCTCACTCATCTTCTTCTGAAGTATTTATAGAAGGATGAGGAGGTGAGATCTGATAAAAAGATCTCAAACACAATCAATGCAGAATTAATGTCTTCCTGACCCCGTGAGGTTCAATGAAGAAATTCTACAGGTGTTACATTGCATTAATGCGTTTATATTTAAGAAGTAAGCTCGAGGATAGCTTTTGTTGACCTTTGAGGCTCTGCATACTATTAGGGCTATTCTGCAGATATTCTAGAATAAAATCGGGTGCAGAAATAACTTCTTGGTTGTTCCGAGGCATAGTATCTGATCTTGTTCAATAAATTCGGCCTCTGACTGATCGTTCTGAGGCAATAGGTGGCACTGTGGTGGTTGAGGAATCAATTCGCCTCAAAGTATGGCAGTGGAGGCGATCTGTCTGATGAACACTTTTAGGTTTTGCTTTAATCCGTGTTCTGAGCCGAGGATTAGGCTTTTGATAACCGTCTTAGACGTAATCCCCGCCAATTTATTCATAAAACTGCTGCTCTGGTTCATTCTGTCTTCAAAACCTGATACTCTTTCTCTGCTCTGACATCGATGGCATTCTTCAAGCTTTACAGGGATATGCGGCAACCAAAGCTCATGAAACTTTGTTGATATCATTGTTCTTCTCCGTATGACAGATTCCCTGGACAAATCGGAAGGATTGGAGTCGTCACCCTCATCCTTTAGATTTCATAGAATACGAAGAAAAAACCTTAAAAACCTACAAAAAACAAGAAAAATGAGGAAATCCTGCGTTATATGGATAGACTGCATCGGAAGTCGTGCGGGAAAATGGAGAGATTAGGACCGTTGATCGTATCGCGATCAACGGTTGGGAGCAATTTGAACAGTCAACGGGGAAAAAGGTGGACTGTACAACGGAATCGGGAGAACAAATGAGAGCTGTCGATCCGCAGAGATCGACGGTGGAGATCGGCTCTTGAACGCGCCGAGGAAGACTTAACGAGCGGGCGAGTTCGTTAAAGGGTGAGCGGAAACGGCGACCAGGGACCGTCGGATGGGAGGGCCAAGATCTGACGGTGGGGATGAATCCCGCTGCGGGGCCATAGGATGAGGTTTAACGTGCGGGGAATAGACATGGCACGACGGTTTTCGGAGTGAGGTGGAGAACACGTGTCGGCCAGCGTGTGGGATCGCTGGCCGACGGTATAAAACCGCTTCCGGACGAAAGGTGGTGCGGGCATAAACCGGCGAAAATGGAAAACAGCGCGGCGAAAGGGGGGGTCCACCAGATGACGGGTACACTCCGCACTGTTGATCCATGGGATAGATCGACGGCGGAGTTTTAATATGATTTTCTTTGGTGGAAAAATAAAATAAACCCAATTTTGCGTTTTACAAAGGTTTTCAATGTTTTCGGGTGATAAATTATTTCTGAGGATTTAAGCGCCTGGCGGTCTTAGCACACGGTTCTGGCGGGGGGCCATATGGATGGAGAGAAAGGAGGGGCTTAGCCTGAGGGGCTAAAGCCTAATGCATAGAAAACGTATGTTTTTCTATGGTTTTTTAATGATTTTTGCAAGAGGAGAAAGGCTCCGATAGGTCAAAAAGTGGGTTTTTTAACCTTAGGAAATGAGATTGATGGAGGAATAAGGGAGATAAGAGGGTTTGATTGGTTTTTTATGGATGAAATGAGACTTGAAGAAACGAAGGAAAGGTGGAAGAAGGGGAGAGGGAAAAGGAGAAGGATGCAGTAATGTTTGATTAGGATTTTCATGGGACATCAGAGGCAGGGAGGATGAAGAGTATGTAGAACCAATCAGTAGTTTGTGATCTTACCAACAGTCTTCAAGCACCAACAAGTTTTCAGGATTGAATTTGTTTCTTGAAGGCTGCAAAGAATATTTAGCCACCAACTGATATAGTTTGAAAAATATAGGTGGCTAACAGGGGGATCCATATTGATGATGACAACAATCTTGGCTGGATTAACCATTAGTCCTTGTTGATAGACAATATGTCCCAACAAAATACCAAAGGGGATGTAGAATATACACTTCTTCAAGTTTAGAGAAATATGGTACTGTCGACAAGTTTCTAGCATCAACTGCATGTTGGAAACATGTTTCTTCAAGAGCCCAAAAAGAGTCCAATCATCAAATTACACCTCTAAGAATTTGTGGATATAGTCTTTGAAAGCAATGACTACTACGTGCGGAAATATGGATGGAGCATTATTAAATCCAAATGGCATAACAGTATATTGGAATGAACTCCATTCAGTAGCAAAGGTAGTCTTGCTTCGATCTTCATGCGCGATCCTTGTCTGATGATATCCATAAAATACATCTGTAAATGAATAGGCTTCCTAATGTCCTACATTTCTTAAGACCTCATCTAAGAATGGGGTTGGAAAAGGATCATGCACACAAGCATCATTTAATTTACACAAGTCAAAACATATCCTTATTTCACCATTTGTTTTCTTTTCTTGGGCTACCATGGGACTCACCCACTCTGATTCTTCTACTCGTTCAACAATTCCTGAAAAAACCATATTTGCTAGTTCTTCCTTAACCTTTTGATTATAATTTGGGTTCAATCTGTAACGGCACTGCTTGATAGTCCTAGAATCTTGTTTCAAAGTAATTTTCATCACACCAAGATCTCCAATAATCCCTTTTAACTCAGAAAATTTAGTAAGGAATAATTCTTGTTACTCAGTGAGAAGTTCTGCAATCTTATCCAATGTATCTTCACCCTAATAATCTCCTATATCGGAAAAATTAGGCTAATATTCGGTTCCAATATTAACTTGCCTGGTTTTAATAGGTTCAATAACATCTGGTAATGCAATCTTAGGTATAGCAACTGCGTGTTGACCCTCAAACTTAGGAATGTTAATATTTCTTAGATCCTCCTAGTTGTCTTCAGAGATCACATTTAGGCATTCAACTGCAGCGTGTAACTACACATTCCATTCTGGTGAGGCCCATACCACCGATTCTTTTGGAATATCAAAGATAATATCTTGAATCTCATGTAATTCCTCATCAACACTCTTGAACCCACTTTCAAAGATGAAAGTAAAAATGAAGCTTTCTTTCAACGCAATTCATTCAACAGTACCATGTCGCAGCTCAGTATCCAAGTACCAATTCATGGGTACCCTGCCTAATGTATTGATGAATATGTTAACCCATTTTGGCTGCGGTTCTTCTAGTTAAATTATCCAAATGAATGCACAGATCCTCTACGCCTAAGTATGTTCCTTTCATTTGAGTGATGGGGCTACCAAATCGCATGCACATCATTCCATGGAAGTCCATCCAAGTAGCAATACTCTCTCTGTGAGTTCCCCACCAGTGTGCTGGGTTGCGCACAGAGCTAAATCGAATGCATAGAACCATTGTTCCTATGGAACATCCTTTTCCATTGCATCTAAAAAAAATTGACATCTCATATGCCATCATAATAGGGAATTTCACGTACCTCATAAGTTATACATCGTAGAGATCTGGTAACTTGTTTACAACGCAGTGTGAATACTTTGTGTAAGAAATTCTGCTGGTTTTCCAATTCTTCATCTGAGTCTTTCAAGCACGAACTATCCTTCTTCCAACTAAGCCGACCATCTGTTGTGGGATTGATGCAATCCTCATCCCTCGCAGTCAATTTGTACACATGATCGATATCATCTTTGACATAGTCATTGCGCACTGCCTCTGTGTACATTTATCCTTCTGCTGGATCTAGAGGGACCACAACCCTTGTCCCATTTCTTTCAAATAACATGCTCCCGCACTCGAGGTTAATAATAACATCCATGTCAAAAGCCCAGTCTAAGCCTTGTAGTGCAGGATACGGGTTTGTATCAGAAACAATCTTAATGACTTCAAAATCAACAAACACCTTGACTCCTTCAATGTTAACTACTGTCCTAGGGAGTCTTCCCATGGGGATAATATTCTGCTAGTTAGCCATGAAAAATTGAAATGTGGACCATTTGAGCTCAGGTTCTCCCATTATTTTCCATTTTTTCTTAGGTATTACATTTGCATCTGATCCATATCCAAAATGACTTGGTGCATCTCAAAGTCTCCTATTTGAGCAGTTAAGCGTGTTTCCCGTCCAGTCCTCCTCTTGCTTTTGTAGATTTTCTTGACAACCCTATGTTCCTTTTGAGGTTGTCCCTTCGGGGGTTGTTCCTTCTCAACGCAATTATCAATTAATGTTTTCATATTTTCAACTGCCTTCTTATTGCGCAGAAGTTTAATACAAGCATGTAGGAACATTTTTAGCTCAACTAGATCGGTCTCCTTGGTAATATCAATAGTTTTAATCACTAATTTTGATGTCGATGCACCAGGGTCCATAAAATACTTCTTTTATTCATTAAAAGTATCATTTTCCTTCTATAAGTTAAATCCTTCCTTCTTCTCAGGAGCGTTCCAAACCCAGACATCTATATCAGGTTTCTTACCTTCAACTTTGTTTTCACCAACTCTTACACCACTTCTAGTCAAAATATTAATGCTAGGCTCTTCATCGCGTGGCTCTGCCCTCATCATCTGAACATCTTGTGTAGGTGTCACAATCTTCTTCTCCTGCATCTTTGCAAACAACACATGGAAATATTCAATTACATGGTCAAACTACTGATAATTCCTACATGATTACTATGTTGGGTTTGTGCAGTCGTGCACGAAGTGGTTGGATTCTCCACAATTATAGAAAATGATCTGGCCTCTTCCCCAACCAACTCCTCCTCCTCTTCCATGCCCTCAACCCTGAATTCCCCCGCACCCAGAGGGTGACGTGGGTGAATCTTGACCCCTATTTTCTGATTGCATCTTGTAGGTCATAGATTGGTCAATCATTAGGTCAAAATTGTGACACTGCATCTCATCATGGCCTACAGATCAACAAAATTTGCAATAGAGTTGCTTCTCCATCGAAATATATTTATGCAACCTAGGGCAATAGATTGTAGGGTGTTGTCCGGCTACTTGAGGTATTGTGTACCATATTGTAGGGTTCACACCTGGTGGTGCTCCAACCCCTGAATTAGGTTTGATCAGACTCGGTCCTCCAACAGCCAGATATTCACCAAATGCGGGGCATTGCTCCTTGTATTGTCATTCAGCTTTGAAGCACATGCACCATATCTCTGCTCGCACTTCCTTTCCATTCTCCTTCCGCAAGATTTGTATTTCTAAGTGTAGGGTAGCCAATTAACTCTGAATCTGTTGAACCCTGGCCTGCACATTCTGGACTAGAGAAACCTCCAACTTCATTGAGATTTCCACAACTTCAACCTGGGACACGATCTTCTATTGAGACAAAGGCAGATGAAAATATGGTAGTAACATTACAATGAACCATTCCTTATATTGATCATCAATAATAGTGAAGCCTCCCTCTCTAATGATGTGTTTTAACTGTTGATCTGCTTCCCATATGGTCTCATTCTATTCTTGATGAATATATTTTAATTTGGTAAGACATTGAGCATATGACTTTGGATTTCAGAATTGTTCCTTCAATGCATCTTTGAGATTATCTATTGTTGCATTAGGGTTATTTTATATAAAACTCATATACCAGTCCAGTGCGTGCTCTTAAAATGCAGTAGCGAGATGTGCCTTCTTAACATCATCATCATTAATATGTTATACCTTCCACACAGCCTTTGCAATGAGCCAAAACTATTCAGTGTCTTCATTTCTGACACCCTTAAAAGTCTGCATCTTAATACAGTTAGCCATATCGAATACTCGTGGTGGAGGTGGAGGTGGAGTGGGATGGAGTGTATTGTGAGGTGGATTTGGGAGTGGGGTGGATGGGATCTGAAGCACAGTTTTAGCCCTTACCTCAGACTGTGTAGATTCACCAGAGCTACTTGTTTCAAACTCTTTGTCACTGTCATATTTTCCTTGGAGGGGACTGTACACAAAATCTCCGTCCGAATGTGTATTGTAAATTTTCCTACTGCACGTAGATCTAGGTTGAACTCTTTTAAATATTCACTCACTATGGTTGCACAAAGTACCCTTTTCACATAAGATTATTTTAAACCACAAATTTAAATAGCGCAAGAACTTACCTAGAGGACCTTTGAAAAACATTCTTTGAGCTTCAGAATATGACACAAAGGCATCAATAGAAAATTCAGAGACAAATCCACCCAGAATGTTGTGGATCGATTAATCTAATGCATAGGTGATATTATTGCTATATTTTTCCAATTGCTAAATCAACTCGGGAGTCCAATTGGTTACTGCGTCGTCCTTCTAGCAGGTCTGAAACTCAGTAAGCCGAGATAACCACTTGTGCAGTTCTATTGCAAAGGACGCAAAGAAACTTTCGTGCTGCTCCGTATAAATAAATCTTTGTTCCCACTCTTCAGCAGATAATCGTGGATTCATATTCTCTTGGATCGTGAATTCATGCACGTTTCTATCCAATCAATCTTGTAATTCAGGCTTAGTCGGATGCCACAACATCAAACCTCCCTAAAAAAGATCCCGATATTGGAAACACAACTATTTTTTTGGCTTAAGGGGTCCTGACTCAGGTTCATAGTGTTCTACGCAACCAAAAAAACCCTCCAACTACTGGCCCTTCCGGTAGTGATCTGCTTGCGTAGACCAAAGTGTCACCAGAAGCAGTATGGGGGGGTGCTAGAACCAGGTTTCTGCACCCTAAGGGAGAACGATGTTGTGGATCTAACCCTCCCGATATGATCTAACTACTACTGTTCTACGCAAGTTCCTTTAGCCAGATCCAGATCTATCTTTAATAAAACCCTTAAATATACTTGTGCAATCACATAGATCCACTTTATATAGTTATTAATTCATAGAAACCCTTAAACAAAAAACAGATAAAGATCTTGTGCAATTATATAATCAATTAAGATAGATACGTATTAATAATGTAAACCACAAAAAATCTATAAGCAAATCAATACACCAATACATAAACATCAATCATGCAAGTAAAACAATATTTTCACCAAAAATTCTCTTCATTAGCCGATCTTCAATGGTTACAATTTAGTCTCTTGCGCACACAACTGCAGAGTGATCTCACACAACCCAAGACTTAGGTCTCCACACACACAGCCTCAGAGTCCTCACACACATCCCAGGACTTATGTCTCCATGCACACAGCCACAGGAGCCTATCTCTACTTAGTCTTATCCCAAGAAATTCCCAAAATTACATCAATAATACATGATCAACTATCAAGTTATGATGATGTTATTCTTCAACTTGACTCAACATACCTATTTATATAATTCAAATGTGCAAAACCATGAGCTCAAACCGTGGTTTGAGCCCCATGATTTACCCTTTAACCCGTTACAAAAATAAGGAGCTTTGACCCTTCCTAAATCCCCAAAATAGACAAAATTGACTCGACTTTGACCCTAGGGGATCCTAACCCAAAATAAGTTTTTTCTGAGACAAAAGAAGAGAAGAGGAAGGTCCTGAAGTAATAAGTAAAGATGGCTAAGGCTCCTCAGGTTCAATAACCTCAAGAATAAATATGTCTAACTCAGGAATGTCAGGTTCAATAATGTTAGGAAATAATGTTTCAGGGACTTTTGTTTTGATTGTGTTAGTGCAACATAAAGAGTAGATGTAATCTCGGTCTTGGAACTCAAAGGGAATGATGATTTTGGAGGATCAATATCAAGAGGAGGGCCAAAAGTAGTCCCAAAAGTTCCAGATTTAGTATTTTGTGTCTTCTTATGCTTCTGATGATGACTAAGAGTAGCCTCGGTGGAAGAGGATGCTTATTTTTCATTCTACGAGAATGACAGGGTGGGGGATTTTGTTATTCCACGTTAGATAATAAATTTTATTAACAAAAAATAAATAAATAAAAAAGCAGGTAATATAGGCATAAATGATTTCCAAGCAATCGTAAACTGCAATATACACCTTGGTAAACCAAGGACTTAACATACAACAATCAATTTCCCTGAATTTTGTGTTCGGAGTATCACGGTATACAAGGCGGCAAACTCGGTTACTTATGGATGGATAACAACCTATAGGGAACTCCAAAAATATACTCGATGGTATGTGTGAGTGCAGTCCGTAGTAGTGTTGTCTAATGCGTAACCGTTAGATGAGAGCATTCTGATGCGGCCCATCATTAGGTATATTTTAAGGGGTTAAAATTCCAAACTTCAGCTATTAAGTTACCTCTCTCTCAGATTTATTTATATTTTTGTCATATTATGATTAATGAGAAATGTGTATGATCTTTGTCATGTCTTGTTGCCTAATTTGATTTAATTGTAGATAATGAGGCTATTTTTGAGATATTTTCCACCTAAGGGCTCAAAGTAGACAACAAGGAGAGATTGTAGGAGGTTTGTTGTTGGCTTGAAGGGGTCAAGACCCAGGTTCGGAGTAGCTGCACTACCAACAAAACCCTTTATTACTAGCCCTTTCGGCAATGATCTACTATGTATACCACAGTCTCACTCGAGGCAATATTGGGGGATGCTAGAACTAGGTTTTTGCATCTAGAAGGATATTAGGACATGGATTTACTACTATAATTCTCCCTTATGCTTCCGTGAACTGCGAAAATGTAATTATCTACTTTTACAGTTTACGCACTAGTCATCAATTACAACTACTGCACACTGCGCCTTTATAAATGGCATAAAAGACTTTGCTATGCATAAAAAACCATACAATTCTCCAAAATACATAAAATATATTCAAGGATAAATAATAGACAAATTGAATAGATAACACAAAGATACTTCAAAACTTTCCTTTCTTTTATTAATGATGTGTCTTTTCAATACAATCCTTCTTTGACCTGAGCACACAACTATGGGTGGTTTGCGCACACAGTTGCAGACCAAGGCCTCTGCGCACATAGCTGCAGAGCCTTCTCCTAAGACCTAAACAGACTAAAACAAAAATAATTCATAGTTTTTTCTCATACAATTATGGATCTATCTCTCTATCTCTTCGACTCAACAAGGCATCACTTTATATAGAATTTACATCTTACAATACCATGGTATACATACCATGGGAAGACTTAAAACTAGCCAAATAAACCTAATCCCTTTACAAAAAGAGTGTATTTGACCCACCCCAAAGCCCCTAAAAATCCAAAACCCCATGTGAAACTTTTAAACTCCATGCGATTGCCTTATTTCCGTGAGATCACACACCCAACTTCCTCAAATTGTGGAGTGTTTAACTAAAAAATGGACCAAGTTGGGCCCTGCCCAACAGGCACCCGACACTCACATGTGACTCGTCTTGAGTCACTCAGCCGGTGCGCCCTGAATCTTTGCTTGAATGTTGGTGTAGGCATCCTTCAGTGGTTGAATCATCGCTACAAACTACGTTTTTTCTTTGCACACCTCTGTCAGTAGCTTCTCTGTAGTTGAGCATGCGATCCTTTGAAGCACATCTTTATGCTTATGCTTGATCTCCTTAAGCTTACTGTCTACAGTCTGTGATAATTGGATGAACTCATCCTGCCAAGGCTGGGTTCATGTTGTGATTATCTATTATTTTCTTCACAGCTCCTCGATCTGACTCTGTAGATTCTTTCCTTCCGGTATGTGGGTGAGTCATTGTGTAGGTGCTAGGGTCGTCACCGTGACTTTGATCTCACCAAACTATTTTTCCTTTTACACAATCTCTGCTTCAATTTGCTGAACATTTGGATCCTCCTGCAACGAGGTCCAGATTTCCATGGTGTCTTCGAATAGTTTTCCACAATCCTTGATTATGGTAGAGACACCTTTTAATGCAACCTTGATCTCTGTTTCCCACTATTCACGCAACTATGGCGATGTTGTTGGATGCAACCTGATTTGCAGCTCGTTGTTCTGCATCTGAAGCTCAAACTTGACCCTTTCCATTTCATTCTTGGATTATTTTATTGCAGTGGTGAGCTTCACAATATTTTCCGCTGGGGCTGCCTGAGTTTGGATCTTGAGGTTGGGCAACTCAATGCAAGTATTATTAATAATCTGCTCTAACTACTGTCCTTTCTGAGTTGCCTTATCATGGTCCTTGAGTGCCTTATTCATGTCATTGAAGGTCTTCTTGTTGTCCTGCTTGACTTCCTTAATGACCAACAAAGCACACTGCTCGCACACCTTCAACTGATCTGTGACCCCCTAGTGAAAACCATGTAGCATTTGGATGGGCAGCGCAACAAGATTCATACTAAGGGTATGCCAATTCTTGGCACACGCACGATCCTCAACATCCTAAAAATGAAGCGCCAGTCTAGGTACTTGTAAAATGAGAACCTTGATAGTTATTGCTAACTCATGCACTTGTTTCCATTCTGGGGCCACACTTACTTGAGTCAGGGTTGCTTGTGCCACGCTCGCTTGGACCACGCTCACTTGTACTTTCAATTTGTTGATTCCATATTGTACTTCCCTCAATACAACCTTGTATTGATATTCTATCCTACTCCATGCACCCTCGGTGACATCGCACTCCTTATCAACGATCTTATCGATGTCCCCTTCAATAAGGACCATCGGCTCCGCTCCTATGGATCTATCTGACTTGTTCTTCTTGCACTCACCTCCTCCAGTAGGTATTTTTCGGCACTACAATAAATAGGGAGTCTATTGTCTCTGTATCTTTAAAGGTATCCTGGCCACCCTATCCATCGTTTGTTTCATCGCTAGTCCTTTTAGGGTCCTGCTCTGATTCTTTCTAGTATCCTTCTCAGGTTCTTTCTTGGGTTCCTTCTCTGTGAATTTTCTTGTATTATTCTCAGCTTCTTTCGCAGGTTCCTTCTCTGTGAATTTGCTAGTCTTCTTCTCTGTTCCTTTCCCAGTTGGTTTTCTGGCCAACTTTCCTCTCGTGTCCTTCTTTGCTGTAGTGCCTTTTTCACTGGTTCCTGCCTTCTCTGTCTCTGCGCCTTCCATGGGTAGGGTCAACTAATCACTCGTCCAATTTCTTAAAACCTGCGCAATATCATCCTCCATGACCAAATAGGATAGCTCGTACAATTTCTCTTTACGGTCCTTTCGCGCGTTGATATAGACGTGATGAAAATTTTCCTTAAAATTTGCAATTTTTCGATAAGATTCAAACAACATCGGTGAGAGCCTAGGCCACTGACTCACTATAGTACATAAATCTATCTCTAGAAATACCCAAAAAAACTTTTTTCCATCGCCCAATCAGGGTCCTTAGTAAAACACAACGATGCGTACCTCACATCTTCACATATGTCCAGATCCACAATGGTGAACTGTGACTCCTCGGGCTCTTTCCATGCCATCAATGCTATCAAGAGAAATAACCACACGTAGTAGAATTTATTTCCATCCTCCTGTGCATATCAGAAATCATATAGAAATTCCTTGCACATATATCCAACCCAATTATACTAGACTCCTTTGCTGCACTGTGTAGCCAAAGAAACTACTGGTGTTGACACCTCATTTGCATGGCACTTCCTCATGATTTACCTGGCCAAAATGTGTGTGGTGAAGAACACATTTTGATCGTTGATATTGTATCCTCGAGTCTTCTTTATGATGCCATATTTTTCCTTCATCACATATTTTCCCTTTATCCTAAATTTTCCCTACAAATTTGTCTACTGGGTTCTGTCCTTGGTATGGTAGTGCAATTATTCTTCTAATGAGTATATCATAAATAAATATTTTCCCACCCAACCAGAGACACCCGTCATGCACTAAGACCAAAAGATGGCTCACAAAAATCATGTTGATGTTTTTGAGCCCGAAATGTGGAACATAGAGGATATTCATCAACTCGACCTGCTAGATCCCTACAACCCAACTATATGGATCTTATCTAGTAACATCATTTCCATCATAATACACCACGCGCAAGTATTGGTTGGGCTTGAAATGGGGATACTTTCTCTTGTCATTGAAGTCCCAATACTCCATTCACAATTATGGTACCTTTGGCAACAACTCTCCCTCAAACGGTACTTCATCTGGCAGCAATGGTGTAAACAAAGTGAATTTTGTGGTGTCTAGGTCCTTCGTTGCTTTTTCAGTCAACTTTCTCGGCGAGATATACGGTAGCAACCCAAAAATGGGCTCAACTTCCTCCAGGATGTCTTCAGTGATATTTTCAGAAACTTCCTCCTCATCACTCTCTTGGATCTCCATTGGATTTTTTTGCTTATCAATCCATTCCTTAGTTCTCTACTCCTTGGTAATATTATTCCTGGGTGACTATCTAAAAATGGGCTTCTTTGGTTTATTTTTCTGCACTTCTCCTATAGAAGACTGCTTCCTGGGCTGATCTGAAATCGGCAGTTGAATTGTTATGCTATGAAAGCACCTCCCATTCAGTTAAACAATTTAAGATCTTTCTTATACTTGATAGTGTAGAATTGAATACTTGAATCAGGTGTATGTGTTTTAAATTGTATTAAGGATTATGTGTGAGGAATTAAACCTTTGTTTTTTCTAATTAAAAACATATACAACAAGCATAAAGTGCAACAAATAATCATCAACACATAACAACAAATTTAATAAAGGA
Organism: Pinus albicaulis; assembly: GCA_034641835.2. NCBI lineage: Eukaryota > Viridiplantae > Streptophyta > Pinopsida > Pinales > Pinaceae > Pinus > Pinus albicaulis. Next base: position 1,904,820,236 of record CM076575.1, on the reverse strand, counting down.
GTTCACCTGAATGTCGTGGGCTACGTCTCCTTGAGCCTTTGTCAATTGACTTGGCTCTTTGGGATTATGATGGAAAATTTATTTTACAAGTTTATAATAACTCCAATGGTTGTTTGAACTATAGCAATGGCTTTAGAATACCATCATACCCCTGAAATGGCTGCTATCTCTTTGGAGATGGAACTTGGATCCCTTTGACTTGACCTCTTATGTCGGTGCCCTTAAGCTTCCCTGAGCTTCTCTATGGCACTAACTCCCTTAGAATTCATTTTATGTCCCTGAAAAATTTTCTACTGCCTCCAACATATATCAATAATCCAAAATAGACTGTTCATTTGCTCCAAATGAGCTATGGATCTCCAATCTAGGCCTCCAACCCCTAGTGGCCCCAGGCTGCCCGAAACTTCCCTGTGGATTCTTCGGCTCTAGAAGTCTCCTAATGGCTCTGAAATTCCTTCCATTGGATAAATAATATCCAAAATAGTTAGAATAGATTATTCACTTGTTGAAATTGGTCTCTGACTACTCTGGTTACACCTCAAACACCTGGTGGCACCCTGTGGCTCTAGGCTCACTGAAAACTTCCCTGAAGCATATCAGCCTTCAAAAGTCTCCAAAATATTCTAAAAATACTTCCATTGGATTCAAAAGGTTCAATATAATTAGAATAGACTATTGGTTTGCTGAGAATGCCCTCTGGCTGCCCTGGCTAGGCCTCATTCTACTTCTGGCCCCTGGTGGCCCTTGGAACTTCTCTGAAGAAAAATCATGCTCACAAGTCCTATGATGGCTCTTAAAACCTCACCAATGGCTCCATAATGTCTGAAACATCCAAAAATTACTATTTTTTTCCTGAGTAAGGCCTCTAGCTGCCCTAGCTAGGCCTCATTCTGCTGCTGGCTCCTGGTGGCCCTTGGAACTTCTCTGAAGCAACATCTCACCCATAAGTTCTCTGATGGCTCTGAAACCCTCACCAATGGCTCCAAAACACTATAATTAGCTAGTAATGACCCTCTGTTCACTTAGAATAGTCTAAAAATGAGTCTCCAACTCATTTTCCAAGTTACACCTAGGAATAATCTACTAAAAGTGGAGAACTTCACTTTAACTGGAGTTAAATTAATACCTCCCACCAGAAACAGTGCGCTCACAAAAATGCCCGCCTAAAAGACCGCACATTAAAATTTAGTGGTTGGGGTGGCCACATGTGCACCCCAAACCCGTGGCTAACTTAAATGTTTGGTGGAATCTGCGTAATAAACCATGGTTTGACTATTTGAAACTTTAGTTTGCGGGCGGGTTAACGTTAACTATCGGAAACCTGTAACTGTGGCCATGTGAGGAGACTGCATGGTTAGAACTGACTGTTTGGATGGTTGACAACCTTTGTTTGCAATGTGACCATGTATCAGGACCGCTGGGAGGTTGGGACCGCCGATGGTCCCAACCCCCAACTCACATTACATTACAGTTTAAATAGAAGACGACTAATAATAGGGTTAAGAAACATCATAGCCTGGATGGTTAAGTCATGGGCGTACTTTGCAGGAGGTCACGGGGTCGACTCCTGTGGACCCAAACCAAAATTTTAAAATGCAGTTCAAGGGCCACGTGACAACCTTAGGGCTGGCCATGTGGCACCTCCTGATTGGTCCACAAAACACAATGTACAACCAATGTCCAATAAAACCCTGCCATTTTTCAGCCTAGGATTGGCTCGGAAGGAATATTCTAGGGATATTCCCTAGAATATTCTTTTTTGCTAACTGTTCAAATGCCCAGTCAACCCTAGTCAACTGTCGAAATTTGCAGTTTACTGGAATTTTCAAACTGCGATAAATTCTTCATACAGTGTTAGTTTTTCGAACCGTTCACGGTGACAAAATCGGGAAGATGAGATATATCCGGTTGCTCAGGTTCGACACTCTTTTGAACACTTTGAAATTTGATCTATCACTTAGGTCCTTGATCCAAATATGATCACTCCTCCCCATTGGGAATCTTTTGGACCCCAAAAGACTTGATTACCTACTAAGTAGATGAGAGTGCAACTCCCTCACCTTTCCAGCCTCCATCCACTTTGCCTTTCTTGGCTTAGTGCCTTTGAGCCCCAACTCGAAGGTAGTGAACACTTCCCCTCTTTGATACTGTTGTCCTCCTGTCAAGAATTGTATCCTCTTTGATCTCATCCAGAAATTTGTGGCGAGAAATCTTCAATTGAAGGTAGCTGAACATCACTTCCTTGATCATCGATCAAAAGTAGCTTAAACAAAACGTAATTTTTCACCATAAATACATGCATAAATGACTGAAATTTTCATATGTACAAATGAATGTATGTCTTATTGGGTCAAGAAGTCAAACCACTTCTTACCAAGCCACTTCCATGGAAATTTTTCCTGCTGGAAATTTTCTTCTTGTGAAATATCTGGACTCATGTCGATGATGGAATGTTTGGTTCCATTTTCACCAGTCTTTTTATCCTCTTGCTTCAAATTATTGGGATGATTATTTGGATGCAATGTCCAACATTGGGCAATGAAATGTCCCTTCTTTTGGCAATGTGTGCAAGTCTTTTGCATCTTCTGTGCAAGTTTCCTTCACTTCAACTATTTCCTGTATGCCTTGATCCTTTTCCAACATTTTGAAACTTCATGGTTACACAAACCACAATAGGAACAACAACTCTCTCTTCCTTTCACGCATGAAAATTTTCCATGCTTAACATAAACATAATCAACTTTAATATGGGAAGAATTATACCTAAAATGTTTCTTTGCATGTCCATCTTTTTTACCTTCTTGAGGAGCTGAACTTGAAGAGGTTCCAACTTTCTTTTGAAGACTAACATCAGTGTTCATGTCATGATAGCTTTCATAACTCTCTTGCTCGCCATAAGTTGCATGTATACAGACATCTTGCTGCGACATAGGCTTCAAACAATGGCATTCAACTTGAAAACAAACTTGACATGTTTGTGGGTTTGAAGTTGCAACAAAATTTCTTCTTGGAGTTGTCTCAAATGCCTTTATGGCTGTAGATTTTTTGCCATAAGATTGAACATAGCCTAGACCAAAGTTCTTAGGCCTTCCCTCAACCATAATAGGCTCAATCATGCCTTGTGCATGTTTTCCTAGACCCCTGCCTTCATAGCCCATTTTTAACATCAATTTGGACCCTATACCTATAGTTTTCTTTTCAAATGAACCTACACATCTATCTGAAGAGGAATTTGAAGAAAAATTTGAGTGATTTACCTCAGCTTCAAGCGTGTGTTTGATTAAGGCCTCTTGGGCATGATGGAGCTGCATCTCCATCTCATGCTTT